>JARPMR010000012.1:18959590-19559590 GCA_029955525.1 Oeneis ivallda | reverse complement strand
TGACGTGTACCTATCTTCAAAAGTCGTGCGAAATTTTTTATTAATAGTCAACTCATTATAATTGGATATGTTTTCTACACTACTAATATTATAAAGAGGAAACATTTGTTGGTTTGTTTGAATTGAATAGTCTCCGAAACTACTGGACCGATTTGAAAAATTCTTTCACCATTAGAATCCTACATTATCCCAGAACAATAGGCTATAGATTATTTGAAAAAAGTTAAGGATTCGTATGAAAACTTCGATAATGTGAAAAGGTGTGAAAAAAATACAAAAAAAAATCCCTAAACATATCGCGTACGCTGCGGAAACTATTGACAATAGAGCAAAGTGACTACAGTTTTATAAGGGACATCAATATCTACAAAAAAGTCCGCGATGCATACGTCTAACTAATTAAAGTTATGTCACAATAACTACCCATGTTAAAATATGCAATAGTAACGCCGAAAAATCCTTATCGCGTACGCTGCGGAAACTATCTTACTAATATTATTGATGTGAAAGTGTGTCTGTTTGTTGGTTTGTCCTCCAATCACGCTGCAACGGATCAACGGATTGACGTGATTTTTTGCATGCAGGGTATAGTTTAGGACCTGGAGAGTGACATAGGCTAATCAAGGAGTTCCGGAGGGATTTTAAAATTAAATCCACGCGGACGCGGAGCTGATGCTCGCGACTTCGTCCTATCATCGCTAGAGCTGATGCTAGTTGTCATTTATAAATGTGAAAGTTTGGATGTTAAGAAAGTGTGTGTTACTCCTTTGCGCCAGTGCAATGACTGAATCAATTTGACTAGGGAATATAGCTTCTAGACCCTGAATTAACAAACAGGCTACCTTTTATCCCGGAGAAACAGAGGGTTCCCGCGGCATTTTTAAAAACCTCACTCCACGCGGCCGAAGTCGCGGGCAAAAGCTAGTGAAATAATATTATGATAAATGGATAATAGTATATTATATTTGTTTTTGTTAAGGTGTAAAGGAATTGGTGATAAACATGCCACGTAATAATGGAGGGTCGCCCCGGCCGCGCATCGCATAATAAAAACCTTAAAGGAAACAAACAGTTCGGACCTCGACCTCTTTGCATGTTACAACATAAAATTCCTTCGTATCTTAATCTGCAGGTACGGACCCTTATCCGATTATTCTCATACCTTTCAATGATTGAATATCCATACTAGGTAGGTACATATTGAATATCCTTACTACCTATGGGCTAACTAATATCTGACCGAGCGAAGCGAGTCAAGTTGAGCAAAGCACTTGTCAGTCTGATACTAGTTTTTACCATATCTAAATCATCCACTTAGTAGGAGTCTCTTTACGTAGGTAACCCTTAAATACAATCTCTTAACCAATCCCGTATCCATTTCATTTCCACCTTTCGTTCCCTAAAGGTTCGTGAAAATTAAATTGACAGAAAGCGTCACATAACTTATAGCTTATATAGGTAGCCCGTAAAAGTTAGGGATCGTTAGTGAAAACGGACATCATATTATGTAAAATTCGGAACTCCTGAGTTAATAAACAGAACATGATTACTTCAAGTCTTTCACTTGTAGGGTTTCGGGTTCTACTGTTGAAACGGATTTATTCAAGGAGTGGATCAAAAAATTTCTGAAAAGTCGGCAAACACATTGACGGTGCTTGCTCACAATCTATAATACTTATTATTATCTACATGATCTATATTGGATAGTCGACATCTCCTGATGATGCTCCGGTGTCGGGGCGAAACGTGCGCCGAGAGTAGTACAAAAGTCTTGTGTGGCATGGTGGTGCATGTGAGTGGTGGTGGCATTGCTTGCTTGGAAACTTTACTTTCTTGCTTGGTTGGGAAGGTGAGCGGTGCTTAGCTTGTAACTGCATGTTTGATCATACAAATTTTTCTGTTGGCGGATTATATAGCAAAATAATTCTAACCTTTTCTTGCTACATGATCTATACTAAAAAAATATACATTTTGCGTGTAGACGAGGTTATCTTGTACATCCGTTTCTTACTTCCGACAGAATCATTTAAATTCCTGTTCTAGGAAATACTGCTGGCATTCCATGAAAGCCTACAAATTCTTCGATTGAGTGCCTTAGTTTATTTACTGAAATAGCGTTGCATATAGTAATTGAATAAAGTGTGCATCAGTGATTATGCAAATCTTCCCGTAGGAATTTAAGGTGTCTAAGGCTGAAACCACATTTGTTCGCATCGATTCGCATTTTGTCCATACAAAACTGTCATTTTTCATAGAGTCGTGTACGCATCAAATCGGCTTTTCGATGAAAAATAACAGTTTTGTATGGACAAAATGCGAATCGATGCGCTCAGGTGTGGTTCCAGCCTAAAGAGCGAAAAGAGCTGGATGTGACCCGGCTCCAGCAATACGCGGGAATCAATTAGGTTCAAATGTCTGACGATTCGAAAGCACTTTGTAAATTTATGTATTTGGATATAAAAACTTTTGTACTCCATTCTATTCGATATTATCGAAGTTTTTAGGTCGACAAAAAAACGGAACCCTTATAGAATCGCTCTGTTGTCTGTCTGTCTGTGTGTCAAGGCCCTTTTTCTCAGAAACAGCTTGAGTTTCAAGTTCAACAAGTTGAATATAGGTACTGAATACAAGGTCTCTAGTTTAACTCAATGAAAAGCTACAGCTTTTCGTATTCCAATACAACCCTGCACTGCGCGTGGTCTGACACACATTTGACCGTTTATTTTATTTTCAAAGTGCAATCCAACTTCCATCAGTTTCATCAATTCATTTAATCAAACTTCCTACTTTACTTTTGTAGCAAAAATCGAGAGTAAGACCATATTTATTTATACTGATAAATTCACTATCAATTTATGGTACGGAAATAAAGTTATTACGCCTACACAAATTGGTACAAGCTCTACATAGGCAGGTAGGTACCTGTGATGCTCAAATAACTCAATGAATCTCATTCGTTTCGATTGCCGTCATTATAGACAGGCAATTTGTTATTGCTGAAAAGCCTTTGTAAATGTCACGAAAAAGATCATCAATTACTTATTTTCTTTCTACCTCCGCATACACCTGCGCAAAATATGCTACTATAGTGCTATCAGTTACGTAAGTATGAGTAGGTATAAAACAAGTGACGTAGGACACAATGTCGAGTTAACGTCTGATGAAGCCCTACGATGCTTCTATATCGATCCTATTAACTCATGCTTAGCTAGTTTGAAGCCGCTATCAATATCGCAAGTATTATACATACCTAATCATTGTAAATATGGCATTATGTACCTATTTTTTATGTAGGTATAAGGCTCCAAATGCGCCCTGTTATGTCATTCACACTTTTTTTAATATTCTGCATACTACGCCAAGCAACTAGGGCCAACCTGGAAGGAGTATGACTGTTTTAATTAAACCCATACCGCTATATTCGTTTTTACCCAGCATCCTACTGGATCTGCGTAGAAACTAATATAGCGAAGACTAAAGTCTTCGAACAGTGCGTGTTCATCGATGGTGTTGCCAGTTCTGACTTACGGATCCGAACTGCCGAAACATAGTCGCTAGCTATGGCCCTCATATGGCTCAGGGTCACTCAGCGGGCGATGGAGAGAGCTATGCTCGAAGTATCCCTGCGAGATCAAATCAGAAATCCGTAGCAGAACCAAAGTCACCAACATAGCTCAGCGAGTCGCGAAACTGAAGTGGAAATGGGCGTGCCACATAGTTCGAAGAGCTGATGTTCGTTTTGGTCCCAAGGTGCTGGAGTGGCGACCGCCAAAGAAAGATATACCCAGCATTAATAAGTTCAATTAAGAAAGGTCGAACAACCTTAATTGAATGACAAATTAGGCCAGATTTACCTACTCTCTAATACTTATTGGATTATGGGTAGTGATAATACAGTAAGAACTTTAGCACATTTCCGCCTTATACCTTTATGTGCATAATATGTGGGTATATAATAGGAATCTACCGAATTGAAGTTTATATTTTACTAGATAATGCCCGCGTCATCGTCCGCGCGTCCGGTTTAAAAAAATCCCGTGGGAATTCTTTGATTTTCCGGGATAAAAGCCTATGTCACTCTTCAGGTCCTCAACTATGCCCATGCAAAAAATCAAGTCAATCCTTTGTTATGTTGCGGCGTGATTGCAGTACAAACCAACAAATAAACACACTCGCATTTATAATAATTAATTAACTATCCGTAAATAGGTATAGACCTATACCTATTTATTATTTATATTAATTTTATTTGTCAACGATAAATATTGATAACTCAAGAAGGAAGTTTATCAACCATACAATCCTTAAACAAATTAAAAGTAACTACCATGGTATTGTTCTCTAGAGTGATTTGATTCTATTTAAAACTAGCTGATGCCCGCGACTTCGTCCGCGTGAATTTAGTTTTTTTTTGTATTAAAACCTTCCGTGGAACTTAAGGAACATAAAAAAAAAATTAACCGAATTGGTCCATCCATTCTTGAGTTATGCGCTTACCAACATTCATTTTTATTTATATAGATAGAAGATAGATAGAAGAAGAAGATAGATAGATTAAATAAGAGTGAATAAACTATAGTTTTAATCCTTTAGTAATAATAGTCACGTAATTTACTCTAGCGGCACGCTATGATGGCCGGTTTGACGTTTGTCCGCTCATGAAGTTCCGTATTAATTGATAACGACTTTGAAGGAAATAATTGTATTACTTTATTGACGATAGTGATGTGCAGAGATTCATAAATTTTATCGAATGTAGTTTTAGGTTTAGGACTCAAAATTTATTTATTAAATTGATTTCTAAAATGTATACAAGTGTAGAAAAATCAGTTTGCACCATTTAAGGGGTGAATGTACTTGTGAATATGAACAATTTTCACTATGTGGACAAACCTCTGAAATCGCAAAAAAATATCAGCTGTTTCATACAAAAGGTAAAATTTTTATTTTTATATGATATATACCACAACTCGGCATTTGGTTTTCTAAATTGAAAATTTTTAAAAATGGAATCTAATACGATCGTCACATAGGATCGGTGGCTAGCACAACTACTACCTCCGGCAAACTCGCGTCAATGCTCAATGCAAAACAAAGCAGTTTCGAATTGACGTTGCTTCGAAAAGTATAAACTGTCAGTGCAATGCGATTGTGATATAGTTTTGACCTGGCTTTGGATTTCAAATATTGATACTGCATTACTGTTGACCCTTGCTCGTTAATTTGGACTCTGTTCAAGCCCTTTGTTGTGGATTTCGTCGATATGACCGAACGTACGCAGAGAACTGTTCTAAATAGTCAGACACGTGAGTTCGTAATACGCCTTCGTAACTATTTCGATCGTGAAGCTCAAAATGGAGGGCCAATTTTACCTATAACGTCAGTGGTTGAACGCGTAGCTGATGCGCTTAATATTGGACAACGAACTGTTAGACGGATAACTAAAAAAAAATATGGCGAGACTGGCACAGAAGAAAATAAACTTCACACACCAAAAAAGAGAAAACGAGCAAAACCAGTCGTAGGCATCGATAGCTTTGATGCCGATGCTATCCGAAGACATGTTTACGGCTACTATTTACAGAAGGAGTATCCAACAAGAAAAAAGTTGGTGCATTCACTGAAGGAAGCTGGATTATTCTTCGGTGGGGAAAGTTCTTTAACGAAGATTTTGAAGACCATTGGATTTCGATACAAAAAATGTAACAAACGCAAAATATTGATGGAAAGATTTGATATAGCGATGGCAAGGTATACTTTTTACGGCAAGTGAAAGAAATCAAAAATTGGCAAAATGTTGTGTTCTTGGATGAAACATGGCTTAATGCTAACCACACTGTAGGCCGTTCTTGGAACGATGACACAGCAGCATCTACTTCCAAAGTTCCTGTAGGAAAAGGATCGCGACTTATAATTTGTCACGCTGGAACCATCAACGGGTTTGTCGAAGGTTCTCTCATGGCTTTTGCGTCAAAAACCACTGGAGACTATCATGAAGACATGAATGGAGAAAAGTTTACTGAATGGTTTACCTCAATGTTGTGTAGCCTCCCTGAACCATCTATTATAATTATGGACAACGCCCCATACCACTCGATGCAAATTGACAAGCCACCTGCCCAATCCCAAAAGAAAGCTGATATCGTCGCATGGCTTCGTAAAAATGGCGTAGATGCAAACATGAATATGTTAAAAGCGGAATTAGTACGTCTTTTAAAAGAAAACAAACCAACCAAGATCCGATACGTCATTGACGAAATAGCATTAGAACATGGGCACAGAGTTATACGGTTACCGCCTTACCATTGTGAGTATAATGCGATTGAGTTGGTGTGGGCTCAAATTAAGGGATATGCTGCAAGACACAATACAGAACCCCCATTTACCACAAAAAAAATGCTAAAATTATTAGAAGAAGCTTGTGAACATGTGACTAAAGGAGACTGGGAAAAGGTTGTGAATAGAACTGTTAAATTAATAAGGGAAGATTATGAAAGAGATGTGAAAATAGATAATATTATAGAAAACGAACATATAATTATTAATGTAGGTGATGATAGCAGTGACGACAGTGAAAATAGTAGTATGGACGAATCTGATTAATTATGGCCTTTTGTGGCACCTTTTTTGGTATCTTTTGTATTCATATGTTTCTTGTGTGCATATAAAGTATGTATATTCATTTTCATTCAAATATTCAGTTCGTTCAAATAAATTAAATAAACATATACATTTTTGTTTTATTAAACCTATTTAATCAGGTACAAAAACAAAACTTAATTGTTTTTTGTTCGAGAATAAATTGACATTCCACATCACTATTGTAATGTGTCAAACCGGCCATCATAGCGTGCCGCTAGTGTAGTGAATAATTGTATACATCTGAACTTTGTATTTATCTTGTAAGATTGTTTTTTAGGGTTCCGTACCCAAAGGGTACCAACGGGACCCTATTACTAAGCCTACGCTGTCCGTCCGTCCGTCCGTCCGTCCGTCCGTCCGTCCGTCCGTCTGTCAGCGGGCTGTATCTCGTAAACCGTAATAGATAGACAGATGAAATTTTCACATATTATGTATTTCTATTGCCGCTATAACAACAAATAATAAAAATTAAATTAAATTAAAAAAATAAATTAAAATGGGTAGGTGGGTAGATGGAAATCTTTTAATTTAATTTTTTTTAACGGAACCCTAAAAGAGCGAGGCCCGACTCGCACTTGGCCGATTTTTTTTTTCAAAAGATAATAAATTAAGGCTGGAATCACATCTGTGCGCATCGATTCGCATTTTGTCCATATTAGAACTGTCATTTTGTATGGAGTCGATACGCATCAATTCAGCTTTGCGATGCGTACACGACTCCATAAAAAAATCTGCCAGTTGCGAGTCGGGCCTCACTCTTTTAGGGTTTCGTACATATGACCAAATAACTTTTTTAAACTAGATACATATTTAGATATCTTACTTCTTAGATAGTACTAAATTAGCATAATATGGGGGAAAAATGCTCGTTTGTTTTGGTCACAGCTTTGGTGGCCCCCATATCTTCATTTAAAGCTAAAAAATAATAAAAAATATATTTGAACTGCACTTAATTAGCTCTAGACTATGGCACGTAAAGGGTAAAAAAAATAAAATTTTGTTTCGACTCCTATTTCATGTATCGGAGCCCCATTTATTTTTTAATTTTATTTTATTTTTATTACTTGCTGTTATAGCGGAAATAGAAATACACACTGAAAATTTCAACTGTCTACCTATTACGGTCTACGGAGGCGGAGGAGGAGCGGAGGCTTAGTAATAGGGTCCCGTTGGCACCCTTTGGGTACGGAACCCTAAAAATGAATGATTTTTTATGGACAAAAATGCGAATCGTTGCGTACAGATGTAATTCCAGCATAAAGAATAATGTTTCACTTGTCTTTTGCCGTAAGCATTATCTTAATGAATGTTCGTTTTGATGAATTAATTTCAAAACAAGTTTAATTTTAATCAGGTTTACACTAAACTTGCTTAAGTTATTTGTGATAAAACCGATAAGAGCCCCGTTAATCAAGTTGACATACTTAGTACTAATAATAACGTTTTTTTTTAATTTGGAAACCACATGTCGGACTATTATCAGCAAATATATTAAGAAGACTGAAAATTATGCCTCAATAGCTCAATGGTTAAAGAGTGCAGACTGAAAAACGTAAGGTACCCACTCTTAACACAAGCTTAAGCGGAGAGAGGGTTTTTAGTCAAGTGTACCATGGCTAATTTTCAAAATAAAACTTCAGTTGAATTTTTTTTTGGGGCCATTTTGAAGAGACAGTCCGTTCGGTCCGTCTATCGGTCCGATCGTGAAAATGCGACTTATGCTACTCGCTCCTGCGAACGCCGCATTATGTCGCAAACCTTCACTTGAAGAACCTTGCGATAAAGGTAAAAAAATATTCCATGTATCATTTGGCAGAATTTTTTCATGTAGGTAGGTATAGAATAATTATTATAAGTGAGCACTTGGTAACTAACAACTATTTGTGAAACGGATTCTGCAAAGAAGAGCCGGCAGCAGTTGCTCTTTTCAAAATAATCATTTTACAATATTTTTAGGTAGCTATTACATTGTAATAAGTTTTTTATACTACATGTCTTGTGGGCAGCTGGATGCCAAGCCGATTTAATCCATACAACATTGTTAGAATAGAATAGAATATTTCCAAAATGAGGGGAAGTTCCAAAAAAAAAGAAAAAAGAAAGCGTTCTATTGAATGAATTGAATTCAAGTCATGTTAAGACGGGCAGATAAATATATAAATATATATGCGGGCGGATAAACTGCCTTGTAGCTTATCCACAACTTTTCTAACAGATAGCGTTCAAATTTCTGTTTCACAAGTGTCCGTTAAGACAATCTAGCAGATAAACTATCTGATAATCTAAAAAATATAGGACAAATTTATCTAACAGCTATTTCATCTGTTAGATATATGTCAGACACTTTAATCGATAGTGGTGAAACTGGCCCTTAATTTTTTAGTTGGAACTGTCGCTATTTCGATCCAGTTGCATTGACCAACGCGACCACATCGTGACCACGTTACTGTGGTCGTCTAATACTCGCTATGATGGTTGTCTAAACAAAGTCTATTATATAATGAAGGAAAATTGCCAAAAATTCACGAGGATAAATAAGAAGCGAGTAATCTAAACAAGCGATACCAAAGTCGCCGATAAGACCGCTGTTATCATGTGCTGGTGAAATGTCGCTTGTCAGGTTGATTGATTCGCGAGGAGACGTGGAATTGTTTACATTCAAAAACCGCTAAGGTCACGGCGACCATGAAAACCGTTTTTCCGCCATCACGTTTGGGATTCTGCTTTCGGAGTCACATATTATGACCTCACATAAGCGTTCAAGACAAAGGAACCTACTGCATAATATGAATAAGCTCTCTTTAGGTACATGATTAAAGTTATTTTCCATCGATCGACAAACATATTATTATTAGGTATAATCATTATTTATTAAGTGACTATTTCACCATTGCCGAGTAACGTTTAACTGACGAATTTTGTGATTTTACGTTTTGACAGATGTTCAACACAAAAACAGTCAAAACGTTAAATTCTTTTCGGTTAAACGTTAGTGGTGAAATTGGAACTTATGCCCGTTTTCACCAACCATACCTAAATCATTTCCTGAGTAGGAGTATATATTTACGTAGCCCCTAAGTACAATCCCCTACCCAATGTCATTTCCACCTTAATCTGTTCGTTAAAGGTTCGTCAAAACGAAATCGACAGAAAGAGTCACCTAACTTAGCTTAGGTAGCCCGTAAAAGTTAGGGAACGTTGGTGAAAATGGGCAATCTCTTTAAAATGAGTACGTTAAAAATAATCACTAACTAAATTAGAATCTTAAACTAAGAACAAATAATTTCACAACCACGCTGAAACTCGTGAAAAAATCAGTTTGTACCTAATATTTCGAATCGATTTCGTCTCCACAAATAGATGAAAAGAATAAAACTTATCCATTTTCATTAATCATCCTTTTCCTACTCATTGTGTAATTATCAACGGTGCCATCACAAAGAAATTTAAATCAGTAGGTAGGTTGTTTTGTTTTATGTCACGAGGGGACAAGACGGCTTCGTGCCGAAGACAGCCTTGTTTCCTATCACCATTGTAATTGGTACAATTCAAATTTAAACAACAAATCTACATGCAAATAAGAGGCGATAATTTATATCTGGTAAATATCTGTGAGCCTTATTTACGGCGTATTGAAAATGCTCTCGTGTAACTGTGTGAAATTGTTACTGTCTTTGAATTATATCCGCGTAATATGGTTGTGTCCTTCCTTCGACCTGGTTCTAGTATATACCCGCGTATTCAAATAAATAACCAGAACAAAGCTTACGTAGCAATTGATAGATATAGTATTGTATGTAGTGCTAAGTAGAGGGATCGAGTAGGGAAATGGAGTAGGTAAATGAAATGAAATGAAATGAAATGAATACACTTTATTGCACACCACTTTAAAAAGAAAAAAAAAAGAAAAAAAACTAAAAAAATAACACATGGTATACAAATAAAACAGTGATAGCCTAGTGGGTAGGACTGTGGTCTCCTATTCGAGGGGTCGCAGGTTCGATCCCGGGTACGCACCTCTGACTTTTCGGAGTCAAGTGCGTTTAAGCAATTAAATATCACTTGCTTCAACGGTGAAGGAAAACATCGTGAGGAAACCTGCACATCTGAGAGTTCTTCGTAATGTTCTCGAAGGTGTGTGAAGTCCGCCAGGCGCCAATTCGCATTGGGCCAGCGTGGTGGACTATGGCCTATAACCCTTCTCTGAGAGGAGACCTGCACTCAGTAGTGAGCCGTTGATGAGTTGCTCATGATGATGATGATGAATACAAATGGCGGCCTTATCGCTAAAAAGCGATCTCTACCAGGCTTCACGTTGCAAAGGATAATATAATGATCAAAGAGAAAGTAAGGGTGCACGCAAGTTTATGAGGGGGAAAAAACCTAGGTACCTGTACCTACCTTGTTACCTAATCTACTGTAGAATTTTAATTGTATTCGTAGAGTATATTCTGTTTATATTGATTAACGGTAAAGGAAAACATCGCGAGGAAACCTGCATGCCTGTGAGTTCTCCATAATGTTCTCGAAGGAGTGTGAAGTCTGATAATCCGCACTTGAATAGCATTGTCGACTTTGGGTGTACACTCTACAGTCTACAGTCTACACCATTCTCATTCGTGAGGAGATATGGACCTAGTTGTGGGCTACCAATGGGCTGATATGTATGAATATTAGGTACATCTAGTGCTACGCAGAAGGATTGAGTAGTGAGATTAATATCCACTCAAGTACGGGTTGTTACGTTCCCTCAAAAATGGTTGAGCGAAGCAATGGCTGGGTCATGCGTCATGCTCGTGAACGGGCTCCACCGGCGGGAATGAGGCTACTTTCTGTCTGCCAGTCTTAACATTTGTTGAATTATAATTAGGTATGCTTTTGTGGAACTTCCCCTCATTGTGGAAACTGCATACATAGCATAACATCTATTATATTGCAAACTAGTTTTGAAAAGAGCAACTGCCGAATTTCTTGCTGTTTCTTTTCGGTAGGAACGGCATTCCGAACCAGTGGTAGACTTATCGACGATTTAAAAGCACTTGTAAAAAAGTTTATTTGAATAAAAAACATTTCTATTCTATTCTATTCTATTCTACAGAATTTTAATTAGGTATGTTCGTAGAGTCAACAACTAAACTTGCAGTTGGCCCCGGAGAAGATTTTAATTACTTTTCCTTAAAAATGGCACAAATTCGTTTCAGTTTATCATTTAACAGACTTAAGGATATAGGTAAGTACATATTGTTCTCGAAAGTTTGAAACCCACTGAATATAATATTATGTATTATCTAACTAACATAAAAAGGTATTAAAAAGAGTACTCACGTATTAATTGACCCAAAATATCTCTTGCGTACTTGAGAGCAAACATAACACCACCTAGATTTTGGTCTACGCATTTTAAACTAGTTCAGATGAGAAAAATTGTTGAAATAAAAAGAAGAATTAAATGAAATTTTATAGCTCAAAAAATTAATTTTCATTTTACAAATAACATAAAAAAAATAAAGTATAAAAAATCATGATAGTATACAAAGTAACAAGAAGCTGTCACTACAATGACATTGATAGCTCATTTTAATTGACATGAAGTTTGCTTACGAATGGTAAGAAAAAAAGATATAGAAATAAATTCTCATTGTATGCACCCTCATAGGAAGGTTTCGTGGTCACTCAGCGGGCGGTGGAGAGAGCTATGCTCGGAGTTTTCCTGCGAGATCAAATCAGAAGTAAGGAGTCAAGTAAAGGGTCCGAGTCTGACATAGGTTGCTGGAGTGGATATGGGCGGAACGCATACTTAGTTCGAAGAACTAATGTTCGTTGGGGTCCCAAGGTGCTGGAGTGGCGACCGAAGTGCGCATTGTGGGCAGATACCTCACTAGGTGGACCGACGACATCAAACGAGTCGCAGGGAGCCGGTGGATTCAGGCGGCGCAACACCGAGGACTGTGGAAGTCCATGCAAAAGACCTTTGTCCAGCTGTGGACATATATCGGTTGATAAAGAAGAAGAAAATATTGTCTTTAATTTGGTATAGGTACTAATAGAGTAAATTATACGTTTCACTAAGTTAGATACCAAAACCGCTTTGTCGTCTAGGTAAATACAAGACAAGAAAAATGTACATACAAAGCCAACAGTACCCTAACTAGTAACTACCTACCATGTATATATTTTATGCAATAACCGACCATAAACTTCACTCCATTCATACTAAAGAACCCTGGAGTTTTATTGAAGAGTGCACTAAGCTATTCGATAAGTAGGTATAAGGAAAATTTTCATGCATAAAATTCTAAGATAAAACTGTAGGTAGTAGGTAATCAACCAATAAAGATTTAGGTAATACGAGTACCTAGTCCTAGCCTAGAGTATGTTATAGGGTTGATTATTTTGAAAGCCGTGATATTACAAGTTCACTAGTGATATTACAATTGCGCAGACTTTCGTCAATTGTCTCCATTACGAATACATTAAGTAACAACTAAGATTACCCCTTGATATTGCCTAAATATGCCCGTCCCTGGACAGCGGTCTCAAGGTCGGCCGAAGAAACGATGGATTGACATCGCACAGGCAGATGCACGTGCCAAGGGTCTTCGTAAAGAGGATGCTTAAAGTGGAGGAAACTTAGCAGGAAAGTAGACCCTGGCGTATGCCGGGACAAACGCTAGGAAGAAGAAGAAGAAGAATCTTAGTAACAACTAAGCTAAAATATAGGTAATTATTTCACTAAGTACGGTTGTTTAGAGAAACTATACGTATCTATTGGCATTTTAACGCCCATTTGCAGGGATTTTTATTCGGGAGCCAGATTTTTTGCTGGGCTGTTCCATGGTGTTACTTTGCATACTTTTTGCATTGTATTCCCTTGTATATTATTTTATTGTTGAAGCAATAAAGAATAAGGCTTTTACAGCAATCCTGTGATATGTAGACAAAATAAGTAACACCAATAAAGCACTAAGAAATTGTATCAGTAGATTTTCATTTGACGGCTTTTCAGTGTAGGAAGGAAAGCAATAAGGGCAAACAATCAGTCTGTTTATTTAGGGCCTCCGAGAAACAATCTGTCGCCCCCGGGGATGCAATAAGTGTAATCCGCGAGGCGAGGTACAAAGATCTACGAATGTATAGATATGTTTCATCATCAATCGATGGACGTCTACTGCTGGACATGGGCATAGGGCTCATGAAATTATTGTAATGAATAAGAGGGCAGAATAAAGCAAGCTGTCAAAAAATTATTGAATTAATCAGTCTCGAGTTCAATGCCATCTAAGTTGTACTCAAACATTACATTGGCGCAGTCAGTAGGATTTTGTTTGAGTAAAACTTCGATGTCGTTGAACTCAAGACTGATTTATTCGACAATTGTTTGACAGCTTGCTGAATTCTATCCTCTTATATATTACAATTTTCTTTTATACAAACCTTGGTCTCTGTCTGGTTGAGCCGTATCTCAAGTGATGATCGGCAATTGACTTTTATTTATATTATAGCCTTCTCAAAGCATTTTCAGTGTAATAGGTATTAATAATTTACCATCACTCGCGTTTTTGCTCTAACTTAGGTAAGGAATTTGAGTTTAAATTGAAAGAATTTATGTTACGTAACGCGTCGTAAGGCGTTAATGAAAACATCAGCTAAAAAGGTTTATGATAAAGTTAAATCACCTATCACGTATGAATGACTGACGTGAAGATTACTCTACCACCTTGTACCCTTCTTATACCTAAGTTTGGCTTTAGCGATTATGATTAAAAATAAGCGTTTTTGAAAAGATTTTTATAGGAGCTGGTATTAGGTATCAGTTCAACATCGTCCTCCGATAAACTTGTTGTTCTGATATATTTAGATAGACACCAAAGCGTATTGCATGAAAACTTATCTAAACAGTCTGTCATATTTATGTTAGGTAGGTATACATAGTACACATACATTCATAGTTGGATTGCGTATCTCAAATACTCTTATACCTATAGGAATTATAAATCAATAATATTTTGCTTAGACTCTGATCACTGATGTGAAAATTTGTATTAGGCACTGCCAAAAATATTGCTTGTTTCTTTTTTCTCCTTTAACTAGCTCTTGACTGCGATCACATCTGATGGTTAAATGTAGATGCTGCCTAAGACGTAGCGCGCTTGCCTAGAAGATGCCAAGACGATGTTATAATATTAAATTGAAATTATTTCCGAGTGTCGTTTCCAGCACAGCTCTATGAAGCTGTTGGGCGGCCAGGGCGGGCGGCACGACCGTGACAGAAGGCGGCGTGCACGCCTCAGTCCCTTCCGCTTTCCAACTCGCGACAGTCCGACTGCCGACAACTAACCTAACAACTTCTCCCATTAAAAACAACTATGTGCAGAAAAAATTTAAACGATACAAACAAAAACTTACTGTATTCAACCAGTGAACATTTTTAGAACAATGAATACAGACAATACAAATTAAATTTAAAGTTGTGAGTTAAAAACTTTCATTTTATAATGGCTGATAAGTTGAATGAGTACCAGGGAGTCACGGGGAGGTTGCATTCGACGAGGGATAAGTGCAAGGAGCGATGGTCGCAATGGAAGGAGGAACACCCTCATGGAGTGAAGGAGGCAATAAGGGAAGCCTTATTCGCTATACCCTCATCTGATGACCCTCCTGAACGAGTGACACACGAGGGAGAATACAGCGATCTGTTCAGGTGAGAAAGTGTGAAACCCTACGATCACCTATGTACAAGATAGACAATCTCTTAAATGAAACAGTGTTTGTGTAAAAGAAATTCTTTAGAGAGTGAGCACCTACGAGAGTCTCTTAAATGAAAGAGATACCTATCTAAATCCACATAAAATAGCAGCAAAATAAAAAATAGCTTATCTCTGAAAGCCTAAGCTTAAACATGTATAGGTATAAATAACAAAGCATAGGCAGATTTTTCCAATTTTTTTATGAATGTTAAATTATTTATTAGCACAATTCTAAGCTGTATCACTCTATACCACGTTAAACACGTGAATACAAAGTATTGAAATATGCAATACAACTTAACTTAACTTTTTAAGTAAGTGCCTACTTATGAATTACATTTGACTCACTAAACTCATTCTTTTTATCTAAACAGAAGAAAAAGTAGACTTGAACTCATGCGAATATCGGCAGCAGTTATGGGGATAGAGTTCTCATACGCTGGAGAGACGGCGTTTGTATCCCCAACCCTTCTTCAAATCGGAGTCCCTCATCAGCAAATGACTCTGGTGTGGGCGTTGTCACCACTTATAGGGTTCTTCATGACTCCACTGTTGGGATCATTGAGTGATCGATGCAAATCTAAATATGGAAGAAGACGGCCATTTATTGTTCTGATGTCTATTGGAGTATTTTTGGGTAAGAATGAATAAGGCCATGGCATATTCGTCTAACTTTTTGTTTTAAACCTAAGCAATTGATGTGAGTATCCATGGAAAGCTACGTTTATGGTTTTGCCTTTGCTTTGTTGTGTTAACATGAATAATAATAATTAGGAGTAAGTATTACAACAATTTGAGATCGTTCGTCCTTGACCTTGAGGGTCTTAACATTGGGTTAATTCCCGTGAGCGTTGCCTTACCACCGCGTATTCGAGCTACGCGGTCCCGCCCGTTGGTAAAACACCTCAGGACTCGGTTAACAATACATTATTGGTATGTCGGTCGGGAACTCAATGGCTTTTCTACGGATTTACTGCCACTTTGTGTCCGAATTCAAGCGACAACAAGATTTAATTCTATATGTCGTTCTTTGCAAGAGAATAGAGACCTACATATATCTAGCTGTATGTACTACTGGACACTGGACAGGTCTATCGTTTGAGACTATCGTTTCGTTGTAGAATCCCTGTGAAAAACTTATTTAAATCTTCCGAAACAAACAATTTTTTCCCCCATGCCGATTTTTAACTAAACTTTGTTACTTTTTTTTTGAACTATAGTCGTCTTTATGTTCGTAAATGAAATAAATTTCCCAATATTGCTCCTTATACTGTATTAAATTATAGAGTAAAAATCGGCCAAGTGCGAGTCAGGCTTCGCTCTTTTAGGGTTCCGTTAAAAAAATTTAATTTTAATATTTCCATGTACCCATGGAAACATTTTAATTTAATTTTTTTAATTTAATTTAATTTTTATTATTTGTTGTTATAGCGGCAATAGAAATACATAATATGTGAAAATTTCATTTGTCTATCTATTACGGTTTACGAGATACAGCCCGCTGACAGACGGACGGACGGACGGACGGACGGACGGACAGCGTAGGCTTAGTAATAGGGTCCCGTTGGTACCCTTTGGGTACGGAACCCTAAAAATATAGGTCAGGTAGGTACATAGAAATCTTAATAACAACTTGTTATTAAGATTCCTATGGTTACGTATTAAGTGTATTATCATTATAACAGCGCTATACTAAAAAGATTTCTTAAAAGAATTTAGATATTTTCTTTAAAACGTACTTTATAAAGTAGTAGTACCAAAGTATGTATCTACCTAACTAATAAGTCGTTTAGCAGCTAATCTGATCTTATCAGATCTATACAAATTCGATCAAGTATCTAATAGATAGCAGTGATAGGCTAGTGGTTAGGACTGTGGTGTCCTATTCGGGAGGTCGCAGGTTCAATCCCGGGTAAACACCTTTGACTTTTCGGAGTCATGTGCTTTTAAGCAATTAAAAAAATATATATATATCAGTTGGTTCAACGTTGAAGGAAATATCGTGAGGAAACCTGCACATCTGAGAGTTCTTTATCTCAAAGGTGTGTGAAGTCCGCCAATTCGCACTGGGCCGGCGTGGTGGACTATCGCCTATAACCCTTCTTTGAGAGGAGACCTGCGCTCAGTAGTGAGCCGTTGATGGGTTGCTAATGGATGGATGGATCTAATGGATATTGTTAGATATAGATACATATAATTCGAATAAACTTTTACTGAGGTGATATTTATTTTTCAGGCTTAATTCTAGTTCCCAATGGCGAGGACTTAGGTTACGCATTCGGAGATGAAAGTCCTGTCAACAGAACGGTAGTCCCATCTTCACTGGGTCCTCGCAGTTCCGCCCTCGACGTCCAGAGTAACAACCACCACCCCTGGGGCGTCCTGTTCACGGTCCTAGGGACTGTTCTATTGGATTTCGATGCTGACGCCTGTCAAAGTCCCGCTAGAGCTTATTTACTGGATGTCACAGTTCCAGGTAAGTTTTCTCTTCTTGTAGGTATAGAAGCAGTTGCGTGCCTACTTTGTCCAGAAAATTACAACGTAATGTTGGAAGCCTTAATAGTTCAACTAAGTATTACTTACTAATAACTAGCTGATTCCTGGGATATTGTCCGCGAGGATTTAGTTTTTAAAATCCTTCGGGAACTCTTTGATTTTCCGTGATAAAAGTAGCCTATGTCACTCTCCAAGTGTACCCATGCAAAAATCACGTCGATCCGTAGCTCCTTTGCGGCGTCACAAACTTACTTTCGCATTTATAATAATAGTATGATGGGGCAAGGGTCGGACTGAAAGCCGAAAAGTCCAAGGTTCAAATCTCATCCGTTGCATCTATTGTCGTGCCCTAGGAGTGGGCACAAGCTTTACGTTTAATGTGGAGGGGAAAAGGTAATCGTAGTCATGCTTTGAATGACATTCTTTTAAAGATAATGTTTTGCCATACTTTGCATAGTGTTTCTGGAGTGGAGTATCATATACTTACATGAAATATTTAAAGATTTCTGGCGTGGAAATTGCAAAAACATAATAACATGTATAAAGAAGCAGATATGATTTAGTACCTAGTAAAAATATAGTACCTACCTAGTAGCTAGTAGTATAATTTTGAAGTTCATATAATATTATAGTTCTCATCCTTTATCAATTGCTTTATCAGAGCAATATGTCTTTAATCTTGTCAAGTCTAGAGGTTACCTATAATATTGATATAGGTATCTGAAAATAATAACGACTTCAAACACATTAAGTAGCTACATTAAAATGACCTAAATTATGAATAAAAACAATACAGTTTAGTGTCATATTTCTCACCTAATGAAGCCTTATAGCCTTATTTGTATGTAAGCGTATTGATTGTCTCAATTGGAGCACATTAATTGAAAAAAAAAAACATCGGTGTGCGAGTGCGAGTCGGACTCGCATACGAAGGGTTCTGCTGCCATCTGTGTCATCGTACAAGATTTGACACTGGATCAAACAATAATCCTTACTAATATTATAAATGCGAAAGTGTGTTTGTTTGTTGGTTTGTCCTTCAATCACGCCGAACAGGGCTATACAGGGATCGACGTGATTTTTTTTGCATGGGTATAGTTGAGGACCTGGAGAGTGACATACGCTACTTTTTATCCCGGAAAATCAAAGAGTTCCCGAGGGATTTTAAAAACTAAGTCGCGGGTTCAAGCAGTTTAATATAAAAAAATATTTTTAAAAAACCGACTTCAAACGCCCGCGCCAGTACAATAATTTATTGTTGATATTTTAAAAACCACTCGACCGATTTCGATAAAATTTCAATAGGACCACCTGGGAAGTATACTCTTTGAAACAAAAAAGAACTTTCCAAATCGTTTCAGGCGTCTTCGAGTAATCGATGAACATGCACAAAAAAAGGATTCCAACAAATTGAGAACCTCCTCCTCTATTTGAAGTCGGTTTATTGTATGGAGATGGAGACCCTCTTTAAGTTTTAACTTTATTTTTTATTTGTTGCTATAGCGGCAACAGAAATGCACATTCTGTGAAAATTTAAAGTTCCGACCTAACGGTACAGCACGCTGAAACACGGACGGACGGAACAATCAACAGTTCTAAGAGTCGCTTATCATCTTTAGGTACTTTAAGATCTCTGTAGATTTGAAAAAGGCCACTCTCAGGGCTTATTTTACCATCGCCAATTAAAAAGTTGATGAATTTTGAGTGCCTGAAGACTAAAGTCTTCGAACAGTGCGTGTTGCCAGTGATGTCTTAGTGATCCGAGACATGGAGATGGATGGAGAGAGCTATGCTCGCTATCCCTGCGAGATAAAATCAGAAATGAGGAGATCCGTAGGAGAACCAATGTCACCGATGTTGCTCAGCGAGTCGCGAAACTGAAGTGGAAATTGGCGGGGCACATAGTTCGAAGAGCTGATGGTCGTTGGGGTCCCAAGGTGCTGGAGTAGCAACCCCGCACCGGGAGGCGCAGTGTTGGCAGACCCCCCACTAGGTGGACCGACGACATCAAACGAGTCGCAGGGAGCCGCTGCATTCAGGCGGCGCAAGACCGTAGCCTGTGGAAGTCCGTGGAGGAGACCTTTGTCCAGCAGTGGACGTCTATAGGTTGATTAAGAAGGAGAAGCGGTCGTCACAATGAAGCAATCATTTTTAGACGATCCCACAGCAGATTTCAGTACTTGCTACGCATAGCCATCGCGTAGCATGACATTTTAAGGTCAGTTATATTTGAAGTTTGATCCCGATGGCTTTCAGTCTATACAAACTGCTAATTTTATGATAACCTAGTCAAGCTATTTGTATTATGACTCCTTGACTCAATGCTCTCATTGGTGAGTGTAGAACGCTATAAATTAAACCATATCAGTTGCTCCCATCTCTTACCGATAGTGTTTTGTTATAGGTACGATATTTATACATTACCTTGTAATGCGATCTTGACATACGGTTATTTCTAGATCTTTTATTTACTTTCATACACAATTCCATCATATTTTGAAATAATATGTAGGTATACAAAACATCCTAAACACAAGAATAAATTCCACTTGTAGGAGTTAAAACCCATGCTTCCGTTTGGGTTTGAGGAACCTCATCCTTATGGGTGCTTACTCAAGAAGCACTAGGTACCTTATCTGTGCCAGATTCTTGATCCAAAGATAATAAATATAAGATGGCACAGATACTATTATGATCCAAAAGGGTCCAGATGCATTCACTCAAACCCTCTCGATCACTCGCCAAATAAAAGACGCATAGATATAAATATTTAGGTACGCAATAGGAACACCTATAGTCTATGCCCATCGGAGAATCTATTCCAGGGATTGAACTTTATTTGATTCAGCAAGCTCACCAAAGAGGTAGATGTAGGTATAGGAGGTATTTTGCTTTAGAGTTAAGACCGTGTTTAATTTTTTTCAAATATTCAAATACCATTCGTTCTCAACCTACTTTGATAGGTAGATGCGTTTGATTTAATTAAATATTTGTGTGTGAACACGTCAGAACATGTGACTGTTATTATTTCGTTGGTAAAATATTGTGTGGCCGAAATGACGCCTTCTTATCAGCACTCAACGTGATTGATTTATCTTAAAAAATATGTTTATTTTGGTATTTCAAGTAAGAAAGTGGCTTGTTCACCTTAACTATTAATAAGACGTTTAAAATAATTATATAATAATAATATATTGATCTTATTAAACAATTACTTATTATAGTTAATACAATTCTTTATAACCAGAGATCATAAATAAGACCCTTAAATACTTAAAAAGGAATAGCCAAAACGCGGCAAATTAAAAAAAAACACAGAAAACCCATCAGTCTCAAAAAACTACTTATCGAAAATTCGATAATTAGGTACTTAGTATTTTTTCGCAGACGCTACATTTAAATTTTATACCACTCCTATCTCACTCCCACAATAATTATGATTATGAAAATACAAAATCATTGAGCATCGACTATGCTTTTCAACCGACGTCAAATGCCCGCGCCAGTACATAAGTATATAATTTATTGTTGATATTTTAAAAACCGCTCGACCGATTTCGATCAACGGGACCACCAGGAAAGAAAAATACCCTTTGAAACAAAAAAAAAAAGAATTTTTCAAATCGGTTCAGGCATCATCGAGTAATCGGTGAACATACGTAAAAAAAATACCGACGAATTGAGAACCTCCTCCTTTTTGAAGTCAATTTTTAAAATTTGTATCTAACGGAACCCCTAAGAGTCCGAATGATAAGAGAATTTAAAACGTTCTCGTTATTTACACTCCGTCTGAAATTTCAGTAGCAGTTTATTTTATTGCAGAGTAAATATTTTAACAGATAAAGATATTTAAGTTAAGATGGAAAACAATCTCCAAGTTTCTCAATTTATTTAGGTCATGATTTTCGCAAGTAAATTACTTTTAGAAAGAGCCATCTGCGTTTATCATGTTTTTTAACAAGAAATCAAGGTAATTAGGTACCTAGGTACCTACAACAAACTGAGTATAGGTAAGTACAACAACTACTGGGTATTCTGTGTCAACAAGAATTACATTTATTTTGTTGATATAACATTGGTTGTTATTTACATGGAAATAATTAGGTACGTTTCCAAAAATGTTTAGAAAATTAGGTACAATTTTAGTATTAGTTTTCTTTCGGGACATCTGTGCCTGCCTAACAGACGCTTTTCCATGTCATTCTTATGTAATAATGTTTATAAAATTTGAGATTTAAGATAGCTAATCACTGAATTTTCCATTTATTGGTATTTGTATTCTTTCATCGTGAAAGAATACAAATACCGATAAATGGAAAATTTACGATGTTGCGCCATAAACAATTTGTAATATTACCTCATAATATTTGTCCATAAATGGGCGATTAAAACAACTTTTCTGTTTAGCGGTATCCCTAAATAAAACCTTAATCAATGCTATTAAAAGATACGTGATTGCACATAGCTAAATGGTAGCGAATATTGAAAAAAAATTGTTTTATTTTCAGAGGACCACGCCAAAGGTCTAAGTACATTTACCGTTATGGCTGGCCTGGGAGGATTCATGGGATATGCGCTTGGAGGAATAAACTGGGACGAAACCTCATTGGGTGAGCATAAAAAATTGTGCTTGGGCTATGCTAACATAAAAAAAAAAACCTTAATAAGATGCCGTTTTGTGACGTGTGTTTTTGCCGTGTGGTGACGGCAGATCAGAATACAGTTGTCACCACCCCTCCTCTTCCCGCGGGTGTCGTACGAGGCGACTAAGGGAGTATAGCGGAGAACGGGCAGCAGCGTCCTCTGTGCTACTACTACCATCTACTGCGATCACCAACCCGTCTGCCCCGCGTGGTGATTATGGGCAAACCCTCCCCTTGGGAGAGGCCTTTAGTCCAGCTGTGGACTGTTATAGGCTATTGATGATGATGATGAAGATGCCGTTAAATCGAAAGATACTTCGACTTTATTAAATTACGAGTATAATATAGAGTAGGTAAGTAAGTATCTCATGTAGATTCTAAATTCTGAGACTTTTTCTCGGTCGGTCTGTTGTGTTTATATCCTTTAGTATATTATAATTTATGTTAGTTTTATTAATTAAGAAACACTGTTTAAAAATTATTATTAGGTTTTTATTAGGCACACACTTGATAATTACAGACATAGATTACAGATCACCATTCAACTAAGTTACACAGAGTAAAAAACCAAAGACACCTAGACAATCGTAGACAAGTATCAAAGACCATTACATCTTTCCTTTTCAACAAAAGTATAATTAGTACAATAGGTACAAAATTAATTATTACATAGATTATTATTATTAAAACTAAGGCAATTTCTTTAAAAACGAAGAATTTCTACGATATGTTGTATTATCAGAATCTTTAACAAAATATGATCGAGGAGAGGGGTGTTTGCCAACTATTTTACCCTGCACCCACACCTTTCCCTTTTTCAACAAACAATTTTCATCAATTTCGAAATCATCTTTTTCTTTACAATTTTTATTATAATAATTGGCATAAGTTTCTTGCCGTTTTAACAAGTTTTCTTTTATATTTGGCACAATTTGCGGTTTTAACAATTCATTACAAATAGGTAACTTAGTCCTAGTTCTCCTACTCATTAATAATTGAGAAGGTGAAGCATTTAATACAGGCAACGGTGTATTTCTATATTCCAACAGTGCTTCAAATATGTCTTTTTTATCATCATAACATTTCTTTAACATGTTTTTTGCAGTCTGAACACTCTTCTCAGCTAAACCATTTGATTTAGGATATAAAGGACTACTAGTTATAATTTCAAAGTTCCAATCTTTTGAAAATCTTATCATTTCCTGTGATGAAAAAGGCATATTATCTGCTATAAGAACTTTTGGAATTCCGTGGGTTGTAAATATATTTTTCAATGCTTGAATAACTGTATAAGAAGTTTTATTACTAATTTTACAAATTTCAATCCACTTGGAATAGTAATCTGCCACAATTAAATATGTTTTATTTCTTAACTCACATAGGTCAACACCTATTTTATTAAAAGGTAGGTTTGGTATCTCATGACATATTATTGGCTCTTTCTGTTCACTATTCATATACTTAAGACAAATTTTACAGCTTTTTATGAAATATTCCAAGTCTGCATTTATTCCGAACCAATAAAATAGTTCTCTAGCACGGGCTTTGGTTTTATTAATTCCCAAATGTGATTCATGCAATAATTTCAAAGTTTTGAGCCTTAATGCAGATGGTATGATTAATCTATTATTGAAAAAAATTAAATCATCTTCTATAAACAAATCTGATCATATATTATAATAAAATTGTAATTCCTTTGATAAATGCTGCTTATTTGGCCAACCTTCAATTATAATTTTTTTTAATATTATTAAATTATTATCATTATTAGTACAAATTTTATATTCATTCAACAAAGCAGTAGGAATTTCTAAATATTTAGACACACTATGAACTACTTCATTTAGGAAATAGTCATTTGTGTCATTTAAATTTTTATTATAAGAACGTGATAAAAGATCTGCTATATACATAAACTTTCCTGGCAAATATTTTAACTTAATATCATATTTGCACAATTTAAGTTTTATTCTTTGTAATCTACTAGATATCACTTTAGAAATATTTTTATCCATTACTGAGACCAGGGGCTTATGATCTGTTTGTACTTCAATTTTTTGCCCATAAACATAGTGGTGAAATCTTTTAACTGAAAAATAAATGGCTAGAAACTCTTTTTCAATCTGACTATATCTTTGCTCAGTTTCTGTTAAACTACGTGATGAAAAAGCTATAGGTTTATTATTCTGCATTAAGCAGCAGCCCATTCCATCTTTACTAGCATCACACTGTATAATTATTGGTAGTTTGGGATCAAATGTAGATAGTACAGGAGCGTTACATATTAATTGTTTCAATTTACATAATGACTGACTATGTATATGAGACCAGTTCCATAAATTATTCTTTTTTAAAAGTTCTCTCAAAGGAGAAGTTATTTCAGACATATTAGGGATAAATTTGTGCAAAAAATTGGCCATGCCCAGTACACGCTGTAATTCAGTTTTATTTTTAGGCTCTTTTATTGACTTTATTGTATCAACTAATTCAGGATCCGTTCGCATACCATTTTCAGAGAAAATGTATCCCAGGTATTTTATTTCAAAGCACTTAAACTGTACTTTCTTTGGATTAAACTTTAAATTAAACTGTTTTGCTCTTTCTAATACTTCACTCAAAATTTTATCATGAGTTTGTTCGTCCTTTGCACAAATCAATATATCATCAAAATACACTATAACATTATTTATTCCACCAAAAACTTTTTCACTTATTTTCTGAAATATCTCAGGAGCACAGCTTAAGCCTTGTGGTAACCTTAAATATCGATAACAACCAAATGGTGTACTAAATGTGCATAACTTACTTGAGCTCTCTGATAGTTTTAACTGAAAGAATCCATCTTTTAAATCCATCACTGTGTAATATTTCATGCCATTTAGCTTTGGGGCAATTTCCTCAATCGTAGGGATCTGTACATAGTTTCTTTCAATTGCTTTGTTCAGGTCGTGAGGGTCAATACATATCCTAAGGGACGAATCAGGTTTTTCCACTACTACCATGTTGCTAACCCAACCCATCGGTTCACTTTCTTCTGTTATTATGTTATTTTCCACCATTGATGTTAACTGCTGTTTTACTTTATTATTATAATATATATAGCTCGATTACCACTGACTGACTGACTCACTGATTGACACGATTGTTCTCCTAGAAAGAGACGGAAAACGATACAATGATGTAGGGGAGATATGTCCGGGTGGGGGATTCGAGTGGGGAAAAATTATGACATTTCGGAAAAACAAGATGGCGGCCGACGTGAATCTTGCAACTCTTTTGTTTTCCAACCGATTTCTTTGAAATTTTGGATTATTGTAGCACTTAGTAAACGATTAACAGAAAAAGTGAAAAAAATTAAAAAAACAAGATGGCGGCCGAGCTGTGACGTCACAAATTTCCGACCCGTCTCCTGTAAAATTTTGTATGAAAAAAAATTTTTTCACCCATGGTGTCGTATAGAGCTCAAAGAATGTGACTCGGAGAAAGGTGGAGAGAGCTGATGAGTGAGGAGTTCGGAGACGGGCGAGGGGCACGGCCAGGGTATAGAAGATAGGTGGAGGGTGCTCGACCAAATGTCATTCGAAACCTCGAGCAGTTGCCAGTGAGTTGAAAAAAAATTCCAAAATGGCGGAAAAAAAATGGCGGCAAATTTTGTCCGTCTCTCTCTCGGAGACTATAAAAGATGGAGGAGCGGTTTCTCGACAAAAGATGATCAAAACCCGGAGGTCTACCTGGTGAGCAGGAAAAAAATTCAAGATGGCGGAATTTTTTTTTTCCATGCAAAATGTATGGGGAATATTGAAGGGACTAGAAGTTGGGAACTATGCAAGACATTGATTTTGATAGGTTCATAGGGCTATTTTTCTTTTTCTTTTTTTTCATTTTACATTTTCTTTTTTTCTTTTTTTTCTTTTTTTTTTTTCTTCTTTTTTCTTTTTCTTTTGTGAATGAGGAGCACGGCCAGGTTATTGCAGATAGGTGGGGTGTGCTCGAACAAATTTTTTTGGCAAAAGATGACCAGAATCCGAAGGTCTACTTGATGAGTAAAAAAATCGCGGTCCGCTTTAGCGGGCCGCGCACCCACGCGCCCTACTTGTAGTAATAACACTTCCCGCGAGCTGCTTTAGCAGCTCGCGCACCGAGCGAAATAAATAAAGCCGAACAATCGCGGTCCGCTTTAGCGGGCCGCGCACCCACGCGCCCTACTTGTAGCAATAACACTCCCCGCGAGCTGCTTTAGCAGCTCGCGCACCGAGCAAAATAAATAAAGCCGAACAATCGCGGTCCACTTTAGCGGGCCGCGCACCCACGCGCCCTACTTGTAGTAATAACACTTCCCGCGAGCTGCTTTAGCAGCTCGCGCACCGAGCAAATGCTAGTTATAATATATATAGCTCGATTACCACTCACTCACTGACTCACTGACTGATTGACACGATTGTTCTCCTAGAAGGAGACGGAAAACGATACAATGATGTAGGGGAGATATGTCCGGGTGGGGGATTCGAGTGGGGAAAAATTATGACATTTCGGAAAAACAAGATGGCGGCCAACGTGATTCTTGCAACTCTTTTGTTTTCCAACCGATTTCTTTGAAATTTTGGATTATTGTAGAAATTAGTAAACGATTAACAGAAAAAGTGAAAAAAATTAAAAAAACAAGATGGCGGCCGAGCTGTGACGTCTCAAATTTCCGACCCCTCCTGTAAAATTTTGTATGAAAAAAATTTTTTTCACCCATGGTGTCGTATAGAGCTCAAAGAATGTGACTCGGAGAAAGGTGGAGAGAGCTGATGAGTGAGGAGTTCGGAGACGGGCGAGGGGCACGGCCATGGTATAGTAGATAGGTGGAGGGTGCTCGACCAAATGTCATTCGAAACCTCGAGCAGTTGCCAGTGAGTTGAAAAAAATTTCCAAAATGGCGGAAAAAAAATGGCGGCAAATTTTGTCCGTCTCTCTCTCGGAGACTATAAAAGATGGAGGAGCGGTTTCTCGACAAAAGATGATCACAACCCGGAGGTCTACCTGGTGAGTAGGAAAAAACTTCAAGATGGCGGATTTTTTTTTTACATACAAAATGTATGGGGAATATTGAAGGGACTAGAAGTTGGGAACTATGCAAGACATTGATTTTGATAGGTTCATAGGGCTTTTTTCTTTTTCTTTTTTTTCATTTTACATTTGCTTTTTTTCTTTTTTTTCTTTTTTTTTTTCTTTTTTTTTCTTTTTCTTTTGTGAATGAGGAGCACGGCCAGGTTATTGCAGATAGGTGGGGTGTGCTCGAACAAATTTTTTGGCAAAAGATGACCAGAATCCGAAGGTCTACTTGATGAGTAAAAAAATCGCGGTCCGCTTTAGCGGGCCGCGCACCCACGCGCCCTACTTGTAGTAATAACACTTCCCGCGAGCTGCTTTAGCAGCTCGCGCACCGAGCGAATTAAATAAAGCCGAACAATGGCGGTCCGCTTTAGCGGGCCGCGCACCCACGCGCCCTACTTGTAGCAATAACACTTCCCGCGAGCTGCTTTAGCAGCTCGCGCACCGAGCGAAATAAATGAAGCCGAACAATCGCGGTCCGCTTTAGCGGGCCGCGCACCCACGCGCCTTACTTTTAGTAAAACACTTCCCGCGAGCTGCTTTAGCAGCTCGCGCACCGAGCAAATGCTAGTTATTATAATATATATAGCTCGATTACCACTCACTGACTCACTCACTCACTGATTGACACGATTGTTCTCCTAGAAAGAGACGGAAAACGATACAATGATGTAGGGGAGATATGTTGGGGTGGGGGATTCGAGTAGGGAAAAATTATGACATTTCGGAAAAACAAGATGGCGGCCGACGTGAATCTTGCAGCTCTTTTGTTTTCCGACCGATTTCTTTGAAATTTTGGATTATTGTAGAAATTAGTAAACGATTAACAGAAAAAGTGAAAAAAATTAAAAAAACAAGATGGCGGCCGAGCTGTGACGTCTCAAATTTCCGACCCCTCTCCTGTAAAATTTTGTATGAAAAAAATTTTTTTCACCCATGGTGTCGTATAGAGCTCAAAGAATGTGACTCGGAGAAAGGTGGAGATAGCTGATGAGTGAGGAGTTCGGAGACGGGCGAGGGGCACGGCCAGGGTATAGAAGATAGGTGGAGGGTGCTCGACCAAATGTCATTCGAAACCTCGAACAGTTGCCAGTGAGTTGAAAAAAAAATCCAAAATGGCGGAAAAAAAATGGCGGCAAATTTTGTCCGTCTCTCTCTCGGAGACTATAAAAGATGGAGGAGCGGTTTCTCGACAAAAGATGATCAAAACCCGGAGGTCTACCTGGTGAGTAGGAAAAAAATTCAAGATGGCGGATTTTTTTTTTCCATACTAAATGTATGGGGAATATTGAAGGGACTAGAAGTTGGGAACTATGCAAGACATTGATTTCGATAGGTTCATAGGGCTTTTTTCTTTTTCTTTTTTTTCATTTTACATTTGTTTTTTTTTTCTTTTTTTTTTCTTTTTTTTTTCTTTTTCTTTTGTGAATGAGGAGCACGGCCAGGTTATTGCAGATAGGTGGGGTGTGCTCGAACAAATTTTTTGGCAAAAGATGACCAGAATCCGAAGGTCTACTTGATGAGTAAAAAAATCGCGGTCCGCTTTAGCGGGCCGCGCACCCACGCGCCCTACTTGTAGCAATAACACTTCCCGCGAGCTGCTTTAGCAGCTCGCGCACCGAGCGAAATAAACAAAGCCGAACAATCGCGGTCCGCTTTAGCGGGCCGCGCACCCACGCGCCTTACTTTTAGTAACAACACTTCCCGCGAGCTGCTTTAGCAGCTCGCGCACCGAGCAAACGCTAGTTATAATATATATAGCTCGATTACCACTCACTGATTCACTGACTGATTGACTCATTGACAGGGTTGTTCTCCTAGAAGGAGACGGAAATCGATATAATGATGTTCGGGAGATATGTTGGGGTGGGGGATTCGAGTTGGGGAAAATTATGACATTTCGGAAAAACAAGATGGCGGCCGACGTGAATCTTGCAACTCTTTTGTTTTCCAACCGATTTCTTTGAAATTTTGGATTATTGTAGAAATTAGTAAACGATTAACAGAAAAAGTGAAAAAAATTAAAAAAACAAGATGGCGGCCGAGCTGTGACGTCTCAAATTTCCGACCCCTCTCCTGTAAAATTTTGTATGAAAAAAATTTTTTTCACCCATGGTGCCGTATAGAGCTCAAAGAATGTGACTCGGAGAAAGGTGGAGAGAGCTGATGAGTGAGGAGTTCGGAGACGGGCGAGGGGCACGGCCAGGGTATAGTAGATAGGTGGAGGGTGCTCGACCAAATGTCATTCGAAACCTCGAGCAGTTGCCAGTGAGTTGAAAAAAAATTCCAAAATGGCGGAAAAAAAATGGCGGCAAATTTTGTCCGTCTCTCTCTCGGAGACTATAAAAGATGGAGGAGAGGTTTCTCGACAAAAGATGATCAAAACCCGGAGGTCTACCTGGTGAGTAGGAAAAAAATTCAAGATGGCGGATTTTTTTTTTCCATACTAAATGTATGGGGAATATTGAAGGGACTAGAAGTTGGGAACTATGCAAGACATTGATTTTGATAGGTTCATAGGGCTTTTTTTCTTTTTCTTTTTTTTCATTTTACATTTGTTTTTTTTTTCTTTTTTTTCATTTTTTTTTCTTTTTCTTTTGTGAATGAGGAGCACGGCCAGGTTATTGCAGATAGGTGGGGTGTGCTCGAACAAATTTTTTGGCAAAAGATGACCAGAATCCGAAGGTCTACTTGATGAGTAAAAAAATCGCGGTCCGCTTTAGCGGGCCGCGCACCCACGCGCCCTACTTGTAGTAATAACACTTCCCGCGAGCTGCTTTAGCAGCTCGCGCACCGAGCGAAATAAATAAAGCCGAACAATCGCGGTCCGCTTTAGCGGGCCGCGCACCCACGCGCCTTACTTTTAGTAAAACACTTCCCGCGAGCTGCTTTAGCAGCTCGCGCACCGAGCAAACGCTAGTTATAATATATATAGCTCGATTACCACTCACTCACTCACTCACTGACTGATTGACATAATTGTTCTCCTAGAAGGAGACGGAAATCGATACAATGATGTAGGGGACATATGTTCGGGTGGGGGATTCGAGTGGGGAAAAATTATGACATTTCGGAAAAACAAGATGGCGGCCGACGTGAATCTTGCAACTCTTTTGTTTTCCAACCGATTTCTTTGAAATTTTGGATTATTGTAGAAATTAGTAAACGATTAACAGAAAAAGTGAAAAAAATTAAAAAAACAAGATGGCGGCCGAGCTGTGACGTCTCAAATTTCCACCCCTCTCCTGTAAAATTTTGTATGAAAAAAATTTTTTTCACCCATGGTGCCGTATAGAGCTCAAAGAATGTGACTCGGAGAAAGGTGGAGAGAGCTGATGAGTGAGGAGTTCGGAGACGGGCGAGGGGCACGGCCAGGGTATAGAAGATAGGTGGAGGGTGCTCGACCAAATGTCATTCGAAACCTCGAGCAGTTGCCAGTGAGTTGAAAAAAAATTCCAAAATGGCGGAAAAAAAATGGCGGCAAATTTTGTCCGTCTCTCTCTCGGAGACTATAAAAGATGGAGGAGCGGTTTCTCGACAAAAGGTGATCACAACCCGGAGGTCTACCTGGTGAGTAGGAAAAAAATTCAAGATGGCGGATTTTTTTTTTTTTACATACAAAATGTATGGGGAATATTGAAGGGACTAGAAGTTGGGAACTATGCAAGACATTGATTTTGATAGGTTCATAGGGCTTTTTTTCTTTTTCTTTTTTTTCATTTTACATTTTTTTTTTTTCTTTTTTTTCATTTTTTTTTTCTTTTTCTTTTGTGAATGAGGAGCACGGCCAGGTTATTGCAGATAGGTGGGGTGTGCTCGAACAAATTTTTTGGCAAAAGATGACCAGAATCCGAAGGGCTACTTGATGAGTAAAAAAATCGCGGTCCGCTTTAGCGGGCCGCGCACCCACGCGCCCTACTTGTAGTAATAACACTTCCCGCGAGCTGCTTTAGCAGCTCGCGCACCGAGCGAAATAAATAAAGCCGAACAATCGCGGTCCGCTTTAGCGGGCCGCGCACCCACGCGCCCTACTTGGAGCAACAACACTTCCCGCGAGCTGCTTTAGCAGCTCGCGCACCGAGCAAACGCTAGTTATAATATATATAGCTCGATTACCACTGACTGATTCACTCACTGACTCACTGATTGACAGGGTTGTTCTCCTAGAAGGAGACGGAAATCGATATAATGATGTTCGGGAGATGTGTTTGGGGGGGGGATTCGAGTTGGGGAAAATTATGACATTTCGGAAAAACAAGATGGCGGCCGACGTGAATCTTGCAACTCTTTTGTTTTCCAACCGATTTCTTTGAAATTTTGGATTATTGTAGAAATTAGTAAACGATTAACAGAAAAAGTGAAAAAAATTAAAAAAACAAGATGGCGGCCGAGCTGTGACGTCTCAAATTTCAGACCCCTCTCCTGTAAAATTTTGTATGAAAAAAATTTTTTTCACCCATGGTGTCGTATAGAGCTCAAAGAATGTGACTCGGAGAAAGGTGGCGAGAGCTGATGAGTGAGGAGTTCGGAGACGGGCGAGGGGCACGGCCAGGGTATAGTAGATAGGTGGAGGGTGCTCGAACAAATGTCATTCGAAATCTCGAGCAGTTGCCAGTGAGTTGAAAAAAAATTCCAAAATGGCGGAAAAAAAATGGCGGCAAATTTTGTCCGTCTCTCTCTCGGAGACTATAAAAGATGGAGGAGCGGTTTCTCGACAAAAGATGATCAAAACACGGAGGTCTACCTGGTGAGTAGGAAAAAAATTCAAGATGGCGGATTTTTTTTTTCCATACTAAATGTATGGGGAATATTGAAGGGACTAGAAGTTGGGGACTATGCAAGACATTGATTTTGATAGGTTCATAGGGCTTTTTTTCTTTTTCTTTTTTTTCATTTTACATTTGCTTTTTTTCTTTTTTTTTTCTTTTTTTTTCTTTTTTTTCTTTTTCTTTTGTGAATGAGGAGCACGGCCAGGTTATTGCAGATAGGTGGGGTGTGCTCGAACAAATTTTTTGGCAAAAGATGACCAGAATCCGAAGGTCTACTTGATGAGTAAAAAAATCGCGGTCCGCTTTAGCGGGCCGCGCACCCACGCGCCCTACTTGTAGTAATAACACTTCCCGCGAGCTGCTTTAGCAGCTCGCGCACCGAGCGAAATAAATAAAGCCGAACAATCGCGGTCCGCTTTAGCGGGCCGCGCACCCACGCGCCCTACTTGCAGCAATAACACTTCCCGCGAGCTGCTTTAGCAGCTCGCGCACCGAGCAAATGCTAGTTATAATATATATAGCTCGATTACCACTGACTGACTGACACACTCACTGATTGACATAATTGTTCTCCTAGAAAGAGACAGAAAACGATACAATGATGTAGGGGAGATATGTCCGGGTGGGGGATTCGAGTAGGGAAAAATTATGACATTTCGGAAAAACAAGATGGCGGCCGACGTGATTCTTGCAACTCTTTTGATTTCCAACCGATTTCTTTGAAATTTTGGATTATTGTAGAAATTAGTAAACGATTAACAGAAAAAGTGAAAAAAATTAAAAAAACAAGATGGCGGCCGAGCTGTGACGTCTCAAATTTCCACCCCTCTCCTGTAAAATTTTGTATGAAAAAATTTTTTTTCACCCATGGTGTCGTATAGAGCTCAAAGAATGTGACTCGGAGAAAGGTGGAGAGAGCTGATGAGTGAGGAATTCGGAGACGGGCGAGGGGCACGGCCAGGGTATAGAAGATAGGTGGAGGGTGCTCGACCAAATGTCATTCGAAACCTCGAGCAGTTGCCAGTGAGTTGAAAAAAAAATCCAAAATGGCGGAAAAAAAATGGCGGCAAATTTTGTCCGTCTCTCTCTCGGAGACTATAAAAGATGGAGGAGCGGTTTCTCGACAAAAGATGATCACAACTCGGAGGTCTACCTGGTGAGTAGGAAAAAAATTCAAGATGGCGGATTTTTTTTCCCCCCATACAAAATGTATGGGGAATATTGGAGGGACTAGAAGTTGGGAACTATGCAAGACATTGATTTTGATAGGTTCATAGGGCTTTTTTTCTTTTTCTTTTTTTTCATTTTATATTTGCTTTTTTTCTTTTTTTTTCTTTTTTTTTCTTTTTCTTTCTTTTTCTTTTGTGAATGAGGAGCACGGCCAGGTTATTGCAGATAGGTGGGGTGTGCTCGAACAAATTTTTTGGCAGAAGATGACCAGAATCCGAAGGCCTACTTGATGAGTAAAAAAATCGCGGTCCGCTTTAGCGGGCCGCGCACCCACGCGCCCTACTTGTAGTAATAACACTTCCCGCGAGCTGCTTTAGCAGCTCGCGCACCGAGCGAAATAAATAAAGCCGAACAATCGCGGTCCGCTTTAGCGGGCCGCGCACCCACGCGCCTTACTTTTAGTAAAACACTTCCCGCGAGCTGCTTTAGCAGCTCGCGCACCGAGCGAAATACTAGTTATTATTATAATATATATAGCTCGATTACCACTCACTGACTGACTGACTGACTGACTGACTGACTGACTCATTGACACGATTGTTCTCCTAGAAAGAGACGGAAAACGATACAATGATGTAGGGGAGATATGTCCGGGTAGGGGATTCGAGTGGGGAAAAATTATGAAATTTCGGAAAAACAAGATGGCGGCCGACGTGATTTTAGCAACTCTTTTGTTTTCCAACCGATTTCTTTGAAATTTTGGATTATTGTAGAAATTAGTAAACGATTAACAGAAAAAGTGAAAAAAATTAAAAAAACAAGATGGCGGCCGAGCTGTGACGTCTCAAATTTCCGACCCCTCTCCTGTAAAATTTTGTATGAAAAAAATTTTTTTCACCCATGGTGTCGTATAGAGCTCAAAGAATGTGACTCGGAGAAAGGTGGAGAGAGCTGATGAGTGAGGAGTTCGGAGACGGGCGAGGGGCACGGCCAGGGTATAGAAGATAGGTGGAGGGTGCTCGACCAAATGTCATTCAAAACCTCGAGCAGTTGCCAGTGAGTTGAAAAAAAATTCCAAAATGGCGGAAAAAAAATGGCGGCAAATTTTGTCCGTCTCTCTCTCGGAGACTATAAAAGATGGAGGAGCGGTTTCTCGACAAAAGATGATCAAAACCCGGAGGTCTACCTGGTGAGTAGGAAAAAAATTCAAGATGGCGGATTTTTTTTTCTCCATACAAAATGTATGGGGAATATTGAAGGGACTAGAAGTTGGGAACTATGCAAGACATTGATTTTGATAGGTTCATAGGTGTCTTAGATCTCGGAGAATATAAAAATTAGTAATAAATCGGGTAGGGATAGGGGTCGGGGTAGGGGTCGGGGTAGGGGTTGGGGTAGGGGCAGGGGTAGGGGTAGGGGAAGGGGTAGGGGTAGGGGTAGGGGAAGGGGTAGGGGTAGGGGTAGCGGTAGGGGTAGGGCTAAGGGTCGGGGTAGGGGTAGGAATAGGGGTAGGGGTAGGGGTAGCGGTAGCGGTAGGGGTAGGGGTAGCGGTAGCGGTAGGTAGGGGTCGGGGTAGGGGTAGGGGCGGGGTCGGGGAAGGGGTAGGGGTAGCGGTAGGGGTAGGGGTAGGGGTAGGGGTAGAGGTAGCGGTAGGGGTAGGGGTAGAGGTAGTATTATTTTATGGTGTATGGTATTATATTATATTATATTGTGTTAAATCGTGTTATACTATATTAAATTATGTTATATTTGTAATATAATTTGTATTATATTGTGTTATACTGAGTTATATTATATTATATTATGTTACATTTGTAATATATTGTATTATTTTATGTTATACGGTATTATATTGTGTTATATCGTGTTGTATTATGTTATATTTGTAATATATTGTATCTTATTATATTATATTGTGTTAAATCGTGTTACATGATGTTATATTGCGTTAGATTTGCAATATATTGTATTGTATTGTATTATATTGTGTAATAGCGTGTTATATTATATTATATTATGTTTTGTTCATAATATATTGTAGTATATCGTGTTGTATTGTAATATATTGTATTATTTTATGTTAAATGGTATTATATTATGTTATATTTGTAATATATTGTATCTTATTATATTATATTTTGTTAAATCGTGTTATATGATGTTATATTGTGTTATAGCGTGTTATATTATATTATATTATGTTATTTTCATAATATATTGTAGTATATCGTGTTGTATTGTAATATATTGTATTATTTTATGTAAAATGGTATTATATTATGTTATATTTGTAATATATTGTATTATATTATGTTATATTTGTAATATATTGTGTTATATTGTAATATATTGCATTTTTTATGTTGTATGGTGCTATATTATGTTATATTCGTAATATACTGTGCTATATTATATTATATTGTGTTATATCGTGTTGTATTATGTTATATTATGTTATATTTGTAATATATTGTTTCTTATTGTATTATATTGTATTATATTGTTATATCAGTTTATATTATGTTGTATTTGTAATATATTGTATTTTATTATGTTATATCATGTTATATTATGTTGTATTTGTTATATATTGTATTATATTATGTTATATCATGTTATATTATGTTGTATTTGTTATATATTGTATTATATTATATTATATTGTGTTATATCGTGTTATACTATATTATATTATGTTATATTGGTAATATATTGTATCTTATTATATTATATTGTGTTAAATCGTGTTACATGATGTTATATTGTGTTAGATTTACAATATATTGTATTGTATTGTATTATATTGTGTTATAGCGTGTTATATTATATTATATTATGTTATGTTCATAATATATTGTAGTATATCGTGTTGTATTGTAATATATTGTATTATTTTATGTTTAATGGTATTATATTATGTTATATTTGTAATATATTGTATTATATTATGTTCTATCATGTTATATTATGTTGTATTTGTTATATAATGTATAATATTTATTATGTTATATCATGTTATATTATGTTGTATTTGTAATATATTGTATTATATTATATTATATTGTGTTATATCGTGTTATACTATATTATATTATGTTATATTTGTAATATATTGTGTTATATTGTAATATATTGCATTATTTTATGTTGTATGGTGCTATATTATGTTATATTCGTAATATACTGTGCTATATTATATTATATTGTGTTATATCGTGTTGTCTTATGTTATATTATGTTATATTTGTAATATATTGTTTCTTATTGTATTATATTGTATTATATCATTTTATATTATGTTGTATTTGTAATATATTGTATTATATTATATTATATTGTGTTATATCGTGTTATACTATATTATATTATGTTATATTTGTAATAGATTGTGTTATATTTGTAATATATTGTGTTATATTGTAATATATTGCATTATTTTATGTTGTATGGTGCTATATTATGTTATATTCGTAATATACTGTGCTATATTATATTATATTGTGTTACATCGTGTTGTATTATGTTATATTATGTTATATTTGTAATATATTGTTTCTTATTATATTATATTGTGTTATATCGTGTTATACTATATTATATTATGTTATATTTGTAATATATTGTGTTATATTGTAATATATTGCATTATTTTATGTTGTATGGTGCTATATTATGTTATATTCGTAATATACTGTGCTATATTATATTATATTGTGTTATATCGTGTTGTATTATGTTATATTATGTTATATTTGTAATATATTGTTTCTTATTATATTATATTGTGTTATATCGTGTTATACTATATTATATTATGTTATATTTGTAATATATTGTGTTATATTGTAATATATTGCATTATTTTATGTTGTATGGTGCTATATTATGTTATATTCGTAATATACTGTGCTATATTATATTATATTGTGTTATATCGTGTTGTATTATGTTATATTATGTTATATTTGTAATATATTGTTTCTTATTGTATTATATTGTATTATATTGTTATATCATTTTATATTATGTTGTATTTGTAATATATTGTATTATATTCTATTATATTGTGTTATATCGTGTTATACTATATTATATTATGTTATATTATGTTGTATTTGTTATATAATGTATAATATTATGTTATATCGTGTTATATTATGTTGTATTTGTAATATACTGTATTATATTATATTATATTGTGTTATATCGTTTTATACTATATTATATTATGTTATATTTGTAATATATTGTGTTATATTGTAATATATTGCATTATTTTATGTTGTATGGTGCTATATTATGTTATATTCGTAATATACTGTGCTATATTATATTATATTGTGTTATATCGTGTTGTATTATGTTATATTATGTTATATTTGTAATATATTGTTTCTTATTATATTATATTGTGTTATATCGTGTTATATTATGTTATATTGCGTTATATTTGCAATATATTGTATTATATTTTTCTATTACCGCTATAACAACAAATAATAAAAATTAAATTAAATTCAAATTCAAATTCAATAAAAATATTTCCATGGGTACATGAAAATATTTTAATTTTTTTTTTTAACGGAACCCTAAAAAAGCGAGGCCCGACTCGCACTTGGCCGATTTTTTCTTTTTCTTTTCCTTTTTTTTCATTTTTCATTTTCTTTTTTTTTTCTTTTTTCTTTTCTTTTTTCCTTTTTTTTATTTATTTTTATTTTTTTTCATTTTTCATTTTCTTTTTTTTTTCTTTTTTCTTTTTTTCTTTTTTCTTTTTTTCTTTTTTTTTTCTTTTTTTTCATTTTTCATTTATTTGCTTTTTTTTCATTTTTCATTTTCTTTTTTTCTTTTCTTTTTTTTTCTTTTTCTTTTGTGAATGAGGAGCACCGCCAAGTTATTGCAGATAGGTGGGGTGTGCTCGAACAAATTTTTTGGCAAAAGATGACCAGAATCCGAAGGTCTACTTGATGAGTAAAAAAATCGCGGTCCGCTTTAGCGGGCCGCGCACCCACGCGCCTTACTTTTAGTAAAAACAATTCCCGCGAGCTGCTTTAGCAGCTCGCGCACCGAGCAAACGCTAGTTATAATATATATAGCTCGATTACCACTGACTGATTCACTCACTGACTCACTGATTGACAGGGTTGTTCTCCTAGAAGGAGACGGAAATCGATATAATGATGTTCGGGAGATGTGTTTGGGGGGGGGATTCGAGTTGGGGAAAATTATGACATTTCGGAAAAACAAGATGGCGGCCGACGTGAATCTTGCAACTCTTTTGTTTTCCAACCGATTTCTTTGAAATTTTGGATTATTGTAGAAATTAGTAAACGATTAACAGAAAAAGTGAAAAAAATTAAAAAAACAAGATGGCGGCCGAGCTGTGACGTCTCAAATTTCCACCCCTCTCCTGTAAAATTTTGTATGAAAAAAATTTTTTTCACCCATGGTGTCGTATAGAGCTCAGAGAATGTGACTCGGAGAAAGATGGAGAGAGCTGATGAGTGAGGAGTTCGGAGACGAGCGAGGGGCACGGCCAGGGTATAATAGATAGGTGGAGGGTGCTCGACCAAATGTCATTCGAAACCTCGAGCAGTTGCCAGTGAGTTGAAAAAAAATTCCAAAATGGCGGAAAAAAAATGGCGGCAAATTTTGTCCGTCTCTCTCTCGGAGACTATAAGAGATGGAGGAGCGGTTTCTCGACAAAAGATGATCAAAACCCGGAGGTCTACTTGGTGAGTAGGAAAAAAATTCAAGATGGCGGATTTTTTTTTTCCATACTAAATGTATGGGGAATATTGAAGGGACTAGAAGTTGGGAACTATGCAAGACATTGATTTTGATAGGTTCATAGGGCTTTTGTTCTTTTTCTTTTTTTTCATTTTACATTTGCTTTTTTTCTTTTTTTTTTTCTTTTTTTTTCTTTTTTTTCTTTTTCTTTTGTGAATGAGGAGCACGGCCAGGTTATTGCAGATAGGTGGGGTGTGCTCGAACAAATTTTTTGGCAAAAGATGACCAGAATCCGAAGGTCTACTTGATGAGTAAAAAAATCGCGGTCCGCTTTAGCGGGCCGCGCACCCACGCGCCCTACTTGTAGTAATAACACTTCCCGCGAGCTGCTTTAGCAGCTGATGATGTAGGGGAGATATGTCCGGGTGGGGGATTCGAGTTGGGGAAAATTATGACATTTCGGAAAAACAAGATGGCGGCCGACGTGAATCTTGCAACTCTTTTGTTTTCCAACCGATTTCTTTGAAATTTTGGATTATTGTAGAAATTAGTAAACGATTAACAGAAAAAGTGAAAAAAATTAAAAAAACAAGATGGCGGCCGAGCTGTGACGTCTCAAATTTCCGACCCCTCTCCTGTAAAATTTTGTATGAAAAAATTTTTTTCACCCATGGTGTCGTATAGAGCTCAAAGAATGTGACTCGGAGAAAGGTAGAGAGAGCTGATGAGTGAGGAGTTCGGAGACCGGTGAGGGGCACGGCCTGGGTATAGAAGATAGGTGGAGGGTGCTCGACCAAATGTCATTCGAAACCTCGAGCAGTTGCCAGTGAGTTGAAAAAAAATTCCAAACTGGCGGAAAAAAAATGGCGGCAAATTTTGTCCGTCTCTCTCTCGGAGACTATAAAAGATGGAGGAGCGGTTTCTCGACAAAAGATGATCACAACCCGGAGGTCTACCTGGTGAGTAGGAAAAAAATTCAAGATGGCGGATTTTTATTTTACATACAAAACGTATGGGGAATATTGAAGGGACTAGAAGTTGGGAACTATGCAAGACATTGATTTTGATAGGTTCATAGGGCTTTTTTTCTTTTTCTTTTTTTTCATTTTATATTTGCTTTTTTTCTTTTTTTTCTTTTTTTTTCTTTTTCTTTCTTTTTCTTTTGTGAATGAGGAGCACGGCCAGGTTATTGCAGATAGGTGGGGTGTGCTCGAACAAATTTTTTGGCAGAAGATGACCAGAATCCGAAGGCCTACTTGATGAGTAAAAAAATCGCGGTCCGCTTTAGCGGGCCGCGCACCCACGCGCCCTACTTGTAGTAATAACACTTCCCGCGAGCTGCTTTAGCAGCTCGCGCACCGAGCGAAATAAATAAAGCCGAACAATCGCGGTCCGCTTTAGCGGGCCGCGCACCCACGCGCCTTACTTTTAGTAAAACACTTCCCGCGAGCTGCTTTAGCAGCTCGCGCACCGAGCGAAATACTAGTTATAATATATATATATATAATATATATAGCTCGATTACCACTCACTGACTGACTGACTGACTGACTGACTCATTGACACGATTGTTCTCCTAGAAAGAGACGGAAAACGATACAATGATGTAGGGGAGATATGTCCGGGTAGGGGATTCGAGTGGGGAAAAATTATGAAATTTCGGAAAAACAAGATGGCGGCCGACGTGATTTTAGCAACTCTTTTGTTTTCCAACCGATTTCTTTGAAATTTTGGATTATTGTAGAAATTAGTAAACGATTAACAGAAAAAGTGAAAAAAATTAAAAAAACAAGATGGCGGCCGAGCTGTGACGTCTCAAATTTCCGACCCCTCTCCTGTAAAATTTTGTATGAAAAAAATTTTTTTCACCCATGGTGTCGTATAGAGCTCAAAGAATGTGACTCGGAGAAAGGTGGAGAGAGCTGATGAGTGAGGAGTTCGGAGACGGGCGAGGGGCACGGCCAGGGTATAGAAGATAGGTGGAGGGTGCTCGACCAAATGTCATTCAAAACCTCGAGCAGTTGCCAGTGAGTTGAAAAAAAATTCCAAAATGGCGGAAAAAAAATGGCGGCAAATTTTGTCCGTCTCTCTCTCGGAGACTATAAAAGATGGAGGAGCGGTTTCTCGACAAAAGATGATCAAAACCCGGAGGTCTACCTGGTGAGTAGGAAAAAAATTCAAGATGGCGGATTTTTTTTTCTCCATACAAAATGTATGGGGAATATTGAAGGGACTAGAAGTTGGGAACTATGCAAGACATTGATTTTGATAGGTTCATAGGTGTCTTAGATCTCGGAGAATATAAAAATTAGTAATAAATCGGGTAGGGATAGGGGTCGGGGTAGGGGTCGGGGTAGGGGTTGGGGTAGGGGCAGGGGTAGGGGTAGGGGAAGGGGTAGGGGTAGGGGTAGCGGTAGGGGTAGGGCTAAGGGTCGGGGTAGGGGTAGGAATAGGGGTAGGGGTAGGGGTAGCGGTAGCGGTAGGGGTAGGGGTAGCGGTAGCGGTAGGTAGGGGTCGGGGTAGGGGTAGGGGCGGGGTCGGGGAAGGGGTAGGGGTAGCGGTAGGGGTAGGGGTAGGGGTAGGGGTAGAGGTAGCGGTAGGGGTAGGGGTAGAGGTAGTATTATTTTATGGTGTATGGTATTATATTATATTATATTGTGTTAAATCGTGTTATACTATATTAAATTATGTTATATTTGTAATATAATTTGTATTATATTGTGTTATACTGAGTTATATTATATTATATTATGTTACATTTGTAATATATTGTATTATTTTATGTTATACGGTATTATATTGTGTTATATCGTGTTGTATTATGTTATATTTGTAATATATTGTATCTTATTATATTATATTGTGTTAAATCGTGTTACATGATGTTATATTGCGTTAGATTTGCAATATATTGTATTGTATTGTATTATATTGTGTAATAGCGTGTTATATTATATTATATTATGTTTTGTTCATAATATATTGTAGTATATCGTGTTGTATTGTAATATATTGTATTATTTTATGTTAAATGGTATTATATTATGTTATATTTGTAATATATTGTATCTTATTATATTATATTTTGTTAAATCGTGTTATATGATGTTATATTGTGTTATAGCGTGTTATATTATATTATATTATGTTATTTTCATAATATATTGTAGTATATCGTGTTGTATTGTAATATATTGTATTATTTTATGTAAAATGGTATTATATTATGTTATATTTGTAATATATTGTATTATATTATGTTATATTTGTAATATATTGTGTTATATTGTAATATATTGCATTTTTTATGTTGTATGGTGCTATATTATGTTATATTCGTAATATACTGTGCTATATTATATTATATTGTGTTATATCGTGTTGTATTATGTTATATTATGTTATATTTGTAATATATTGTTTCTTATTGTATTATATTGTATTATATTGTTATATCAGTTTATATTATGTTGTATTTGTAATATATTGTATTTTATTATGTTATATCATGTTATATTATGTTGTATTTGTTATATATTGTATTATATTATGTTATATCATGTTATATTATGTTGTATTTGTTATATATTGTATTATATTATATTATATTGTGTTATATCGTGTTATACTATATTATATTATGTTATATTGGTAATATATTGTATCTTATTATATTATATTGTGTTAAATCGTGTTACATGATGTTATATTGTGTTAGATTTACAATATATTGTATTGTATTGTATTATATTGTGTTATAGCGTGTTATATTATATTATATTATGTTATGTTCATAATATATTGTAGTATATCGTGTTGTATTGTAATATATTGTATTATTTTATGTTTAATGGTATTATATTATGTTATATTTGTAATATATTGTATTATATTATGTTCTATCATGTTATATTATGTTGTATTTGTTATATAATGTATAATATTTATTATGTTATATCATGTTATATTATGTTGTATTTGTAATATATTGTATTATATTATATTATATTGTGTTATATCGTGTTATACTATATTATATTATGTTATATTTGTAATATATTGTGTTATATTGTAATATATTGCATTATTTTATGTTGTATGGTGCTATATTATGTTATATTCGTAATATACTGTGCTATATTATATTATATTGTGTTATATCGTGTTGTATTATGTTATATTATGTTATATTTGTAATATATTGTTTCTTATTGTATTATATTGTATTATATCATTTTATATTATGTTGTATTTGTAATATATTGTATTATATTATATTATATTGTGTTATATCGTGTTATACTATATTATATTATGTTATATTTGTAATAGATTGTGTTATATTTGTAATATATTGTGTTATATTGTAATATATTGCATTATTTTATGTTGTATGGTGCTATATTATGTTATATTCGTAATATACTGTGCTATATTATATTATATTGTGTTACATCGTGTTGTATTATGTTATATTATGTTATATTTGTAATATATTGTTTCTTATTATATTATATTGTGTTATATCGTGTTATACTATATTATATTATGTTATATTTGTAATATATTGTGTTATATTGTAATATATTGCATTATTTTATGTTGTATGGTGCTATATTATGTTATATTCGTAATATACTGTGCTATATTATATTATATTGTGTTATATCGTGTTGTATTATGTTATATTATGTTATATTTGTAATATATTGTTTCTTATTATATTATATTGTGTTATATCGTGTTATACTATATTATATTATGTTATATTTGTAATATATTGTGTTATATTGTAATATATTGCATTATTTTATGTTGTATGGTGCTATATTATGTTATATTCGTAATATACTGTGCTATATTATATTATATTGTGTTATATCGTGTTGTATTATGTTATATTATGTTATATTTGTAATATATTGTTTCTTATTGTATTATATTGTATTATATTGTTATATCATTTTATATTATGTTGTATTTGTAATATATTGTATTATATTCTATTATATTGTGTTATATCGTGTTATACTATATTATATTATGTTATATTATGTTGTATTTGTTATATAATGTATAATATTATGTTATATCGTGTTATATTATGTTGTATTTGTAATATACTGTATTATATTATATTATATTGTGTTATATCGTTTTATACTATATTATATTATGTTATATTTGTAATATATTGTGTTATATTGTAATATATTGCATTATTTTATGTTGTATGGTGCTATATTATGTTATATTCGTAATATACTGTGCTATATTATATTATATTGTGTTATATCGTGTTGTATTATGTTATATTATGTTATATTTGTAATATATTGTTTCTTATTATATTATATTGTGTTATATCGTGTTATATTATGTTATATTGCGTTATATTTGCAATATATTGTATTATATTTTTCTATTACCGCTATAACAACAAATAATAAAAATTAAATTAAATTCAAATTCAAATTCAATAAAAATATTTCCATGGGTACATGAAAATATTTTAATTTTTTTTTTTAACGGAACCCTAAAAAAGCGAGGCCCGACTCGCACTTGGCCGATTTTTTCTTTTTCTTTTCCTTTTTTTTCATTTTTCATTTTCTTTTTTTTTTCTTTTTTCTTTTCTTTTTTCCTTTTTTTTATTTATTTTTATTTTTTTTCATTTTTCATTTTCTTTTTTTTTTCTTTTTTCTTTTTTTCTTTTTTCTTTTTTTCTTTTTTTTTTCTTTTTTTTCATTTTTCATTTATTTGCTTTTTTTTCATTTTTCATTTTCTTTTTTTCTTTTCTTTTTTTTTCTTTTTCTTTTGTGAATGAGGAGCACCGCCAAGTTATTGCAGATAGGTGGGGTGTGCTCGAACAAATTTTTTGGCAAAAGATGACCAGAATCCGAAGGTCTACTTGATGAGTAAAAAAATCGCGGTCCGCTTTAGCGGGCCGCGCACCCACGCGCCTTACTTTTAGTAAAAACAATTCCCGCGAGCTGCTTTAGCAGCTCGCGCACCGAGCAAACGCTAGTTATAATATATATAGCTCGATTACCACTGACTGATTCACTCACTGACTCACTGATTGACAGGGTTGTTCTCCTAGAAGGAGACGGAAATCGATATAATGATGTTCGGGAGATGTGTTTGGGGGGGGGATTCGAGTTGGGGAAAATTATGACATTTCGGAAAAACAAGATGGCGGCCGACGTGAATCTTGCAACTCTTTTGTTTTCCAACCGATTTCTTTGAAATTTTGGATTATTGTAGAAATTAGTAAACGATTAACAGAAAAAGTGAAAAAAATTAAAAAAACAAGATGGCGGCCGAGCTGTGACGTCTCAAATTTCCACCCCTCTCCTGTAAAATTTTGTATGAAAAAAATTTTTTTCACCCATGGTGTCGTATAGAGCTCAGAGAATGTGACTCGGAGAAAGATGGAGAGAGCTGATGAGTGAGGAGTTCGGAGACGAGCGAGGGGCACGGCCAGGGTATAATAGATAGGTGGAGGGTGCTCGACCAAATGTCATTCGAAACCTCGAGCAGTTGCCAGTGAGTTGAAAAAAAATTCCAAAATGGCGGAAAAAAAATGGCGGCAAATTTTGTCCGTCTCTCTCTCGGAGACTATAAGAGATGGAGGAGCGGTTTCTCGACAAAAGATGATCAAAACCCGGAGGTCTACTTGGTGAGTAGGAAAAAAATTCAAGATGGCGGATTTTTTTTTTCCATACTAAATGTATGGGGAATATTGAAGGGACTAGAAGTTGGGAACTATGCAAGACATTGATTTTGATAGGTTCATAGGGCTTTTGTTCTTTTTCTTTTTTTTTCATTTTACATTTGCTTTTTTTTCTTTTTTTTTTTCTTTTTTTTTCTTTTTTTCTTTTTCTTTTGTGAATGAGGAGCACGGCCAGGTTATTGCAGATAGGTGGGGTGTGCTCGAACAAATTTTTTGGCAAAAGATGACCAGAATCCGAAGGTCTACTTGATGAGTAAAAAAATCGCGGTCCGCTTTAGCGGGCCGCGCACCCACGCGCCCTACTTGTAGTAATAACACTTCCCGCGAGCTGCTTTAGCAGCTGATGATGTAGGGGAGATATGTCCGGGTGGGGGATTCGAGTTGGGGAAAATTATGACATTTCGGAAAAACAAGATGGCGGCCGACGTGAATCTTGCAACTCTTTTGTTTTCCAACCGATTTCTTTGAAATTTTGGATTATTGTAGAAATTAGTAAACGATTAACAGAAAAAGTGAAAAAAATAAAAAAACAAGATGGCGGCCGAGCTGTGACGTCTCAAATTTCCGACCCCTCTCCTGTAAAATTTTGTATGAAAAAATTTTTTTCACCCATGGTGTCGTATAGAGCTCAAAGAATGTGACTCGGAGAAAGGTAGAGAGAGCTGATGAGTGAGGAGTTCGGAGACCGGTGAGGGGCACGGCCTGGGTATAGAAGATAGGTGGAGGGTGCTCGACCAAATGTCATTCGAAACCTCGAGCAGTTGCCAGTGAGTTGAAAAAAAATTCCAAACTGGCGGAAAAAAAATGGCGGCAAATTTTGTCCGTCTCTCTCTCGGAGACTATAAAAGATGGAGGAGCGGTTTCTCGACAAAAGATGATCACAACCCGGAGGTCTACCTGGTGAGTAGGAAAAAAATTCAAGATGGCGGATTTTTATTTTACATACAAAACGTATGGGGAATATTGAAGGGACTAGAAGTTGGGAACTATGCAAGACATTGATTTTGATAGGTTCATAGGGCTTTTTTTCTTTTTCTTTTTTTTCATTTTATATTTGCTTTTTTTCTTTTTTTTCTTTTTTTTTCTTTTTCTTTCTTTTTCTTTTGTGAATGAGGAGCACGGCCAGGTTATTGCAGATAGGTGGGGTGTGCTCGAACAAATTTTTTGGCAGAAGATGACCAGAATCCGAAGGCCTACTTGATGAGTAAAAAAATCGCGGTCCGCTTTAGCGGGCCGCGCACCCACGCGCCCTACTTGTAGTAATAACACTTCCCGCGAGCTGCTTTAGCAGCTCGCGCACCGAGCGAAATAAATAAAGCCGAACAATCGCGGTCCGCTTTAGCGGGCCGCGCACCCACGCGCCTTACTTTTAGTAAAACACTTCCCGCGAGCTGCTTTAGCAGCTCGCGCACCGAGCGAAATACTAGTTATAATATATATATATATAATATATATAGCTCGATTACCACTCACTGACTGACTGACTGACTGACTGACTCATTGACACGATTGTTCTCCTAGAAAGAGACGGAAAACGATACAATGATGTAGGGGAGATATGTCCGGGTAGGGGATTCGAGTGGGGAAAAATTATGAAATTTCGGAAAAACAAGATGGCGGCCGACGTGATTTTAGCAACTCTTTTGTTTTCCAACCGATTTCTTTGAAATTTTGGATTATTGTAGAAATTAGTAAACGATTAACAGAAAAAGTGAAAAAAATTAAAAAAACAAGATGGCGGCCGAGCTGTGACGTCTCAAATTTCCGACCCCTCTCCTGTAAAATTTTGTATGAAAAAAATTTTTTTCACCCATGGTGTCGTATAGAGCTCAAAGAATGTGACTCGGAGAAAGGTGGAGAGAGCTGATGAGTGAGGAGTTCGGAGACGGGCGAGGGGCACGGCCAGGGTATAGAAGATAGGTGGAGGGTGCTCGACCAAATGTCATTCAAAACCTCGAGCAGTTGCCAGTGAGTTGAAAAAAAATTCCAAAATGGCGGAAAAAAAATGGCGGCAAATTTTGTCCGTCTCTCTCTCGGAGACTATAAAAGATGGAGGAGCGGTTTCTCGACAAAAGATGATCAAAACCCGGAGGTCTACCTGGTGAGTAGGAAAAAAATTCAAGATGGCGGATTTTTTTTTCTCCATACAAAATGTATGGGGAATATTGAAGGGACTAGAAGTTGGGAACTATGCAAGACATTGATTTTGATAGGTTCATAGGTGTCTTAGATCTCGGAGAATATAAAAATTAGTAATAAATCGGGTAGGGATAGGGGTCGGGGTAGGGGTCGGGGTAGGGGTTGGGGTAGGGGCAGGGGTAGGGGTAGGGGAAGGGGTAGGGGTAGGGGTAGCGGTAGGGGTAGGGCTAAGGGTCGGGGTAGGGGTAGGAATAGGGGTAGGGGTAGGGGTAGCGGTAGCGGTAGGGGTAGGGGTAGCGGTAGCGGTAGGTAGGGGTCGGGGTAGGGGTAGGGGCGGGGTCGGGGAAGGGGTAGGGGTAGCGGTAGGGGTAGGGGTAGGGGTAGGGGTAGAGGTAGCGGTAGGGGTAGGGGTAGAGGTAGTATTATTTTATGGTGTATGGTATTATATTATATTATATTGTGTTAAATCGTGTTATACTATATTAAATTATGTTATATTTGTAATATAATTTGTATTATATTGTGTTATACTGAGTTATATTATATTATATTATGTTACATTTGTAATATATTGTATTATTTTATGTTATACGGTATTATATTGTGTTATATCGTGTTGTATTATGTTATATTTGTAATATATTGTATCTTATTATATTATATTGTGTTAAATCGTGTTACATGATGTTATATTGCGTTAGATTTGCAATATATTGTATTGTATTGTATTATATTGTGTAATAGCGTGTTATATTATATTATATTATGTTTTGTTCATAATATATTGTAGTATATCGTGTTGTATTGTAATATATTGTATTATTTTATGTTAAATGGTATTATATTATGTTATATTTGTAATATATTGTATCTTATTATATTATATTTTGTTAAATCGTGTTATATGATGTTATATTGTGTTATAGCGTGTTATATTATATTATATTATGTTATTTTCATAATATATTGTAGTATATCGTGTTGTATTGTAATATATTGTATTATTTTATGTAAAATGGTATTATATTATGTTATATTTGTAATATATTGTATTATATTATGTTATATTTGTAATATATTGTGTTATATTGTAATATATTGCATTTTTTATGTTGTATGGTGCTATATTATGTTATATTCGTAATATACTGTGCTATATTATATTATATTGTGTTATATCGTGTTGTATTATGTTATATTATGTTATATTTGTAATATATTGTTTCTTATTGTATTATATTGTATTATATTGTTATATCAGTTTATATTATGTTGTATTTGTAATATATTGTATTTTATTATGTTATATCATGTTATATTATGTTGTATTTGTTATATATTGTATTATATTATGTTATATCATGTTATATTATGTTGTATTTGTTATATATTGTATTATATTATATTATATTGTGTTATATCGTGTTATACTATATTATATTATGTTATATTGGTAATATATTGTATCTTATTATATTATATTGTGTTAAATCGTGTTACATGATGTTATATTGTGTTAGATTTACAATATATTGTATTGTATTGTATTATATTGTGTTATAGCGTGTTATATTATATTATATTATGTTATGTTCATAATATATTGTAGTATATCGTGTTGTATTGTAATATATTGTATTATTTTATGTTTAATGGTATTATATTATGTTATATTTGTAATATATTGTATTATATTATGTTCTATCATGTTATATTATGTTGTATTTGTTATATAATGTATAATATTTATTATGTTATATCATGTTATATTATGTTGTATTTGTAATATATTGTATTATATTATATTATATTGTGTTATATCGTGTTATACTATATTATATTATGTTATATTTGTAATATATTGTGTTATATTGTAATATATTGCATTATTTTATGTTGTATGGTGCAATATTATGTTATATTCGTAATATACTGTGCTATATTATATTATATTGTGTTATATCGTGTTGTATTATGTTATATTATGTTATATTTGTAATATATTGTTTCTTATTGTATTATATTGTATTATATCATTTTATATTATGTTGTATTTGTAATATATTGTATTATATTATATTATATTGTGTTATATCGTGTTATACTATATTATATTATGTTATATTTGTAATAGATTGTGTTATATTTGTAATATATTGTGTTATATTGTAATATATTGCATTATTTTATGTTGTATGGTGCTATATTATGTTATATTCGTAATATACTGTGCTATATTATATTATATTGTGTTACATCGTGTTGTATTATGTTATATTATGTTATATTTGTAATATATTGTTTCTTATTATATTATATTGTGTTATATCGTGTTATACTATATTATATTATGTTATATTTGTAATATATTGTGTTATATTGTAATATATTGCATTATTTTATGTTGTATGGTGCTATATTATGTTATATTCGTAATATACTGTGCTATATTATATTATATTGTGTTATATCGTGTTGTATTATGTTATATTATGTTATATTTGTAATATATTGTTTCTTATTATATTATATTGTGTTATATCGTGTTATACTATATTATATTATGTTATATTTGTAATATATTGTGTTATATTGTAATATATTGCATTATTTTATGTTGTATGGTGCTATATTATGTTATATTCGTAATATACTGTGCTATATTATATTATATTGTGTTATATCGTGTTGTATTATGTTATATTATGTTATATTTGTAATATATTGTTTCTTATTGTATTATATTGTATTATATTGTTATATCATTTTATATTATGTTGTATTTGTAATATATTGTATTATATTCTATTATATTGTGTTATATCGTGTTATACTATATTATATTATGTTATATTATGTTGTATTTGTTATATAATGTATAATATTATGTTATATCGTGTTATATTATGTTGTATTTGTAATATACTGTATTATATTATATTATATTGTGTTATATCGTTTTATACTATATTATAATATTATATTATATTGTGTTATATCGTTTTATACTATATTATATTATGTTATATTTGTAATATATTGTGTTATATTGTAATATATTGCATTATTTTATGTTGTATGGTGCTATATTATGTTATATTCGTAATATACTGTGCTATATTATATTATATTGTGTTATATCGTGTTGTATTATGTTATATTATGTTATATTTGTAATATATTGTTTCTTATTATATTATATTGTGTTATATCGTGTTATATTATGTTATATTGCGTTATATTTGCAATATATTGTATTATATTTTTCTATTACCGCTATAACAACAAATAATAAAAATTAAATTAAATTCAAATTCAAATTCAATAAAAATATTTCCATGGGTACATGAAAATATTTTAATTTTTTTTTTTAACGGAACCCTAAAAAAGCGAGGCCCGACTCGCACTTGGCCGATTTTTTCTTTTTCTTTTCCTTTTTTTTCATTTTTCATTTTCTTTTTTTTTTCTTTTTTCTTTTCTTTTTTCCTTTTTTTTATTTATTTTTATTTTTTTTCATTTTTCATTTTCTTTTTTTTTTCTTTTTTCTTTTTTTCTTTTTTCTTTTTTTCTTTTTTTTTTCTTTTTTTTCATTTTTCATTTATTTGCTTTTTTTTCATTTTTCATTTTCTTTTTTTCTTTTCTTTTTTTTTCTTTTTCTTTTGTGAATGAGGAGCACCGCCAAGTTATTGCAGATAGGTGGGGTGTGCTCGAACAAATTTTTTGGCAAAAGATGACCAGAATCCGAAGGTCTACTTGATGAGTAAAAAAATCGCGGTCCGCTTTAGCGGGCCGCGCACCCACGCGCCTTACTTTTAGTAAAAACAATTCCCGCGAGCTGCTTTAGCAGCTCGCGCACCGAGCAAACGCTAGTTATTATAATATATATAGCTCGATTACCACTGACTCACTGACTGATTGACATAATTGTTCTCCTAGAAAGAGACAAAAAACGATACAATGATGTACGGGAGATATGTTCGGGTGGGGGATTCGAGTGGGGAAAAATTATGACATTTCGGAAAAACAAGATGGCGGCCGACGTGATTCTTGCAACTCTTTTGTTTTCCAACCGATTTCTTTGAAATTTTGGATTATTGTAGAAATTAGTAAACGATTAACAGAAAAAGTGAAAAAAATTAAAAAAACAAGATGGCGGCCGAGCTGTGACGTCTCAAATTTCCGACCCCTCTCCTGTAAAATTTTGTATGAAAAAAATTTTTTTCACCCACGGTGTCGTATAGAGCTCAAAGAATGTGACTCGGAGAAAGGTGGAGAGAGCTGATGAGTGAGGAGTTCGGAGACGGGCGAGGGGCACGGCCAGGGTAAAGAAGATAGGTGGAGGGTGCTCGACCAAATGTCATTCGAAACCTGGAGCAGTTGCCAGTGAGTTGAAAAAAAAATCCAAAATGGCGGAAAAAAAATGGCGGCAAATTTTGTCCGTCTCTCTCTCGGAGACTATAAAAGATGGAGGAGCGGTTTCTCGACAAAAGATGATCACAACCCGGAGGTCTACCTGGTGAGTAGGAAAAAAATTCAAGATGGCGGATTTTTTTTCCCCCCATACAAAATGTATGGGGAATATTGAAGGGACTAGAAGTTGGGAACTATGCAAGACATTGATTTTGATAGGTTCATAGGGCTTTTTTTCTTTTTCTTTTTTTTTCATTTTACATTTGCTTTTTTTCTTTTTTTTCTTTTTTTTTTCTTTTTTTTTTCTTTTTCTTTTGTGAATGAGGAGCACGGCCAGGTTATTGCAGATAGGTGGGGTGTGCTCGAACAAATTTTTTGGCAAAAGATGACCAGAATCCGAAGGGCTACTTAATGAGTAAAAAAATCGCGGTCCGCTTTAGCGGGCCGCGCACCCACGCGCCCTACTTGTAGTAATAACACTTCCCGCGAGCTGCTTTAGCAGCTTGCGCACCGAGCGAAATAAATAAAGCCGAACAATCGCGGTCCGCTTTAGCGGGCCGCGCACCCACGCGCCCTACTTGTAGTAATAACACTTCCCGCGAGCTGCTTTAGCAGCTCGCGCACCGAGCGAAATAAATAAAGCCGAACAATCGCGGTCCGCTTTAGCGGGCCGCGCACCCACGCGCCTTACTTTTAGTAAAACACTTCCCGCGAGCTGCTTTAGCAGCTCGCGCACCGAGCGAAATACTAGTTATAATATATATAGCTCGATTACCACTGACTCACTGACTGATTGACATAATTGTTCTCCTAGAAAGAGACAAAAAACGATACAATGATGTACGGGAGATATGTTCGGGTGGGGGATTCGAGTGGGGAAAAATTATGACATTTCGGAAAAACAAGATGGCGGCCGACGTGATTCTTGCAACTCTTTTGTTTTCCAACCGATTTCTTTGAAATTTTGGATTATTGTAGAAATTAGTAAACGATTAACAGAAAAAGTGAAAAAAATTAAAAAAACAAGATGGCGGCCGAGCTGTGACGTCTCAAATTTCCGACCCCTCTCCTGTAAAATTTTGTATGAAAAAAATTTTTTTCACCCACGGTGTCGTATAGAGCTCAAAGAATGTGACTCGGAGAAAGGTGGAGAGAGCTGATGAGTGAGGAGTTCGGAGACGGGCGAGGGGCACGGCCAGGGTAAAGAAGATAGGTGGAGGGTGCTCGACCAAATGTCATTCGAAACCTGGAGCAGTTGCCAGTGAGTTGAAAAAAAAATCCAAAATGGCGGAAAAAAAATGGCGGCAAATTTTGTCCGTCTCTCTCTCGGAGACTATAAAAGATGGAGGAGCGGTTTCTCGACAAAAGATGATCACAACCCGGAGGTCTACCTGGTGAGTAGGAAAAAAATTCAAGATGGCGGATTTTTTTTCCCCCCATACAAAATGTATGGGGAATATTGAAGGGACTAGAAGTTGGGAACTATGCAAGACATTGATTTTGATAGGTTCATAGGGCTTTTTTTCTTTTTCTTTTTTTTTCATTTTACATTTGCTTTTTTTCTTTTTTTTCTTTTTTTTTTCTTTTTTTTTTCTTTTTCTTTTGTGAATGAGGAGCACGGCCAGGTTATTGCAGATAGGTGGGGTGTGCTCGAACAAATTTTTTGGCAAAAGATGACCAGAATCCGAAGGGCTACTTAATGAGTAAAAAAATCGCGGTCCGCTTTAGCGGGCCGCGCACCCACGCGCCCTACTTGTAGTAATAACACTTCCCGCGAGCTGCTTTAGCAGCTTGCGCACCGAGCGAAATAAATAAAGCCGAACAATCGCGGTCCGCTTTAGCGGGCCGCGCACCCACGCGCCCTACTTGTAGTAATAACACTTCCCGCGAGCTGCTTTAGCAGCTCGCGCACCGAGCGAAATAAATAAAGCCGAACAATCGCGGTCCGCTTTAGCGGGCCGCGCACCCACGCGCCTTACTTTTAGTAAAACACTTCCCGCGAGCTGCTTTAGCAGCTCGCGCACCGAGCGAAATACTAGTTATAATATATATAGCTCGATTACCACTGACTGATTCACTCACTGACTCACTGATTGACAGGGTTGTTCTCCTAGAAGGAGACGGAAATCGATATAATGATGTTCGGGAGATGTGTTTGGGGGGGGGATTCGAGTTGGGGAAAATTATGACATTTCGGAAAAACAAGATGGCGGCCGACGTGAATCTTGCAACTCTTTTGTTTTCCAACCGATTTCTTTGAAATTTTGGATTATTGTAGAAATTAGTAAACGATTAACAGAAAAAGTGAAAAAAATTAAAAAAACAAGATGGCGGCCGAGCTGTGACGTCTCAAATTTCCACCCCTCTCCTGTAAAATTTTGTATGAAAAAAATTTTTTTCACCCATGGTGTCGTATAGAGCTCAGAGAATGTGACTCGGAGAAAGATGGAGAGAGCTGATGAGTGAGGAGTTCGGAGACGAGCGAGGGGCACGGCCAGGGTATAATAGATAGGTGGAGGGTGCTCGACCAAATGTCATTCGAAACCTCGAGCAGTTGCCAGTGAGTTGAAAAAAAATTCCAAAATGGCGGAAAAAAAATGGCGGCAAATTTTGTCCGTCTCTCTCTCGGAGACTATAAGAGATGGAGGAGCGGTTTCTCGACAAAAGATGATCAAAACCCGGAGGTCTACTTGGTGAGTAGGAAAAAAATTCAAGATGGCGGATTTTTTTTTTCCATACTAAATGTATGGGGAATATTGAAGGGACTAGAAGTTGGGAACTATGCAAGACATTGATTTTGATAGGTTCATAGGGCTTTTGTTCTTTTTCTTTTTTTTCATTTTACATTTGCTTTTTTTCTTTTTTTTTTTCTTTTTTTTTCTTTTTTTTCTTTTTCTTTTGTGAATGAGGAGCACGGCCAGGTTATTGCAGATAGGTGGGGTGTGCTCGAACAAATTTTTTGGCAAAAGATGACCAGAATCCGAAGGTCTACTTGATGAGTAAAAAAATCGCGGTCCGCTTTAGCGGGCCGCGCACCCACGCGCCCTACTTGTAGTAATAACACTTCCCGCGAGCTGCTTTAGCAGCTGATGATGTAGGGGAGATATGTCCGGGTGGGGGATTCGAGTTGGGGAAAATTATGACATTTCGGAAAAACAAGATGGCGGCCGACGTGAATCTTGCAACTCTTTTGTTTTCCAACCGATTTCTTTGAAATTTTGGATTATTGTAGAAATTAGTAAACGATTAACAGAAAAAGTGAAAAAAATTAAAAAAACAAGATGGCGGCCGAGCTGTGACGTCTCAAATTTCCGACCCCTCTCCTGTAAAATTTTGTATGAAAAAATTTTTTTCACCCATGGTGTCGTATAGAGCTCAAAGAATGTGACTCGGAGAAAGGTAGAGAGAGCTGATGAGTGAGGAGTTCGGAGACCGGTGAGGGGCACGGCCTGGGTATAGAAGATAGGTGGAGGGTGCTCGACCAAATGTCATTCGAAACCTCGAGCAGTTGCCAGTGAGTTGAAAAAAAATTCCAAACTGGCGGAAAAAAAATGGCGGCAAATTTTGTCCGTCTCTCTCTCGGAGACTATAAAAGATGGAGGAGCGGTTTCTCGACAAAAGATGATCACAACCCGGAGGTCTACCTGGTGAGTAGGAAAAAAATTCAAGATGGCGGATTTTTATTTTACATACAAAACGTATGGGGAATATTGAAGGGACTAGAAGTTGGGAACTATGCAAGACATTGATTTTGATAGGTTCATAGGGCTTTTTTTCTTTTTCTTTTTTTTCATTTTATATTTGCTTTTTTTCTTTTTTTTCTTTTTTTTTCTTTTTCTTTCTTTTTCTTTTGTGAATGAGGAGCACGGCCAGGTTATTGCAGATAGGTGGGGTGTGCTCGAACAAATTTTTTGGCAGAAGATGACCAGAATCCGAAGGCCTACTTGATGAGTAAAAAAATCGCGGTCCGCTTTAGCGGGCCGCGCACCCACGCGCCCTACTTGTAGTAATAACACTTCCCGCGAGCTGCTTTAGCAGCTCGCGCACCGAGCGAAATAAATAAAGCCGAACAATCGCGGTCCGCTTTTGCGGGCCGCGCACCCACGCGCCTTACTTTTAGTAAAACACTTCCCGCGAGCTGCTTTAGCAGCTCGCGCACCGAGCGAAATACTAGTTATAATATATATATATATAATATAATATATATAGCTCGATTACCACTCACTGACTGACTGACTGACTGACTGACTCATTGACACGATTGTTCTCCTAGAAAGAGACGGAAAACGATACAATGATGTAGGGGAGATATGTCCGGGTAGGGGATTCGAGTGGGGAAAAATTATGAAATTTCGGAAAAACAAGATGGCGGCCGACGTGATTTTAGCAACTCTTTTGTTTTCCAACCGATTTCTTTGAAATTTTGGATTATTGTAGAAATTAGTAAACGATTAACAGAAAAAGTGAAAAAAATTAAAAAAACAAGATGGCGGCCGAGCTGTGACGTCTCAAATTTCCGACCCCTCTCCTGTAAAATTTTGTATGAAAAAAATTTTTTTCACCCATGGTGTCGTATAGAGCTCAAAGAATGTGACTCGGAGAAAGGTGGAGAGAGCTGATGAGTGAGGAGTTCGGAGACGGGCGAGGGGCACGGCCAGGGTATAGAAGATAGGTGGAGGGTGCTCGACCAAATGTCATTCAAAACCTCGAGCAGTTGCCAGTGAGTTGAAAAAAAATTCCAAAATGGCGGAAAAAAAATGGCGGCAAATTTTGTCCGTCTCTCTCTCGGAGACTATAAAAGATGGAGGAGCGGTTTCTCGACAAAAGATGATCAAAACCCGGAGGTCTACCTGGTGAGTAGGAAAAAAATTCAAGATGGCGGATTTTTTTTTCTCCATACAAAATGTATGGGGAATATTGAAGGGACTAGAAGTTGGGAACTATGCAAGACATTGATTTTGATAGGTTCATAGGTGTCTTAGATCTCGGAGAATATAAAAATTAGTAATAAATCGGGTAGGGATAGGGGTCGGGGTAGGGGTCGGGGTAGGGGTTGGGGTAGGGGCAGGGGTAGGGGTAGGGGAAGGGGTAGGGGTAGGGGTAGCGGTAGGGGTAGGGCTAAGGGTCGGGGTAGGGGTAGGAATAGGGGTAGGGGTAGGGGTAGCGGTAGCGGTAGGGGTAGGGGTAGCGGTAGCGGTAGGTAGGGGTCGGGGTAGGGGTAGGGGCGGGGTCGGGGAAGGGGTAGGGGTAGCGGTAGGGGTAGGGGTAGGGGTAGGGGTAGAGGTAGCGGTAGGGGTAGGGGTAGAGGTAGTATTATTTTATGGTGTATGGTATTATATTATATTATATTGTGTTAAATCGTGTTATACTATATTAAATTATGTTATATTTGTAATATAATTTGTATTATATTGTGTTATACTGAGTTATATTATATTATATTATGTTACATTTGTAATATATTGTATTATTTTATGTTATACGGTATTATATTGTGTTATATCGTGTTGTATTATGTTATATTTGTAATATATTGTATCTTATTATATTATATTGTGTTAAATCGTGTTACATGATGTTATATTGCGTTAGATTTGCAATATATTGTATTGTATTGTATTATATTGTGTAATAGCGTGTTATATTATATTATATTATGTTTTGTTCATAATATATTGTAGTATATCGTGTTGTATTGTAATATATTGTATCTTATTATATTATATTTTGTTAAATCGTGTTATATGATGTTATATTGTGTTATAGCGTGTTATATTATATTATATTATGTTATTTTCATAATATATTGTAGTATATCGTGTTGTATTGTAATATATTGTATTATTTTATGTAAAATGGTATTATATTATGTTATATTTGTAATATATTGTATTATATTATGTTATATTTGTAATATATTGTGTTATATTGTAATATATTGCATTTTTTATGTTGTATGGTGCTATATTATGTTATATTCGTAATATACTGTGCTATATTATATTATATTGTGTTATATCGTGTTGTATTATGTTATATTATGTTATATTTGTAATATATTGTTTCTTATTGTATTATATTGTATTATATTGTTATATCATTTTATATTATGTTGTAATTGTAATATATTGTATTTTATTATGTTATATCATGTTATATTATGTTGTATTTGTTATATATTGTATTATATTATGTTATATCATGTTATATTATGTTGTATTTGTTATATATTGTATTATATTATATTATATTGTGTTATATCGTGTTATACTATATTATATTATGTTATATTGGTAATATATTGTATCTTATTATATTATATTGTGTTAAATCGTGTTACATGATGTTATATTGTGTTAGATTTACAATATATTGTATTGTATTGTATTATATTGTGTTATAGCGTGTTATATTATATTATATTATGTTATGTTCATAATATATTGTAGTATATCGTGTTGTATCGTAATATATTGTATTATTTTATGTTTAATGGTATTATATTATGTTATATTTGTAATATATTGTATTATATTATGTTCTATCATGTTATATTATGTTGTATTTGTTATATAATGTATAATATTTATTATGTTATATCATGTTATATTATGTTGTATTTGTAATATATTGTATTATATTATATTATATTGTGTTATATCGTGTTATACTATATTATATTATGTTATATTTGTAATATATTGTGTTATATTGTAATATATTGCATTATTTTATGTTGTATGGTGCTATATTATGTTATATTCGTAATATACTGTGCTATATTATATTATATTGTGTTATATCGTGTTGTATTATGTTATATTATGTTATATTTGTAATATATTGTTTCTTATTGTATTATATTGTATTATATCATTTTATATTATGTTGTATTTGTAATATATTGTATTATATTATATTATATTGTGTTATATCGTGTTATACTATATTATATTATGTTATATTTGTAATAGATTGTGTTATATTTGTAATATATTGTGTTATATTGTAATATATTGCATTATTTTATGTTGTATGGTGCTATATTATGTTATATTCGTAATATACTGTGCTATATTATATTATATTGTGTTACATCGTGTTGTATTATGTTATATTATGTTATATTTGTAATATATTGTTTCTTATTATATTATATTGTGTTATATCGTGTTATACTATATTATATTATGTTATATTTGTAATATATTGTGTTATATTGTAATATATTGCATTATTTTATGTTGTATGGTGCTATATTATGTTATATTCGTAATATACTGTGCTATATTATATTATATTGTGTTATATCGTGTTGTATTATGTTATATTATGTTATATTTGTAATATATTGTTTCTTATTATATTATATTGTGTTATATCGTGTTATACTATATTATATTATGTTATATTTGTAATATATTGTGTTATATTGTAATATATTGCATTATTTTATGTTGTATGGTGCTATATTATGTTATATTCGTAATATACTGTGCTATATTATATTATATTGTGTTATATCGTGTTGTATTATGTTATATTATGTTATATTTGTAATATATTGTTTCTTATTGTATTATATTGTATTATATTGTTATATCATTTTATATTATGTTGTATTTGTAATATATTGTATTATATTCTATTATATTGTGTTATATCGTGTTATACTATATTATATTATGTTATATTATGTTGTATTTGTTATATAATGTATAATATTATGTTATATCGTGTTATATTATGTTGTATTTGTAATATACTGTATTATATTATATTATATTGTGTTATATCGTTTTATACTATATTATATTATGTTATATTTGTAATATATTGTGTTATATTGTAATATATTGCATTATTTTATGTTGTATGGTGCTATATTATGTTATATTCGTAATATACTGTGCTATATTATATTATATTGTGTTATATCGTGTTGTATTATGTTATATTATGTTATATTTGTAATATATTGTTTCTTATTATATTATATTGTGTTATATCGTGTTATATTATGTTATATTGCGTTATATTTGCAATATATTGTATTATATTTTTCTATTACCGCTATAACAACAAATAATAAAAATTAAATTAAATTCAAATTCAAATTCAATAAAAATATTTCCATGGGTACATGAAAATATTTTAATTTTTTTTTTTAACGGAACCCTAAAAAAGCGAGGCCCGACTCGCACTTGGCCGATTTTTTCTTTTTCTTTTCCTTTTTTTTCATTTTTCATTTTCTTTTTTTTTTCTTTTTTCTTTTCTTTTTTCCTTTTTTTTATTTATTTTTATTTTTTTTCATTTTTCATTTTCTTTTTTTTTTCTTTTTTCTTTTTTTCTTTTTTCTTTTTTTCTTTTTTTTTTCTTTTTTTTCATTTTTCATTTATTTGCTTTTTTTTCATTTTTCATTTTCTTTTTTTCTTTTCTTTTTTTTTTCTTTTTCTTTTGTGAATGAGGAGCACCGCCAAGTTATTGCAGATAGGTGGGGTGTGCTCGAACAAATTTTTTGGCAAAAGATGACCAGAATCCGAAGGTCTACTTGATGAGTAAAAAAATCGCGGTCCGCTTTAGCGGGCCGCGCACCCACGCGCCTTACTTTTAGTAAAAACAATTCCCGCGAGCTGCTTTAGCAGCTCGCGCACCGAGCAAACGCTAGTTATAATATATATAGCTCGATTACCACTCACTCATTGACATAATTGTTCTCCTAGAAAGAGACAAAAAACGATAGAATGATGTTCGAGAGATATGTCCGGGTGGGGGATTCGAGTGGGGAAAAATTATGACATTTCGGAAAAACAAGATGGCGGCCGACGTGATTCTTGCAACTCTTTTGTTTTCCAACCGATTTCTTTGAAATTTTGGATTATTGTAGGAATTAGTAAACGATTAACAGAAAAAGAGAAAAAAATTAAAAAAACAAGATGGCGGCCGAGCTGTGACGTCTCAAATTTCCGACCCCTCTCCTGTAAAATTTTGTATGAAAAATTTTTTTTTCACCCATGGTGTCGTATAGAGCTCAAAGAATGTGACTCGGAGAAAGGTGGAGAGAGCTGATGAGTGAGGAGTTCGAAGACGGGCGAGGGGCACGGCCAGGGTATAGAAGATAGGTGGAGGGTGCTCGACCAAATGTCATTCGAAACCTCGAGCAGGTGCCAGTGAGTTGAAAAAAAATTCCAAAATGGCGGAAAAAAAATGGCGGCAAATTTTGTCCGTCTCTCTCTCGGAGACTATAAAAGATTGAGGAGCGGTTTCTCGACAAAAGATAATCAAAACCCGGAGGTCTACCTGGTGAGTAGGAAAAAAATTCAAGATGGCGGATTTTTTTTTTCTCCATACAAAATGTATGGGGAATATTGAAGGGACTAGAAGTTGGGAACTATGCAAGACATTGATTTTGATAGGTTCATAGGGCTTTTTTTCTTTTTCTTTTTTTTCATTTTACATTTGTTTTTTTTTTCTTTTTTTTCATTTTTTTTTCTTTTTCTTTTGTGAATGAGGAGCACGGCCAGGTTATTGCAGATAGGTGGGGTGTGCTCGAACAAATTTTTTGGCAAAAGATGACCAGAATCCGAAGGTCTACTTGATGAGTAAAAAATCGCGGTCCGCTTTAGCGGGCCGCGCACCCACGCGCCCTACTTGTAGTAATAACACTTCCCGCGAGCTGCTTTAGCAGCTCGCGCACCGAGCGAAATAAACAAAGCCGAACAATCGCGGTCCGCTTTAGCGGGCCGCGCACCCACGCGCCTTACTTTTAGTAAAACACTTCCCGCGAGCTGCTTTAGCAGCTCGCGCACCGAGCGAAATACTAGTTATAATATATATAGCTCGATTACCACTGACTGACTGATTCACTGACTGATTGACATAATTGTTCTCCTAGAAAGAGACGGAAATCGATATAATGATGTTCGGGAGATATGTTCGGGTGGGGGATTCGAGTGGGGAAAAATTATGACATTTCGGAAAAACAAGATGGCGGCCGACGTGAATCTTGCAACTCTTTTGTTTTCCAACCGATTTCTTTGAAATTTTGGATTATTGTAGAAATTAGTAAACGATTAACAGAAAAAGTGAAAAAAATTAAAAAAACAAGATGGCGGCCGAGCTGTGACGTCTCAAATTTCCACCCCTCTCCTGTAAAATTTTGTATGAAAAAAATTTTTTTCACCCATGGTGTCGTATAGAGCTCAAAGAATGTGACTCGGAGAAAGGTGGAGAGAGCTGATGAGTGAGGAGTTCGGAGACGGGCGAGGGGCACGGCCAGGGTATAGAAGATAGGTGGAGGGTGCTCGACCAAATGTCATTCGAAACCTCGAGCAGTTGCCAGTGAGTTGAAAAAAAATTCCAAAATGGCGGAAAAAAAATGGCGGCAAATTTTGTCCGTCTCTCTCTCGGAGACTATAAAAGATGGAGGAGCGGTTTCTCGACAAAAGATGATCACAACCCGGAGGTCTACCTGGTGAGTAGGAAAAAAATTCAAGATGGCGGATTTTTTTTTCCCCCCATACAAAATGTATGGGGAATATTGAAGGGACTAGAAGTTGGGAACTATGCAAGACATTGATTTTGATAGGTTCATAGGGCTTTTTTTCTTTTTCTTTTTTTTCATTTTTCATTTTTTTTTTTTTTTCTTTTTTTTCATTTTTTTTTCTTTTTCTTTTGTGAATGAGGAGCACGGCCAGGTTATTGCAGATAGGTGGGGTGTGCTCGAACAAATTTTTTGGCAAAAGATGACCAGAATCCGAAGGGCTACTTGATGAGTAAAAAAATCGCGGTCCGCTTTAGCGGGCCGCGCACCCACGCGCCCTACTTGTAGTAATAACACTTCCCGCGAGCTGCTTTAGCAGCTCGCGCACCGAGCGAAATAAATAAAGCCGAACAATCGCGGTCCGCTTTAGCGGGCCGCGCACCCACGCGCCCTACTTGTAGCAATAACACTTCCCGCGAGCTGCTTTAGCAGCTCGCGCACCGAGCAAACGCTAGTAATATATATAGCTCGATTACCACTGATTCACTGACTGATTCACTCATTGACATAATTGTTCTCCTAGAAAGAGACAAAAAACGATATAATGATGTACGGGAGATATGTCCGGGTGGGGGATTCGAGTGGGGAAAAATTATGACATTTCGGAAAAACAAGATGGCGGCCGACGTGATTCTTGCAACTCTTTTGTTTTCCAACCGATTTCTTTGAAATTTTGGATTATTGTAGAAATTAGTAAAGGATTAACAGAAAAAGTGAAAAAAATTAAAAAAACAAGATGGCGGCCGAGCTGTGACGTCTCAAATTTCCGACCCCTCCCTGTAAAATTTTGTATGAAAAAATTTTTTTTCACCCATGGTGTCGTATAGAGCTCAAAGAATGTGACTCGGAGAAAGGTGGAGAGAGCTGATGAGTGAGGAGTTCGGAGACGGGCGAGGGGCACGGCCAGGGTAAAGAAGATAGGTGGAGGGTGCTCGACCAAATGTCATTCGAAACCTCGAGCAGTTGCCAGTGAGTTGAAAAAAAAATCCAAAATGGCGGAAAAAAAATGGCGGCAAATTTTGTCCGTCTCTCTCTCGGAGACTATAAGAGATGGAGGAGCGGTTTCTCGACAAAAGATGATCACAACCCGGAGGTCTACCTGGTGAGTAGGAAAAAAATTCAAGATGGCGGATTTTTTTTCCCCCCATACAAAATGTATGGGGAATATTGAAGGGACTAGAAGTTGGGAACTATGCAAGACATTGATTTTGATAGGTTCATAGGGCTTTTTTTCTTTTTCTTTTTTTTCATTTTACATTTGCTTTTTTTCTTTTTTTTCTTTTTTTTTCTTTTTTTTTCTTTTTCTTTTGTGAATGAGGAGCACGGCCAGGTTATTGCAGATAGGTGGGGTGTGCTCGAACAAATTTTTTGGCAAAAGATGACCAGAATCCGAAGGTCTACTTGATGAGTAAAAAAATCGCGGTCCGCTTTAGCGGGCCGCGCACCCACGCGCCCTACTTGTAGTAATAACACTTCCCGCGAGCTGCTTTAGCAGCTCGCGCACCGAGCGAAATAAATAAAGCCGAACAAACGCGGTCCGCTTTAGCGGGCCGCGCACCCACGCGCCTTACTTTTAGTAAAACACTTCCCGCGAGCTGCTTTAGCAGCTCGCGCACCGAGCGAAATACTAGTTATAATATATATAGCTCGATTACCACTCACTGATTCACTGATTCACTCACTGACTCATTGACATAATTGTTCTCCTAGAAGGAGACGGAAAACGATACAATGATGTAGGGGAGATATGTCCGGGTGGGGGATTCGAGTGGGGAAAAATTATGACATTTCGGAAAAACAAGATGGCGGCCGACGTAAATCTTGCAACTCTTTTGTTTTCCAACCGATTTCTTTGAAATTTTGGATTATTGTAGAAATTAGTAAACGATTAACAGAAAAAGTGAAAAAAATTAAAAAAACAAGATGGCGGCCGAGCTGTGACGTCTCAAATTTCCGACCCCTCTCCTGTAAAATTTTGTATGAAAAAAATTTTTTTCACCCATGGTGCCGTATAGAGCTCAAAGAATGTGACTCGGAGGAAGGTGGAGAGAGCTGATGAGTGAGGAGTTCGGAGACGGGCGAGGGGCACGGCCAGGGTATAGAAGATAGGTGGAGGGTGCTCGACCAAATGTCATTCGAAACCTCGAGCAGTTGCCAGTGAGTTGAAAAAAAAATCCAAAATGGCGGAAAAAAAATGGCGGCAAATTTTGTCCGTCTCTCTCTCGGAGACTATAAAAGATGGAGGAGCGGTTTCTCGACAAAAGATGATCACGACCCGGAGGTCTACCTGGTGAGTAGGAAAAAAATTCAAGATGGCGGATTTTTTTTCCCCCCATACAAAATGTATGGGGAATATTGAAGGGACTAGAAGTTGGGAACTATGCAAGACATTGATTTTGATAGGTTCATAGGGCTTTTTTTCTTTTTCTTTTTTTTCATTTTACATTTGCTTTTTTCTTTTTTTTCTTTTTTTTTCTTTTTCTTTTGTGAATGAGGAGCACGGCCAGGTTATTGCAGATAGGTGGGGTGTGCTCGAACAAATTTTTTGGCAAAAGATGACCAGAATCCGAAGGTCTACTTGATGAGTAAATAAATCGCGGTCCGCTTTAGCGGGCCGCGCACCCACGCGCCCTACTTGTGGCAACAACACTTCCCGCGAGCTGCTTTAGCAGCTCGCGCACCGAGCGAAATAAATAAAGCCGAACAATCGCGGTCCGCTTTAGCGGGCCGCGCACCCATGCGCCTTACTTTTAGTAAAACACTTCCCGCGAGCTGCTTTAGCAGCTCGCGCACCGAGCAAATGCTAGTTATAATATATATAGCTCGATAGCTCGATTACCACTGACTGACTCACTGATTGACACGATTGTTCTCCTAGAAGGAGACAGAAAACGATACAATGATGTAGGGGAGATATGTCCGGGTGGAAGATTCGAGTGGGGAAAAATTATGACATTTCGGAAAAACAAGATGGCGGCCGACGTGATTCTTGGAACTCTTTTGTTTTCCAACCGATTTCTTTGAAATTTTGGATTATTGTAGAAATTAGTAAACGATTAACAGAAAAAGTGAAAAAAATTAAAAAAACAAGATGGCGGCCGAGCTGTGACGTCTCAAATTTCCGACCCCTCTCCTGTAAAATTTTGTATGAAAAAAATTTTTTTCACCCATGGTGCCGTATAGAGCTCAAAGAATGTGACTAGGAGGAAGGTGGAGAGAGCTGATGAGTGAGGAGTTCGGAGACGGGCGAGGGGCACGGCCAGGGTATAGAAGATAGGTGGAGGGTGCTCGACCAAATGTCATTCGAAACCTCGAGCAGTTGCCAGTGAGTTGAAAAAAATTTCCAAAATGGCGGAAAAAAAATGGCGGCAAATTTTGTCCGTCTCTCTCTCGGAGACTATAAAAGATGGAGGAGCGGTTTCTCGACAAAAGATGATCAAAACCCGGAGGTCTACCTGGTGAGTAGGAAAAAAATTCACGATGGCGGATTTTTTTTTCCCATACAAAATGTATGGGGAATATTGAAGGGACTAGAAGTTGGGAACTATGCAAGACATTGATTTTGATAGGTTTGATAGGTGGGTGATTCAAGTAGGGAAAAATTATGACATTTCGGAAAAACAAGATGGCGGCCGACGTGATTCTTGCAATTCTTTTGTTTTCCAACCGATTTCTTTGAAATTTTGGATTATTGTAGAAATTAGTAAACGATTAACAGAAAAAGTGAAAAAATTAAAAAAACAAGATGGCCGCCGAGCTGTGACGTCTCAAATTTCCGACCCCTCTCCTGTAAAATTTTGTATGAAAAAATTTTTTTTTACCCATGGTGTCGTATAGAGCTCAAAGAATGTGACTCGGAGAAAGGTGGAGAGAGCTGATGAGTGAGGAGTTCGGAGACGGGCGAGGGGCACGGCCAGGGTATAGAAGATAGGTGGAGGGTGCTCGACCAAATGTCATTCGAAACCTCGAGCAGTTGCCAGTGAGTTGAAAAAAATTTCCAAAATGGCGGAAAAAAAATGGCGGCAAATTTTGTCCGTCTCTCTCTCGGAGACTATAAAAGATGGAGGAGCGGTTTCTCGACAAAAGATGATCAAAACCCGGAGGTCTACCTGGTGAGTAGGAAAAAAATTCACGATGGCGGATTTTTTTTTCCCATACAAAATGTATGGGGAATATTGAAGGGACTAGAAGTTGGGAACTATGCAAGACATTGATTTTGATAGGTTTGATAGGTGGGTGATTCAAGTAGGGAAAAATTATGACATTTCGGAAAAACAAGATGGCGGCCGACGTGATTCTTGCAATTCTTTTGTTTTCCAACCGATTTCTTTGAAATTTTGGATTATTGTAGAAATTAGTAAACGATTAACAGAAAAAGTGAAAAAATTAAAAAAACAAGATGGCCGCCGAGCTGTGACGTCTCAAATTTCCGACCCCTCTCCTGTAAAATTTTGTATGAAAAAATTTTTTTTTACCCATGGTGTCGTATAGAGCTCAAAGAATGTGACTCGGAGAAAGGTGGAGAGAGCTGATGAGTGAGGAGTTCGGAGACGGGCGAGGGGCACGGCCAGGGTATAGAAGATGGGTGGAGGGTGCTCGACCAAATGTCATTCGAAACCTCGAGCAGTTGCCAGTGAGTTGAAAAAAATTTCCAAAATGGCGGAAAAAAAATGGCGGCAAATTCTGTCCGTCTCTCTCTCGGAGACTATAAAAGATGGAGGAGCGGTTTCTCGACAAAAGATGATCAAAACCCGGAGGTCTACCTGGTGAGTAGGAAAAAAATTCACGATGGCGGATTTTTTTTCCCATACAAAATGTATGGGGAATATTGAAGGGACTAGAAGTTGGGAACTATGCAAGACATTGATTTTGATAGGTTTGATAGGTGGGTGATTCAAGTAGGGAAAAATTATGACATTTCGGAAAAACAAGATGGCGGCCGACGTGATTCTTGCAATTCTTTTGTTTTCCAACCGATTTCTTTGAAATTTTGGATTATTGAAGAAATTAGTAAGCGATTAAAAGAAAAAGTGAAAAAAATTAAAAAAACAAGATGGCGGCCGAGCTGTGACGTCTCAAATTTCCGACCCCTCTCCTGTAAAATTTTGTATGAAAAAATTTTTTTTCACCCATGGTGTCGTATAGAGCTCAAAGAATGTGACTCGGAGAAAGGTGGAGAGAGCTGATGAGTGAGGAGTTCGGAGACGGGCGAGGGGCACGGCCAGGGTATAGAAGATGGGTGGAGGGTGCTCGACCAAATGTCATTCGAAACCTCGAGCAGTTGCCAGTGAGTTGAAAAAAATTTCCAAAATGGCGGAAAAAAAATGGCGGCAAATTTTGTCCGTCTCTCTCTCGGAGACTATAAAAGATGGAGGAGCGGTTTCTCGACAAAAGATGATCAAAACCCGGAGGTCTACCTGGTGAGTAGGAAAAAAATTCACGATGGCGGATTTTTTTTTCCCATACAAAATGTATGGGGAATATTGAAGGGACTAGAAGTTGGGAACTATGCAAGACATTGATTTTGATAGGTTTGATAGGTGGGTGATTCAAGTAGGGAAAAATTATGACATTTCGGAAAAACAAGATGGCGGCCGACGTGATTCTTGCAATTCTTTTGTTTTCCAACCGATTTCTTTGAAATTTTGGATTATTGAAGAAATTAGTAAGCGATTAACAGAAAAAGTGAAAAAAATTAAAAAAACAAGATGGCGGCCGAGCTGTGACGTCTCAAATTTCCGACCCCTCTCCTGTAAAATTTTGTATGAAAAAAATTTTTTTCACCCATGGTGTCATATAGAGCTCAAAGAATGTGACTCGGAGAAAGGTGGAGAGAGCTGATGAGTGAGGAGTTCGGAGACGGGCGAGGGGCACGGCCAGGGTATAAAAGATAGGTGGACTCTCGGAGACTATAAAAGATGGAGGAGCGGTTTCTCGACAAAAGATGATCAAAACCCGGAGGTCTACCTGGTGAGTAGGAAAAAATTCAAGATGGCGGATTTTTTTTTCCATACAAAATGTATGGGGAATATTGAAGGGACTAGAAGTTGGGAACTATGCAAGACATTGATTTTGATAGGTTCATAGGTGTCTTAGATCTCGGAGAATTAAAAAAGAAAGATATACTGGCCGAATTGAGAACCTTCTCCTTTTTGGAAATGGGTTAAAAAAGGTGAAAGAGTGGTTTTTTTGCCAACTATCGACGCGACCAACTAGGTGGGGTGTGCTCCAACAAAAATTACTCGAAACCACATCCAATTAGCAGGGAGTTGAAAAAAAACTCCAAAATGGCGGATTAAAGATGGCGGCCATAGAAACTTTCTCTGGTGTCTATCTCGGAGAGTATAAAAGATGGAAGAGTAGTTTCTTGGCAACAGATGATCAAGACGCAAAGGTCTACTTGATGATCAGGAAAAAAAAAACAAGATGGCGGATTTTTTTTCCATGCGAAATATATGGCGAATATTGATTTTTCTTTTTTTTTCCTCTTTTTGTTTCTTTTCTTTTTTTTCTTTTTCTTCATTTTTCTTTTTTTTTCTTTTTTTCTCTTTTCTTTTGCTTATACTTTTTTCTTTTCTTTTTCGTTTTTCCTTTTTTCTTTTTCTTTCCTTGTTTTTCATTTTCTTTTTTTTTCTTTTTTCCTTTCTTTTTTCCTTTTTTTATATTTTTCATTTTCTTTTTTTATATTTTTTTTATTTTTTATTTTTTTCTTTTTTTCATTTTTCATTTATGTGCTTTTTTCTTTTTCTTTTTCTTTTTTCTTTTTTCTTTCTTTTTTCCTTTTTTTATTATTTTTTTTTTCATTTTTCATTTTCTTTTTTTCTTTCTTCTTTTTTTCTTTTTTTTTTCTTTTTCTTTTGTGAATGAGGAGCACGGCCAGGTTATTGCAGATAGGTGGGGTGTGCTCGAACAAATTTTTGGGCAAAAGATGACCAGAATCCGAAGGTCTACTTGATGAGTAAAAAAATCGCGGTCCGCTTTAGCGGGCCGCGCACCCACGCGCCTTACTTTTAGTAGTAACACTTCCCGCGAGCTGCTTTAGCAGCTCGCGCACCGAGCAAACGCTAGTTATAATATATATAGCTCGATTACCACTGACTGACACACTCACTCACTCACTCACTCATTGACAGGGTTGTTCTCCTAGAAGGAGACGGAAATCGATATAATGATGTAGGGGAGATATGTCCAGGTGGGGGATTCGAGTTGGGGAAAATTATGACATTTCGGAAAAACAAGATGGCGGCCGACGTGAATCTTGCAACTCTTTTGTTTTCCAACCGATTTCTTTGAAATTTTGGATTATTGTAGAAATTAGTAAACGATAAACAGAAAAAGTGAAAAAAATTAAAAAAACAAGATGGCGGCGAGCTGTGACGTCTCAAATTTCCGACCCCTCTCCTGTAAAATTTTGTATGAAAAAAATTTTTTTCACCCATGGTGTCGTATAGAGCTCAAAGAATGTGACTCGGAGAAAGGTGGCGAGAGCTGATGAGTGAGGAGTTCGGAGACGGGCGAGGGGCACGGCCAGGGTATAGTAGATAGGTGGAGGGTGCTCGACCAAATGTCATTCGAAACCTCGAGCAGTTGCCAGTAAGTTGAAAAAAAATTCCAAAGTGGCGGAAAAAAAATGGCGGCAAATTTTGTCCGTCTCTCTCTCGAAGACTATAAAAGATGGAGGAGCGGTTTCTCGACAAAAGATGATCAAAACCCGGAGGTCTACCTGGTGAGTAGGAAAAAAATTCAAGATGGCGGATTTTTTTTTCTCCATACTAAATGTATGGGGAATATTGATGGGACTAGAAGTTGGGAACTATGCAAGACATTGATTTTGATAGGTTCATGGGGCTTTTTTTCTTTTTCTTTTTTTCATTTGACATTTGTTTTTTTCTTTTTTTTCATTTTTTTTATTTTTTTTTCTTTTTATTTTGTGAATGAGGAGCACGGCCAGGTTATTGCAGATAGGTGGGGTGTGCTCGAACAAATTTTTTGGCAAAAGATGACCAGAATCCGAAGGTCTACTCGGTGAGTAAAAAAATCGCGGTCCGCTTTAGCGGGCCGCTCACCCACGCGCCCTACTTGTAGTAATAACACTTCCCGAGAGCTGCTTTAGCAGCTCGCGCACCGAGCGAAATAACTAAAGCCGAACTATCGCGGTCCGCTTTAGCGGGCCGCGCACCCACGCGCCCTACTTGTAGTAATAACACTTCCCGCGAGCTGCTTTAGCAGCTCGCACACCGAGCGAAATAAATAAAGCCGAACAATCGCGGTCCGCTTTAGCGGGCCGCGCACCCACGCGCCTTACTTTTAGTAAAACACTTCCCGCGAGCTGCTTTAGCAGCTCGCGCACCGAGCGAAATACTAGTTATAATATATATAGCTCGATTACCACTGACTGACTGACACACTCACTGATTGACATAATTGTTCTCCTAGAAAGAGACAAAAAACGATATAATGATGTACGGGAGATATGTCCGGGTGGGGGATTCGAGTGGGGAAAAATTATGACATTTCGGAAAAACAAGATGACGGCCGACGTGATTCTTGCAACTCTTTTGTTTTCCAACCGATTTCTTTGAAATTTTCGGATTATTGTAGAAATTAGTAAACGATTAACAGAAAAAGTGAAAAAAATTAAAAAAACAAGATGGCGGCCGAGCTGTGACGTCTCAAATTTCCGACCCCTCTCCTGTAAAATTTTGTATGAAAAAAATTTTTTTCACCCATGGTGCCGTATAGAGCTCAAAGAATGTGACTCGGAGGAAGGTGGAGAGAGCTGATGAGTGAGGAGTTCGGAGACGGGCGAGGGGCACGGCCAGGGTATAGAAGATAGGTGGAGGGTGCTCGACCAAATGTCATTCGAAACCTCGAGCAGTTGCCAGTGAGTTGAAAAAAAAATCCAAAATGGCGGAAAAAAAATGGCGGCAAATTTTGTCCGTCTCTCTCTCGGAGACTATAAAAGATGGAGGAGCGGTTTCTCGACAAAAGATGATCACGACCCGGAGGTCTACCTGGTGAGTAGGAAAAAAATTCAAGATGGCGGATTTTTTTTCCCCCCATACAAAATGTATGGGGAATATTGAAGGGACTAGAAGTTGGGAACTATGCAAGACATTGATTTTGATAGGTTCATAGGGCTTTTTTTCTTTTTCTTTTTTTTCATTTTACATTTGCTTTTTTCTTTTTTTTCTTTTTTTTCTTTTTTTTTCTTTTTCTTTTGTGAATGAGGAGCACGGCCAGGTTATTGCAGATAGGTGGGGTGTGCTCGAACAAATTTTTTGGCAAAAGATGACCAGAATCCGAAGGTCTACTTGATGAGCAAAAAAATCGCGGTCCGCTTTAGCGGGCCGCGCACCCACGCGTCCTACTTGTAGTAATAACACTTCCCGCGAGCTGCTTTAGCAGCTCGCGCACCGAGCGAAATAAATAAAGCCGAACAATCGCGGTCCGCTTTAGCGGGCCGCGCACCCACGCGCCCTACTTGTAGCAATAACACTTCCCGCGAGCTGCTTTAGCAGCTCGCGCACCGAGCAAACGCTAGTTAATATATATATAGCTGCTCGTGCTGATTCACTGACTCACTCATTGATCACCTCTCCTGTAAAATTTTGTATGAAAAAATTTTTTTTCACCAATGGCTTTGTATAGAAGACAAAAATTCATGGAGAGGAAAAATATGGAGAGAGCTGATGAGTGAGGATTTCGGAGACGGGTGAGGGGCACGGCCAGGGTATTGAAGATGGGTGGGGTGTGCTCGAACAAATGTCATTCGAAACCTCATCCAATTAGCAGAGAGCTGAAAAAAAATTCAAAATGGCGGAAAAAAGATGGCGGCCATACAAACTTTGTCGGTGTCTATCTCGGAGAGTATAAAAGATGCAAGAGTGCTTCTGTGGCAAAAGCTGATCAGGACCCGAAGTTCTACTTGATGATAGAAAAAAAAATTCAAGATGGCGGAATTTATATTTTCATACAAAATATATGGCGAATATCGAAGAGACTAGAAGCTGAGAACTATGCAAGACTTTGATACGGTTCCTTTTCAAAATTTGTTTTTATAAAATAATTCTCATTCTGACAAATGATGAGATATGATGATCGAGGGTTTGGAAGGTGGGTGAGGAGCACGGGCAGGGTATTGAAGATAGGTGGGAGGTGCTCAAACAAAAAATACTCGAAACCTCATCCAATTGGCAATGAGATGAAAAAAAATTCAAAATGGTGGATTCCAGATGGCGGCCACACCAATTTCATCGGCATCTATCTCGGAGAGTATAAAAGATGGAAGAGTGGTTATTTGATAGAAAATGATCAGGACCTGAAAGTCCACTTGACGATAGAAAAACCGCGGTCCGCTTGCGGGCCGCGCACCCACGCGCCCTACTAGTTATCATATATAGCTAAAGGTATTCTTCTGGGAGGTCTGGCGACTGGGGTTGACCCTGGCTTAAGATTTATGTTAATTTCTTGTTCAAAACAACCTAGGCCTGTGAAAACCTGGTTATATTTATTTAATACCACAGTTTTTGTAATACTATTACATCTTTTTACAAGTTTGAGTTGCTCACAAGCATCTCTTCCAAGAATAGGTATAGTATCCATACTGACAACAACAAATGTTAAATATTTGCATATATTATTTATTTCACAACTTAAGTTTGCTTGTCCTAAGGGCTTGTATTTGGTTCCTCCATAGGCCTCCAGCATAATTAAGGTATTTTTGAGGTTACTTTTGTTTTCCAAGGTTTCCCATATATTATTTGGGATTATGTTCACATCAGAACCAGTGTCTAATTTCATCACCACATTTGTGTTATTAACCAAAATATTTTGTGTCTAGTCTGAAGAAGTTGAACTGACTGTTAGGACAGCTGCTATCTCATCAACTTTTTTGAATTTGCATCCAATGCTGAAATGGTTCGGCTTTTTACAAATGTGGCAGATTTTATTAAATGCGGGACATTTTCTGGCAGCATGTTTAAATCCACATTTTTTACAGTCATATTGGACTTCAGAATTGCTTTCTGTTAAATTTTTATCTGTTTTCTTTATTTGTAAAACATTTTCAAAGCTGTTGTGTTCCTCATTAGTATTTAGAATTTCTAAATGTTTTTGACTTAGCTCAAATGACTTGCATATTTTTATAGTTTTATCCAAATCTAAATCCTCAGTTTGCAGTAATTTTTCTTGAAGTTTTTTAATGTTAATACCTTGTACTATACGATCACGTAACATTTCATCACAGTTTTCATATTCGCATGTTATCCTGCTGTATCCTGCTACTAGATCTTCAAATAAACACTTCTCCGGTAACTTGAAAGTTTCAGCTAATTCAATGGCGTCCTCGCCGGCTATATTAAGTAGCAATGCTTTTTTAACATCATCGGGTTTTTTAGAGTGGCCCGATGCGACAATGTAGATTTGAAATTCGCGATAAAACTTTTTCCAATTGTTAGCCAAATTTGTAGTATAATCTATTCTTCGCCTGTCTGGAATTCTCACAATGATTTCTGAGTCAGCCATTTTAGGTAGCGGGCCGAACACTTGACACAAGAATCAATTACGTTAACACTGTTAATGTTCGCGTGGATCGCTTTTACGGCTGCGCCATGTTGTGTTTATATCCTTTAGTATATTATAATTTATGTTAGTTTTATTAATTAAGAAACACTGTTTAAAAATTATTATTAGGTTTTTATTAGGCACACACTTGATAATTACAGACATAGATTACAGATCACCATTCAACTAAGTTACACAGAGTAAAAAACCAAAGACACCTAGACAATCGTAGACAAGTATCAAAGACCATTACAATGGCAATATGATTTATAATTAACAATTGATTAAAATTCAGTAAACCGCACCGGTAAGCGCAGGGTTGGCAGACCACCCAATAGGTGGACCGATGAAATTAATCAAGTCGCAGGGTGCCGCCGCTGGAGTGGCGCCAGACTGAGGTCTGTGGAAGTGCATGCTCGAGACCTTTGAAGTCTATGGATTCATAAAAAAAGAAGAGAAAGAAAAGAAGATAATGAAAATATACCTACATCATCCTAAGGAACTTGCCAACTACTTTTGTCCCGAAAAATCAACAAGTTTCATGATCACTTTGTGTTTGTTTGAAATTTTTTTTTGGCTTATTATCATTAATTATTACCTATAGTGATATGGACACAACTAATCTTTTACAGGTGAATTATTTGGTGGTCATGTTAGGGCGGTATTCTTTCTGATCACTATAATTTTTGTCATCTGCGTGTCCGCTACTATCACAAGTTTCAAAGAAATCCCGTTGAATGAACTGAATGACAATGAAGACTACAGGAAGTTGAACGATAAAGATCAAATTGAAGACAATTTCAATCAGGAAGAAAACATAGAAAAGAATGGATTGAAGAAAGAAAATGTGTCGTACGGTTCATTAAATCAACCAGATATCATCGTCGAGAGTGAAATAAATGTAAGTCTAATAACAACTTTTATTTTTGGTGCTCCCAATTTTTTTTGCCTCGGAAGCAATGCTGAAACTCGGACTTTTTAAAACAAAATAAAAAAATATATAATATTCGTAAGTATGATCTTGCTTTTGTTTATTGTTAAATGCTACGACAAGGCTACGACGGTAATTAGTGCTCCAGCATTTGTATCTGACATTAATCGTAAACATGTACAAGTTACTGTTACCGTTACCACAGAATATATAATAGTACTGCCGTTACCTAGTTACTAATAATTGTACGTACTGGTAACACTATATTTTTACGACTTTATGTTAGTAACGTTTTCACGGAGCGGTTCTCACTCTCGCCCGCAGCGGTTGCTGGCCCGCGGTCTCCGTAGAATGCAGATTTGTATGGAAAATGAAGGCAACTTTCAAGTCGCGGTTTACACCCGCGGCAAGCACGGGTGTTCGCGGCGCCCGCGGACTCTGCGTTCGCGCGGACGCAGGGAGACGCGACGTAGGCGGGAGGTGTTCTCTCTTTTTGATGCCACTTGAGCGGTCCTTTCGAGCAACCGCGGCGGCTGCGGGATCGCATAAACCTGCGGTGTCGTGAGTATTGAAATAAAGCAGCGGCACCGCAACCGCTGCGGGCGAGAACCGCGCCGTGAAAACTCAGTCGTACCCGAACCGCAGACGAAATTTTTTGTCCAGGATACCGGTACAATAACATTGAAGGTACCCGAAGGTCATGGTGAGCCCCTTTCCCTCCAACATTACCTGAAGTCGATTGTCATGATGCCAAAGTCGCTTCGTGTCGTGTGCCTCACCAACCTGTTCTGCTGGATGGCCCATGTTTGCTACTCCCTTTACTTCACGGATTTTGTCGGTGAATCAGTTTTTGGAGGAAATCCTGCTGTGAGTAAAATATTATGCTTGAATAGAATAGAATAGATTTATTGCTTAGTTGTAAGTATGTACATGAAAGTGAACGAACGACGACTTTTTTTTTTTAATTTAATTTGTCCGGTATAGCCGTATAGTATGCCGGGTTATCAATGTTGATAATAATTTACTTATATCTACCAATGTCTTAACGATTTCAATAAGGAATACCTACCACAGGTGGTTTTCTATATTAATACTAGCTGATGCCGCGACTTCGTCCGCGTGGATTAATCCCGCGGGAACTCTTTGATTTTTCGGGATGCCTATGTCACCCTCCAGGTTCTCAACTATACCTATCCAAAAAATCACGTCAATCCATAACTTCGTTGCAGCGTGATTGACGGACAAACCAACAAACAAACACACGGCGATAATAAAGGCGATTAATTAAATTTTAGAATACAAAAGCTACTACTGTTCCTTAAATATGATAATTAGATATATTCCCTTGGGGACTTTTTTTTATAGGGAACTAGCTGATGCCCGCGACTTCGTCTGCGTGGATTTAGTTCATAACATCAAGCGGGAAATCTTTGTCACCCTCCAGGTTCTCAACTATACCTATCCAATAAATCACGTCAATCCGTAGCTTTGTAGCAGGAAACATTTGATCGTCTTGCTCGCGGCATTGTTAATGATGATTCAAAGAGAAAACATATTACTGATGATATTATCAATTACGTTAAACTATAATTTTTATAATTATTGTTTTTACTTTATCTAACCAAATACAAAATTACATTTAGCTGTCATTTAAGTTTTGTTCTTCCACTGTCATTTTCGTTTTTTTATTCCATGTCAGATGCATTTTTGTTATACCAGGTTTTATATTGACTTGACGGAAACGCGGTCGAACGGGATAAAAAGCATCCTATGTCCGTCTCCTGGTTGTAAGCTACCTCTCCACCAATTTTGAGCCAAATCGGTTCATCCGTTCTTGAGTTATAAATAGTGTAACTAACACCACTTTCTTTTATATATATAGATAATGATATCATGTAGTACATAATTTTTATGTATCATCAATACTTTTCTAAGCATACGCCAGATAATGCATTTTATAGGCAAAATTTTGCTACTTTACGTTATTGCAATATTCTTAAGGATCTCTAATTTTTTGAAAATAAATTATAGCCTACTTCCTGATAACTTAGCTTTCTATTGATGAAAAAATTGTTCAAATCGGTCCAGTAGTTACAGAGCCCATTACAAACAAACAAACAAACAAAAAAATGTTCCTCTTTATAATATTAAGTATAGATAAAAAATGCTTTTCATCTGGTAAGCAGATGGGTGAAGGTCGATCTCTATACATGTATTTAACAAGTTGTTATACATGTAGGACAGATTCTCACTTGAGGCACGGTACCATGGAACGAGAAATTACGACTACGTTAAGAGTAGTGTCTAGTGACGAAACGCAACGCGAGTAGGTATTTTCCAAAATGCTATCTGTTTCACAACGCTTCGCTGCCCGACCCGCATCGTGCGATAGAGAGAGTTGCAAGTCCAGGAGTTATTTGCCTAAATTTTATTCTTGAAATATTGTTTCGGGTCATAACGTTTTTACCCCCCTAAACGTTTACAAAAATAGACAATTTTGGTCTCATTAGATTCAGTACACCTTAATCTAGGCTCGTACGTTTCATTTTTTTAGTATTTCAGTTTAAATAAAATAAATAAAAATAGCCTTTATTTTCGAAACAATTCATTACATAAAAATATTCAGATTTTTTTTTTTCATTAATTACATTACATTGAATTATTATTATTAAAACGTCAAAAATTAAAAATTAATCTTAAAGGATGTCGCGCGTTTCGAATTGCCTGTTGGCAAAGGGCTCCTCTAGCTGTCGCCACTGTTGTCTGTCGTGTGCTACTCGACGCCAGTTCGGTCCCGCGGTCTGTTTTATTTCATCCTCCCACCTTCTGTACGGTCTACCTCTAGTTCTTTTTCCATCCCGTGGGTACCAATTTGTTATGATTGTGCTCCATTTTTCTTGATTATCTCTTTGTGAATGTCCGGCCCATCTCCATTTTTGCGAGTCTATCTTTCTAAGAATGTCTACCACTTTTGTTTTTTTCCTGATTTCCTGACTGTTGCATCGATCTTTGAGCTTAACTCCTACCATGCTCCTTTCCATTGCTCTTTGGCACTTTGCTATCTTTGATCTGTGGTATACAGTTAGAGCCCAGGGGGCCGATCGCGCTATTTTTTACGACTGAAACGTAACTGAACTGCAAACGAACCGCAACCGCTTTTTGAACGTTTCGTATCGCGCTAACAATTTGACAGCTAGGTGACACTCAGTTGAACTTGAGTTGGAACGCAACTGCTGTCAAACGAACGTTTTTGCAACAGTTCAATAGACGCTACTTTTTTATAGTTGAAGTTCGATCGCAACAGTTCAATACAGTGTTTACAAGTGTAGTGTTTATTTATATTAAAGTTGAATTGTAGTTGCACCACAATCGCAACTGATCCATAACTGAACTGTAAACGTTTCGTTGACAATGCAAATAGCGCGATCGGCCCCCAGGAGGCCGATCGCGCTATTTGCATTGTCAACGAAACGTTTACAGTTCAGTTATGGATCAGTTGCGATTGTGGTGCAAGTACAATTCAACTTTGTCGCATTCGGTATTGCGCTAAAGTTTATAAAAATATCTTAATATAAAAATATCTAATCCAAATAAACACTACACTTGTAAACACTGTATTGCACTGTTGCGATCGAACTTCAACTATAAAAAAGTAGCGTCTATTGAACTGTTGCAAAAACGTTCGTTTGACAGCAGTTGCGTTCCAACTCAAGTTCAACTGAGTGTCACCTAGCTGTCAAATTGTTAGCGCGATACGAAACGTTCATAAAGTTGCGGTTCGTTTGCAGTTCAGTTACGTTTCAGTCGTAAAAAAATAGCGCGATCGGCCCCCTGGTTTCGCAGCCGTAAGTTAGACAAGGTAAGACACAAGTGTTAAAAACTCTACTCTTTATTGACAAACTAAGGTCTTTACTTTTTAAAATTTCTTTTAGCGTCCAGTATTTTTTCCATCCATTTACAATCCTTCTATCAATTTCTTTCGTCATTAAATCAGTAGGTGATACAATTTGCCCTAAATATATATATTCGTCAACATAGTCTAGAAGTTTCCCATCTACCGTGATGTTTACTTTTGTAGAGTTTGTCATTACCTTTGTCTTACTAGCATTCATAGACAGGCCTGCGCTTGCACTTTCCTGAGATAGCTCGTTGACCATTATTTCCAATTTTTCTGGACTCTCCTCAAAAAGTACCAGGTCATCAGCAAACCTAAGGTGGTTGAGGTTGATTCCATTAATATTTAAACCATAATTTGTCCAGTTTAATTCTCTGAACACGTCTTCGAGTACTGCTGAAAAAATCTTTGGAGAGACTGGGTCGCCCTGTCGAACTCCTCTTTCAATCGGAAATTCATCTCCTAAGCTCTCTAGTTGTATTCTAGCTTTGCTGTTTTTATATATTTTTCTTAGGATATTTATATAGACTTTGTTAATACCTTGTCTTTCTAAGCTAGCCCATATTTTATCATGTTTCAAAGAATCAAACGCTTTGCTGTAGTCAATAAATGCCAGGTAGAGTGGTTTATTGTATTCTCTATATTTTTCTAATACTTGTTTGACCGTGTGGATGTGGTCAATGGTTGAAAAATTTCTTCTAAAGCCAGCCTGTTCCCTCGGTTGATTCTCGTCTAGTTGCCTGGTAATTCGCCCTAATATTAACTTGGAAAAGACTTTGTAGATGTTTGACATCAGGCTTATTGGTCTATAATTACCTATGTCGTCTTTCTCTCCTTTTTTGTGTAGAAGTATAATATGAGAGATAGTCCATGTCTCTTGAATTTCACCAGTGTAGAGAATACAGTCAAAGATCTTGGCAAGCAAAGGACTCAACTTGTCTATGCAACTGTGTAGCAATTCGTTTTTTATTTTATCAGGTCCTGGGGCTTTATCCAATTTTTGGCTTTTTATAGCCCTCCTGACTTCAGATACCAGAAATGCTGGTTCTTTTTCCTCACTTACCATTACATTTCCTAGTTTGAAATTTTGTTCTGAGTAAAGGTTGTTTCCGGTTGTAGAGCTGCTATAGAGTTCATTAAAATATTTAGTAGCTAGGCTCTTGATATCAGCTCTTTTGGTAAGTGTCCTGTTTTTTCTCTTCATTTTTGGAATCCATTCTTTCTTCGCATCTTTCAGTTCAATGAGCGCTTTCCGAACTCCACCGGTTTTTATTATGTGATGCTCTATCGTTTTTAATCTAGTATGTTTCCGGTCTTTTCGAACATTCTCCTTTATTTTTTTGCTTAATTCGGTTATTTCTTTCTGAGAATTATTTCAGTTTAGTTAAATTTAAAAAAATAAAATTAGTCGAGGAAGTTTTTTAGTCAAAAATATGGATATTTAGTCACTAATAACTTTTAACATAAGCAATATTTCTTTAAAATTAAAACGTACGGGCATAGTTTTTCATTGTATCTGCAACATTTCAAAAAATTATAAACATTGGACAACATTTACGGGACCCGTAAATGTTGTCCAATGTTTATAATTTTTTGTTTTGCTACCCGTAATACGGGTAGCAAAACGTTATCGCTTTTTGTATGAAAATTTTCAACTAGACAATCCTCTTAAGTCGTAATTCCTAGCGCGCTGCGCGGTACACCGTCCGGGAAATGTGACGGGAAGTAGCGGCCAACTTGAACTTGTATTACTAGTAGACAGGTACAGATTACAGAACGTACCTGCTTCCAAAAATTAAGTCAAGTTTCTTATTAGTTTAGTATTATTTATATGTGATCCGAACACTTTAACTTCTCTTTTTATACTACGAGAATACGACTCCCAAAGCGGGAATTAAATTTCCTTAATTCCGCTACATCGCCATCTATATCTTATGCCACTAAAACTCAGATAAAATAATTAAACTGACCTATTTGAACTCGTACACCGATTTTAAACAAAGGAAAGCCTGTACGTCGCGCAAAAATCATACTTCATTAAATGCGAAAGCTATATTATAAATGCGAAAGTGTGTTTCTTTGTTGGTTTGTGTATTTTATATTTTTTTTTTATTTACAACATTTCATTTATTACATATCACTACATAAATTATAAAACAAAGTCCCCCGCCGCGTCTGTCTGTCAGTCTGTCCGCGATAAACTAAAAAATTACTGAATGGATTTTCATGCAGTTTTCACCAATAGATAGGGCGATTCATGAGAAAGGTTTTAGTGTATAATTTGTTAAGATATTGTATAAATTGGTTGAAATATGCCGAAAATTGCTGACGATGTCGGAAAAATTCAAGAACAGCGTACTGCTAGAACTAGCTCGCGAGTCGCGACACATCCGCTAACCACAGCATGCATGACTGGCGGGCGGTGGCGGGCGTTCTCTAGTCACAAGCCAACGCTTGGGCCGATCGTGCCTCTCTATCGTTTGTTCTGCGCTATCGCTTGCACGCTCAGGCTCAGGCGGAACGTGACACTTTTTCGTGCGTGCAGCCGGTGTTCATCGATTTATAAGACGTACGCAAACGCTAAGCAAAGTGGCCGGTTATACTCTTCCGTCTTTTGTATAACCTGCCGCAGCGTATGAATGTGATCTATGGTACCAAAGCCTTTTCGGAATCCGGCTTGTTCAGGAGGCTGGAAGTCGTCGAACCTACGAGCGAGACGATTCGTAATGACTCTCGAGAACAACTTATAAACATGACTCAACAACGAGATGGGTCTATAATTCTTCAACAAGGTATTATCTCCCTTTTTGAAGAACAGAACCACCACGCTCCTGTGCCATGCTTCCGGCGTTGTGCCCTCGTGGATGACGGAATTGAACAATCGCTGAAAGATCTTAAGTACCGGTTTTCCACCCGCTTTCAGGAGTTCCGCAGTGATTCCGTCATCACCTGGCGCCTTGTTGTCCTTAAGCTGTTTGAGAGCCATTCTAATCTCGTATAGGCTGACGTCCGGGATATCTTCGGTATAGTGTCGGGTCAGTTTGGCTCTGGGATCTTTCGCCAAATCTTCAACAGGTTTTTGTGTCGTGGTATATAACTGTCCATAGAACTTCCCAACCTCTCCCAAGACCTCAGGTCGAGAAGAGACGAGACGGCCGCCATCAGTTTTCAGCCGCGTCAGCTGGCTCTGTCCGATAGACAGATCTCTCGCGAACACTTTTGAGCCTTAGTTCCGCTCAATGGTATCTTTAATACACTTGGTATTAAAGACACGGAGGTCGCGAGTTTGTGCCTTAGAGATCTGCCTATTAATCCGCCGGTAGGCAGCCGCGTCTGCCGATGACTGCAGCCTCATCTCTTGTCTCTCCTTCATCAGCTTGAGAGTATGGTCAGAGAACTTTTCGGTTCTTTTCCTGCGATGGGTCTTAAAGAATTTAGACCCCACAGTATGGACAGTTTCCACGAACCTGTTGTTCAGATCGTCCACAGAAACGCAGTCTGCTAGGCACTCGAATCGGTTCTGCAGTTCGAGTTGGAAGTTTTCGGGATTTTGGATATGAGCACGAGAAGGTCGTAGAGTGGACTTCACCAGTCTGGCCCTTTCCAGCTTTACATTAATATTCAACGTGCCTCTTACCATCTGGTGATCGCTACCGGTTTTCACCCTATTAATCACAAAGACATCATTGAATATATGCCGCTTGGTCGACATAATGAAGTTGATCTCATTTCTCGTGGAACTATCGGGACTCAACCATGTCCATTTTCTGTGTGGCCGCTTCCTGAAGAAGGAGTTCATCATAAAGAGGCCCTCCTTCTCCATGAAGTCGGCCAGCATTTGGCCCCTTTGGTTCCTTCGCCCATACCCAAAATGCCCCACTCTCGTCTCTGCACCGCTTCGTTCGCCCAGCCTTGCATTGAAATCCCCCATCACAACACTGTAATGAGTGGTAGAGGCGTGTATAGCTCTTGATATATCCTCATACAGCGCCTCTACCTCCTCGTCAGAATGTGTCGATGTCGGTGCGTAGACCTGTATAACCTTCAGCGAATACCGTTTGGTGATTCTGAGTATAAGGTACGCTACCCTACTCGACACACTCTTGACTTGTACAATGTTGTTGACGAGGGACTTGTGGACGATGAACCCGACACCACCCTGGGACTGTTGATCGCCCTCCCGGTAGTAAAACAAGTTGCCGGAATTGAGGATTATCGAGTCCTCCCCCTCTCTTCGGACTTCAGACAATCCTATAATACTCCAACGCAACTTGCTCACTGCTTCTTCCAGCTCGACGATCTTTTCGTCGGTACTCAAAGTGCGTGCGTTATACGTCACCAGGTCCAGTCGTCGGGGTTGGCAGCGGAATCTCGTCCGGACATTCTTAGCACCCCCTGCCCCTGCCATTACCGTGACCGCTGCTAGGGTCAGGAATAGCGAGGCCGCCGGGAACTAGGGGCCATGGCCTTGTGCGAATATCCATTTCAAAGGTTTTGCTCGTAATGACCACGCTGGGCAGGCGTGTTGGTCATCGCAGGGCTAAACTGATCGCACCCGTGTCGCTGCTGCCCGACACAGGCCTGAGCCATTTGCTCAGCTTATACCGACATTTCGGTCGTCATAGCCTCGTCAGTAGACTAGCAGGGGGCACCGCGGGCAGGTGAGGTTGACGTTTGGAGCGCTAGATTGAGGTGCGCTCCCTTACCCCCCCCCCCCCCCCCCCTATTTACCCCTTATTAAGTCTATGTCTATGGCTAAAACCCTCATGTAAATATGGAATACCTGTATTCGATCGTTGTTCTTGTGAGTGACTTTTGCTGCTACCCGTGAAGCATTATGTCCTCTATCTCCTATAAGTATTGTAACTACACTAGCGGCACGCTATGATGGCCGGTTTGACACATTACAATAGTGATGTGGAATGTCAATTTATTCTCGAACAAAAAACAATTAAGTTTTTTTTTTGTACCTGATTAAATAGGTTTAATAAAACAAAAATGTATATGTTTATTTAATTTATTTGAACGAACTGAATATTTGAATGAAAATGAATATACATACTTTATATGCACACAAGAAACATATGAATACAAAAGATACCAAAAAAGGTTTTTAAAAATTTTCAATTTAGAAAACCAAATGCCGAGTTGTGGTATATATCATATAAAAATAAAAATTTTACCTTTTGTATGAAACAGCTGATATTTTTTTGCGATTTCAGAGGTTTGTCCACATAGTGAAAATTGTTCATATTCACAAGTACATTCACCCCTTAAATGGTGCAAACTGATTTTTCTACACTTGTATACATTTTAGAAATCAATTTAATAAATAAATTTTGAGTCCTAAACCTAAAACTACATTCGATAAAATTTATGAATCACTATCGTCAATAAAGTAATACAATTATTTCCTTCAAAGTCGTTATCAATTAATACGGAACTTCATGAGCGGACAAACGTCAAACCGGCCATCATAGCGTGCCGCTAGTGTAGATAAAAAACGTGTAATTTTATTTTCTTATATATATAATTTTTAATAGATTTTTTTTCTAATTTTTTTTATTTAAAACATGAATAATAAAAACAATTTAAAAAATTTATTATGAAATTAATGAGCTACACAAATAAATTTTTAGGTTAGGTTGGATGTTATAAAACTCACGTGTAAAATTGATAAAAAAATTATACAAAATATTATACTTACTTCGATTCCACCCTAAATTCGCAAAAAGTATCGTTTTTAGGCACACTTCAAAACTCTTCAAGCATCAATTTCTATTCGTAGTAAATATTTTAATTAGCACACGACTTTTCAACGAACACAATAATAACACAAAATTTCAAATATTTTTCTCAATTTGATCACAGCACCAACTGTCGGGACAAAATAGAATGATGCTGCGATGGTAGCGCAGTCTACCGGATCCAATGTAAAACATTCCAAAATTAACAACTACTTATAAATGAAAAATTAGTTAAATAAACATTTTCCAGTGGACCAAATTGTGAATCTAAACCATCCTCGAATCCCCTTGAACTCACACAAAAAATTTCATCAAAATCGGTCCAACCGTCTAGGAGGAGTTCAGTGACATACACACACAAGAAATATATATATTAAGATTATAAAGAGGAAAGATTTTTTGTTGTTTGTTTGTACCGAATAGGCTCTGTAACTACTGGACCGATTTTAACCATTGTTTCACTAATAGAAAGCTAAGTTATCACTTATCAGGAAGTAACATAGGCTATAATTTATTTCCAAAAAATTAGAAATCCTTAAGAAAATTGCAATAATGTAACCCAAAGTAGCAAAATTTTGCATATTAAATGCATTATTTGGCGTGTTCTGAGAAAACTATTGAGTAAAAAAAGCCGGTCAAGTGCGAGTCGGACTCGTGCACCGAGGGTTCCGTACTTCAAAAGTAAAAGTAAAACGATAATATTATATTAATTTGCTTAGTTATCGTTAACTTTGTTTGTAGAGGTTTATTGTTAATATAAAAAAAAACTATGCTAGTAAGAGCGTTGGTTTTATTTTTCCTGTAAAATATACATAAACCTCTATTGACCATAATTATTTCAGATTTTTCGATTGGTAAACTTCGGAGATAAGGGGGGGGGGGGGGGGGGGAATGGTATTTTTTTCGACATTTTGGCCGATTACTCAAAAACTCACTACTCAATATATAGAAATAAATAAAAAACTGTTTTAGAATGCACAAGTAAAAGCCTTTCATATTATGATACCCCATTCGGTATAATTATCTTACTTTGAAATTTCAAACCCTCGATTTTCCCCCTTTTTTAATTAAACTAAAATAATTTTCGCGTTCATTTTATTTTTTCTGTAAAATATACATAAACTTCTATTGACCATAATTATTTCAGATTTTTCGATTGGTAAACTTCGGAGATAAGGGGGGGGAACGGTATTTTTTTCGACATTTTGGCCGATTACTAAAAAACTATTATATATAGAAACAAATAAAAAACTGTTTTAGAATGCACAAGTAAAGGTCTTTCATATGATACCCCACTCGGTATAGTTATTTTACTTTGAAATTTCAAACCCCCGATTTTCCCCCTTTTTTAATAAAACTAAAAATAATTTTCGATTTTTCTTTATTCCAATGATGTTGGGCCACTATTATACACAACTATGCCAAATTTAATGTCGGTAGCTTTAATAGTTACTGAAATAATCGACTGTGACAGACGGACGGACGGACGGACGGACGGAGAAAGTCTCACCATAAGGGTTCCATTTTTACCATTTTGTGTACGGAACCCTAATGATGTACAGTACTCATTTTATCATTCAACATTCATTACTCTACAAAAAAGTCCCCGAGGGAATATATCTTAACTATCATATTTAAGTCACAATAGTAGCTCTTGTGTTCTAAAATTTAATTAAATCGCTTTTACTATCGTATTCTTCCTTACTAATACATATAATTATAAATGCGAAAGTGTGTTTGTTTGTTGGTTTGTCCGTTAATCGCGCTGCAACAAAGCTACGGATTGACGTGATTTTTTTTGGATAGGTATAGTTCAGAACCTGGAGGGTGCATAGCATCCCGGAAAATAAAAGAGTTCCCGCGGGATTTTAAAAATCAAATCCACGCGGACGAAGTCGCGGGCATCTGCTAGTTGTGGATATAAGTTTCATTCAGTAGTGTGATTCAGTCAGCAAACAAAGATAAATTGCATTAGCTGGAATACGGATTAGCGTCTCACAAATGGCTTCATAATATATCGTTTAGATTACCGTTTTAGCTAAACTGAGTCATCAACTTAATATTATAATATAGTCTAGATGAATATTCTAAGAACTTATACAAATAAAATTGTCAGTCATTCCTAATTAAAAAAATCTTAATTAAACCCAAAACGAAAGTTTTTTTTCTTGCGGCATCGAAGCATATATATACATTATATTGTTTTTGTTTAATTAGATGATCTATAGATGATAATAATATTATAGTCGTTTGTGTAATGATAAAAAAGCAAAATTGAAACCGTTGCTTACAAAGACTACATCGGTGATGCTTAATAACTTGCAGAAAATAATTAATTGAACGCTAAATTCGTAATATCTTTTAGGGTTCCCAAGGCCTAGCGGACCTATTTTACTAAGCCTCTGCTATGTAACCTCAGCTATGTTTCTGGGGTCTTAAGGTTCAGGTATGAGGTAATAGATAGCCAGTTTAGTTTCACGTAGGATACGTTTCGTCTCGTACGTGTGATGTGGGCAGGAATATGGCCTCTATCACATTAAATATGCGCGACTCTGACTCGCACTTGGTCATTTTTATTAGGGTACCTAAAAAACGGAACCCTTTAGGCTCGCTCCGTTGTCCGTCTGTCTGCCCGTGTGTCAAGGCCCTTTTTCTTAGAAACGGCTTGAGGTACTAAGTGGATATTTATACTGAATATAAAGATCAATGATCTGTTAATGCTGTGAAAATTTATAGTTTCTAGATCGACTCTGTGATTTTTTTTATTTATTTATTTGGAAAACATACAGCTTAAATAAATAAAATATACTATCTAATACAATAATGATATCACTGGAGTCAAGCCAAAACGTGGAAACCTATTCCACGTTTTGTTGAAATACAATATTTTGGGTGGGAGTCCATCATAAACTTTTAGTGAACAAAAATATAATAATAATAAAAGAATATGTACTACAAACAAGATAGGTCCGCCCCTGTCATCAAGCCTTGTATTATAATAAAAAATCCTTGTAATAATACGTAAAAATTAATTGAATTTTATGCGGTATTAATCTCGCAGCGCCATCTAATGCCATTCCTGAGAATAAGTTCGTGACCATATTCATGGTTAAATAATATAACCCCCCCCACAAGGTTCGGAACCCTCGTTGCGCGAGTATGACTCGCACTTGGCCGGTTAATTTTAAATTCTAAAAGTAAGATTTTAAAAGCCTGACGAGAACTAATGTCATTTACGTTAAATTGAAAAATGGCTCTCAATTTATTGCAGGCGCCGGTGGGCAGTGAAAGTCGTATAAATTATGAAGCCGGAGTCCGATTTGGATGTTGGGGTATGGCGATGTACTCGCTATCTTGCGCTTGCTACTCTACTATCATTGAGAAACTTATTAAGAGACTTGGGTAAGATATTGTTTAATATTATTATTTACAATAAGTAGGTATTTTGATTTTTGATGTATCCATAACCTATACGGCTTTATGAGGACTTTATCTTGAGCACCTAGCTAAAGAATGCCTTTGAAAAACTAAGCCCCGTACTCACGAAGCGGTTTTCACCCGCGCCCGCAGCGGTTGCGGGCCCGCGTCCTCCGTAGAATGCAGATTTGTACGGAAAATGAAGTTTCAATTTCCACGGCGCGGTTTGCGCCCGCGGCGGGCGCAGTACTAGCGGTACCGCGACCGCTGCGGGTGCGGGTGCGAACCGCGCCGTGGAATCCCAGTCTTATACTCGTATATTCTGTTCCGCGGCGGCTGCGGGACCGCATAAACCTGCGGTGTTGAGAGAATTGAAATAAAACAGCTGTACCGCAACCACTGCGGGCGCGGGTGAGAACCGCGCCGTGAACACGGGCTGAAAGATTTACAGTCCAGTGCTCCCGAGAAGGCCTATGATTCACATAATACCTATACGTATATTATTGGGATTTGGGTCCGTGTAACTTTCAAACATATACCTAATTAAAAAATTACATCAACTATTGACTTTATTTAATTATAATTTTAATGAGAACTAAATTTTGTAAAGGACGCGATATTAAAAAACAGCGGTCTAGTAAATAAAAAACAAAAAACAATTACCTACTTATGTTTATTTAGGTATGTGCTTACCGAAATATTCGCTTTTCGGAAGAATAACTATAATCTCTAGATAACGAGCTGTACAACCATTGAAACGAAAATAAAATTACGAATCATGATATCAGGAAAAAATTGTTTATTATCCCTATAATCGTGTTATGATATCCAATTTATTTCGTCTGAGAATTTATAGCGTAGGCGGGAGTGATATTATTGAACATCAAAAGCTCAGAGTAACTATTAGTAGGTAACTAGTAGTAGGTACCTACTAATAGTTACTCTGAGATCAAAAGTTATTCTTTTAAACAAAAATATGTACCTACCTATAAAAAGGTTGTACTTGTACCTAATGGGTAGGTATCCACTTATATTCAAATTGGACGTTCAAAACCTTAAAATCTAAATTCAAAATATGCCATTAACTTTATTTAATCTAGCTGTTGATGCCTGCTCGGTCTTAGGTCTTTTTAAACATGTCGGGAGATAATTTAATATAAAAAAATTCAAACTTCAAACGCCCGCGCCACTACAAAGTATATTTATAATTTATTGTTGATTTTTTTAAACCCGCTCGACCGATTTCAATAAAATTTAAATGGGACCACTCACCAGGAAGGATACCCTTTCAAACAAAAAATTTCCAAATCGGTTCAAAAGTCTTCGAGTAATCGGTGAACATACACAAAAAATAAAAAAATCCGACGAACTGAGAACGTCCTCCTTTTTTGAGGTCGATTAAAAAAGCACTCAAGAGTTCGTAGAATATTCTAAAGTGATAAAAGTATGGTACACTCATTCAGATTTTTATAGTCTAGGTATTACCAAATTATAATTTTTTTTTGGAACGAAGTTTATTTTGTTCTATTTTCTGTTGTTTCAGCTATAGATTGTAACAAACTTTTTATGTTGTTATCCTGTTCAATAAAGATATTTATTTATCTATTTACAAGTTAAGTTTCTGGCTGCCTGTTTCCTGGACAGTCAAACATAACCACTTTAAAAGGATCTGTTGACTCGAAGCACATAAACCGAGGGTGCTCGCATTACTTACCCTTCAACTTGACTGTAGTTGTACTTCCTTCTAACAAGATCGGACGGCCCTTGACTTTCAGCCAGCACTTGAGAGGTTTCCAGATTTATATGCACCTTCAGAAGTTAATGCTTGACAGCACTTGAATCGTATCAGTATACCTATATAAGTATTTCCGGGGAAACTTGACGGTTTATGAAGCCGTACAGGTATTGTGTTTAGAGCACATGTAAGACTTTTGAAAAGAAAATGTCGGGAAAATAAACGATCTGTATGTTCATGTATTGTGAGGTGCGGATCAAAGATTTAGGATCGGTAGCTTAGTGCGCGAAGTGACTGACCAATCCTAAATCTATGGTGCGGACTTAAAATTTAAAGGTTCACGCTGCATTGCACAATTGTCGTAACTACTCCTGCCACAAGCTCTACGCTTATTTGATGAGGAGCTGGGAATAGGCTAGGGAATATCCTTTAAAGAAAAAAGCAAAATAAATCTGTCAGAGAAAACTAAATGTAGCTCAAATGATTTATCAGCAGAATCCGCTTTCCGAACCTACGTGATATAAATAATTTTGAATTTTATAGAGCGTTCAAAACGACCTTAATTTCTTTGCGATCGCTTAGGGCTCGTTTCTGGACACGCGGCACGTTGCGTGGCGCGTGGTGTGTCGCGTCACGCAGCGCGCCGCCGCGTACTGCGTAGCATTGTACGTACTACTATTTTCTATATCATTGCAGTGCAAAAAAGGTGTACGTCGGCGGTCTGTGCACGTACAGCTGCGGAATGCTGATGCTGTGCCTGCTGCGCGCACGGGCGGCCGTCATCCTGTTCAGCTGGACGGCGGGCATCATGTACTCCACACTCTTCACCATGCCTTATCTCCTGGTCGCGCACTATCATGCTACTGGCATGGTAAGCCCACTTCATCTTATCATCGTCATCATCTCAATCCATCAGTGGCTCACTTATGGAGACGGGTTTCTTCTAAAGCGGGGTTTCCACTGAGCTGGCTGGCTGCTGTCATAATATTGTTTGACCTACTTCATTGACGCCATTTTGGACTTGATTGACGCCATTTTGGCGCTGTTAGCAATTAAAATTAATTATTCATATGAAATAGATGTTGGTGCGCCACTTGCAATATTATTAGTTCCAAAGACACTCGTATGTCAAATGTGGATCATCTATCTATTTCATTAGATACATTCCATGGAACTAGGAATTACGTGTACCTACGATAAATTCACAAATTCATTGATTCTTGGTTACTGTCGTCTGTCATCATACCTATTCTCTTGTTCTATTTTTATTCCTTTTACGTACGACTTTGCAGTGTAATTCTCTGGCAACAAACACTAGCTGATGCCCGCGGCTTCGTCCACGTGAATATAGTTTTTAAAAACTCTTTGATTTTCCGGGATAAAAAGTAGCCTAGGTCACTCTCCAGGTCCTAAACTATACCCATGCAAGAAAGCACGTCGATGCGTAGCTCTGTTGCGGCGTGATTCAAAGAAAAACCAACAAACAAACACACTTTCTCATTGATAATATTAGTATGATGTCACTATGTCACTCTCCAGGTCTTCGACTTTACCCAAGAAAACTTGTCGATCCGTTGCTGCGTGATTGAAGGAAAAACCAACAAACACACTTTCGCATTTATTACATTAGCAGAGATATTTATCTTATCTCCCATCCCTGTACGTGTACATTTATTTATTTGACTCATTCACCGGAAAATGTTTATCCAACCATTAAGAAAGGGATAATACTTACCTACATCATAAAATATGATCCGTATTGTTAAAGCCCGATAAGTCCCTCTTTTGATGTAGGGTCTTTTGAATCATTTTAATAATAAATCAAATTGTTGGTAACATAACGAAATTAAGTTAGTAAGGTATTAGTCCGAGTATCGACCAATTTGTGAGTAACACGTCAAACTCGATACTCGGACTAATTTCTTAAACTGGACACTTTCAAGTAAAGATTTTTATATAAACATAAAGATGATACTGCCATTGGCGCAATTAGAATGCCATAAGCCTGCTTTGTCGTATTAGTTTACAAATTGCGAAAAACCAAATTAAATTTGAAATTCTCGGGCAGACCCGTTTAGTGCGCCTTAGGTATTTTTTTCACTACTTTTTTTTTATTCGATGACAAGATAGTCCTTGACTGCGATCTCACCTGATGGTAAGTGATGATGCAGTCTAAGATGGTAGCGGACTAATTTGGAAGGGGTGTGGCAGTGAAAATTCAACCCATACCCTAATCGGTTTCTACACGCCATCGTGCCGGAACGCTAAATCGCTTGGCAGCACGTCTTTGACGGTAGGGTGGTAACTAGCCACGGCCAACGAAAGCCTCCCACCAGACAAAACTACAGATATAATTAGTGCTACACTACAGATATAATTAGTGCTACCCGTTCGCAGCCAAGGAGGCGCGTAGATGTATGTATGTAACTATGTTCCAGTGGGACAGCGCGGGCGGCGGCAGCGCGCAGGAGCGCGGCATCGGCACCGACGTGGCGGTGGTCAGCAGCTGCGTGTTCGTGGCGCAACTCCTCATCTCCGTGATCATGGGGCTCGCGGTGAAGCTCACCGGCTCCACGGCCGCCGTGGTGGCCGTCGCCGCCGCGCTGGCCGGCGCCGCCGCCTTCACCGCCACCAAGATCACTTACCTCGACCTGTAAACAACACCAAAACCTTTGAATTGAGATGAACTTACTTCACTTTTGGATCGAAGCTCCTTATCGGACGGTACGGTCTTGGTAGTTGGGAGCTACGCGAAAAAAAGTGTGTGTGTCAGCTCCGACGCACGACTGGAGTTTACTCCTTAAAAGGTCGTAATGCATTCGCGGCGCTCGGACCCGATCGGTACGCGCTCGGCTTCCCGAAGCGAAAGCTCTTTCGCATTCGACATCTCAAGCGAAAACCAACCTTATTTACTCAACGTTAGGGTAGAAATTTGCATCGTTGTGAAAAACGTAACGCGGGCATTCGACAACTCAAGCGAAAACCAACCTTATTTACTCAACGTTAGGGTAGAAATTTGCATCGTTGTGAAAAACGTAACGAGGTCATTCATAAGTAGATTTTACTCCTCGAATGTTTCTTATACCGGGCGCCTAAAATCGATTCTTAAGGAGTAAACTCCAAAAATTTTAAATTTTGTGCTTAAGACCCCACGGCAGAAGTGAAGAATATATATATATATATATAAACACACAACAGAACAGCAGCTGACTGTATCTTTCTCACTCGGGTACACTCGGCCGCGGCGGTCCCGAGTTTACCCGATCGAGCCTTTAACCTCAGAGCGTGACGCGTGACGGATCAGCCCAACTTACTACCTACGAAAAAATGTGTGTGTGGTGCGCCAAAAGAAGTTTTCACTTCAAAATTGTCTAAGAATTTTTCCGTCACGTGTGTAATAAACGAAGGCAACACACAAAGGTCGTGAGTCATAGCTTTGTGGGGTAGCGGCTAAAGTCTAAACGAACGAGTGAAACTATCGGTTCGGAGGTTCGAATCCCGACTTCGTTTTTTATTTTATTTATTTTTATTATTAATTTATAATTAAAAGGAACTTCATGAACCAACCCAGTGTTCCATGACACTCACGCATTTTTTGTATAATATGTCACCGTATGATTGTGAACTTAGTAAGTTTACAATTATTATTCTTGCGATATTAGAAACTTGAGAAGCCGCTATCCCTGCAGGTTCTTTCACAATTTTACGATTTGACGTTGATAGATTATAATTTATCGAAAAATAATACGTTAAATATTAAATGGTTGGTTCAGTTCACAATTTGTCGCCAGTTTATAATATCGCGAGAATAATTAACTAACGTAAAATCGGCCAAGTGCGAGTCGGGCCTCGCTCTTTTAGGGTTCCGTTAAAAAAAAAATTCCATCTACCCATGGAAATATTTTAATTTAATTTTTTTAATTTAATTTAATTTTTATTATTTGTTGTCATAGCGGCAATAGAAATACATAATATGTGAAAATTTCATCTGTCTATCTATTACGGTTTACGAGATACAGCCCGCTGACAGACGGACGGACGGACGGACGGACGGACGGACGGACAGCGTAGGCTTAGTAATAGGGTCCCGTTGGTACCCTTTGGGTACGGAACCCTAATAAAAACTAACGTACCTAGTTCTAATTATACGGTATTCGAATAATATAATCCTTACTTAATAATATTTATATGTATACTCACGCGAAAGTGTGTTTGCTGGTTGGTTTAATTTTTCTTCGTGCAGCAACAAAGTTACGGGATACGGGTATAGTTCAACACCTTGAGACTGGCATACTTAGGCTACTTTTTATCCCGGAAAATCTAAGAGTTCTCACGGGATTTTAAAAATCTTCGGATGAAGTCGCGGGCATCAGCTAGTATAGTATATTCCCTGCCTTCCAAATATGTATAAGCATAAAGCTTGTAAGGAGTAAACAATAGTGCAACTTGACTATGTTAAATTTTGTTAAACATAAATAAGTAACATTCTATAATACCTTAACTTGTAAGCACAATTAGTGTTTTTTGCTTAGATTGATAACATAATTAAGTATTAAATTAACTGTTATACAGCAAGTATACCTACATACCTATACAGCGTGTAAAGATTGTCTGAAAGTACTGAAAGGTATGTGAATCTGATGTAGATAAGGATGAAGAACTTTATATGTTATTAATTGAAAATGGAGTGTAGAGGATGATCGACATGATATCACTAGATATCACTGGTCTAAGATCCGGTATAAGAAATTTATACCCTCATCTGTTATTTATTAGTGATAAGAAATAAATGATAAATAATGTAACACTCATCGACATAATTATCGCGAAAAGGTTTTCTAGTTAAATTGCGTGCGGATAACATTTAATTGTAAAATCTGGGCAACCATGGATTGTATCAACTCTTTAATAAAGCAACCTAATATAGTTAGATTCAGAATAAAATAAGCTTTAATTTGATATAAAATAAGACTAAATAACTGATGAGAGAGAGAGATCAATAACATTTACTCACCTGCTTATACCTGGCAACTCCACAGTTGCGCAGAGGGGGAAGAACGCATCTTTTATTTGCTTTTTCAATTCTATTGGGTATATTCTCTTAATACTAGTGTACGATTTTTTTAAATAAAGAAAAGTAAGAGAGATAAATTAAGTATGAGAGTTAAGAGAAGTAAAATTAACTAAAATTTATTTGCTTAATATTATCCGCACGTAATTTAACTAGGCAACCTATTCGAGATATTATGTTAATGAGTATATGAGCTATCATTTATTTCTTATCTCTAATGAATAACAGATGAGGGTATAAATTTCTCACACCGGATCTCGTACTACACCGGAATATCAAACGTAGGAAAATCAAACACATCGCTTAGTATTAAGAGACGTTAATATTCGGCTGTGTTTTTTTAAACAACTGCGATACTTTATAGCATTAGCACTAATAGTCCAGGGTAGATAATTTTTGAAAATAAAAAAAATTATAGTAGGATGAAACCCATTGGAAAAGGAAAAGAATGCAACAAAAATGAAAGGAAAAATAAATTACGGGCGATCTGAGGTCGGGAAGTAGGGGGGAGGGGGGGTTTAAGGGTAAAAAACGGTTTATCTCAATTTCTGAAAAAACTACAAGTCCTATGGAAAAAAGTTAAATGGCAAAGTTGTAGGTAGTAAAAAGATCTTACAACTTTTGTATTTAGACTTTTTTCACATAACCTCAAAATGTATGTGAAAAATTCAAATAACCAAGTTTTTGGTTTTTTATTTTTATCTTTTACAAAAAAAAATATTTTTTCACGAAATTTGATGAAAACTTACCTTTTTATGTTTCAAACACACTGTAATTTTTCTGATTTAAAATATTGATTTTTTGACCTTTTTTTTTGACTTAATATTGAAAAAGTACCTAACTTTCAATCGAAAATTCTCCCGTCATAATATCTGCTTTTTAAAAAAAGTCTGTGATCTTTTTGTTCGTTGAAATCTCTACTTTCAGATGGTGTAAAAAAATATATACATTACTATGGTAAATGCTCTCAGACAATGCAGAAACGAAATACGAAATAACAGGTAGTAAGGCCCAGACCCTCCTAGCTCCTTCCCCACTTCTCTATGAAATACCTTTTGATGGGCTAAAATTTTTCGTAGGTCACTCAGGTATATAAGTTATCTTAAAATAGCAATAAATAGCCATCTACGCATGTAATTTAAAAGGTATTTCATAGGGGCTTGGAGGGTCTGGGCCTTACTACCTGTTATTTCGTATTTCGTTTCCTCATTTTCTATAGTAATGTATATATTTTTTTTTACACCATCAGAAAGTAGAGATTTCAACGAACAAAAAGCTCACCGACTTTTTTTAAAAAGCAGATATTTTGACGGGAGAATATTCGATTGAAAATTAGGTACTTTTTCAATATTAAGTCAAAAAAAAAAGGTCAAAAAATCAATATTTTAAATCAGAAAAATTACAGTGTGTTTGGAACCTAAAAAGGTAAGTTTTCACCAAATTTCGTGAAAAAATATTTTTTTTTGTAAAAGATAAAAATAAAAAACCAAAAACTTGGTTATTTGAATTTTTCACATACATTTTGAGGTTATGTGAAAAAAGTCTAAATACAAAAGTTGTAGATCTTTATATTACCTACAACTTTGCCATTTAACTTTTTTCCATAGGACTTGTAGTTTTTTCAGAAATTGAGATAAACCGTTTTTTACCCTTAAACCCCCCCTCCCCCCTACTTCCCGACCTCAGATCGCCCGTAATTTATTTTTCCTTTCATTTTTGTTGCATTCTCTTCCTTTTCCAATGGGTTTCATCCTACTATAATTTTTTTTATTTTCAAAAATTATCTACCCTGGACTATTAGTGCTAATGCTATAAAGTATCGCAGTTGTTTAAAAAAACACAGCCGAATATTAACGTCTCTTAATACTAAGCGATGTGTTTGATTTTCCTACGTTTGATATTCCGGTGTAGTACGAGATCCGGTGTGAGAAATTTATACCCTCATCTGTTATTCATTAGAGATAAGAAATAAATGATAGCTCATATACTCATTAACATAATATCTCGAATAGGTTGCCTAGTTAAATTACGTGCGGATAATATTAAGCAAATAAATTTTAGTTAAATTTACTTCTCTTAACTCTCATACTTAATTTATCTCTCTTACTTTTCTTTATTTAAAAAAATCGTACACTAGTATTAAGAGAATATACCCAATAGAATTGAAAAAGTAAATAAAAGATGCGTTCTTCCCCCTCTGCGCAACTGTGGAGTTGCCAGGTATAAGCAGGTGAGTAAATGTTATCGATTACCTACCTATTGTAAATGTAACTTGTTTAAGGTTATCATGTTAGATGCTAATGTGTAGAGTTACAATAAATGTGAAAAGTAAATTATTTGTTACTAATAAAATAAATATATTATTATAATATCTCTATACTAAAAGATTATTGAGTACCTACCTATTTCCTCGATAAAATAACGCCGATCGCAGACGCCGGTAAAGTAGTCGGTCTGACAAAAGGCGAAGAAAATGTGAAACGTAACCTCCGGAAAGCCATTTAGGGGCACCCCGGAGGTTTCCAGGTGTTGCGATTTATTTGCAAAGAAAATAAAAAAAAATTGAAAAAAAATTAGACAATCCGTAGCATTATACATATTATTATTATAGTAGGTAGTTACTAAATTAATCAGCCGTGACGAAAGGGAATAGTCGCACTACAGAGTTCTTACGTTTTTGTTTAATCGGTCACTCTTGACAGATTGGTCGTGGCTACTGGGATGACGTGACGTCATTAGTCATCGCTCATCGATATCTTGATTTGGGTCGCACCGTCTCCTGCGCGATTCTCCTCTACTTGTGATAACGTTGTTAAAGCACTCCACCACAGTTGTCAGAGTCTACGCTTTGAATTTTGTCGAGTAGGTAGGTGAAGGATATAGATCCACCAAATACTCGTACTGTGTGAAAGTTTAGAAGTTTACGAGGAAATCTGTACTGAATTTCCTAATATTGTAAGGCACTTGCATTAGAAAGAACTAACAGTAGCAAAGACCAACAACACTTAGACAGCAGAATTGAGCGGAATGATATTTAAAAATAAAATAGTGGCCTTTAGCTCCAATTTCGTACACGTTAACAAATAAGTTGGCACTGTACGGAACCCTAACGCACCCTAACTTATTATGGTTTGTACAAATCCAGCGCTTACAATCTCTGCAATCATAAATCAAATAATAAGCATAAAATTGTCCCTTTTACGCAGTCATTTATAAGAATCACAATGTCGAGTTGCTCACGCATCAAGGTCGGTGGGATTTTATTTTACACATTTACCGGATCATGTATTACCTCGGCTAAAGTGTGAATTATTGTCCCCATGCTCGGATACAATGGACATCTCAATAAAGTTGATTTATAAATTGACCAGTTTCGTGTGAGATAATTATGTACCATGTATTTTTTTATATTTTTACTCTGATCTTATACTCTGTACATTTATCTGGACCCAAGTTGACTGCAAGCTCAGCCGCTTAGGTTATGCTTTTGGATTAACTAAAAACTTAGATAATATTTTAATAAAATCCGCAAAATTTCTAGTGTCTCTCTGCCAGCTTTTCTTTCCTCTGCTTATAGTACACACACTCTCTTTGAAAAAATTATATCCCAGTCTTTGGGATCAATTGAGGTGTCGTACTTGGCAGAGGCAAGAAATGGTTGGTCAGCGATTAGCCCAAATCAATTGCCGGTTTCTCTTCCTTCCCAGAGACAGTGGGATGACATTATTTGTAAAAAAACTTTTGACGCAATGTTAATGCAAGCAAATTCCAAAGACCGTGCTCGTCTTCTCGCTGTCTCTGCGAAAGAATCCGGACACTGGCTCCATGCTATCCCTTCTGCTAATCTGGGCACTCTTTTAAACCACGCCACTCTTGCAGTGGTAGTTGGTCTTAGGCTTGGCGCCAAAATAACCCAGCCTCACCGTTGCCACTGCGGTGACCACGTCGACGCTTACGGTCATCACGGGCTCTCCTGTTCGAAGAGCGCTGGTCGTTTCTCCCGCCACAATGCCCTCAACGACATCATCCGCAGGTCTCTTGCTACTGCTCACGTGCCAGCTGTATTAGAACCTATTGGTTTGGCACGTAGTGATGGCAAGAGACCTGATGGTATGACGCTTGTTCCTTGGAGGACAGGGAGGTCGCTTGTGTGGGATGCCACCTGTGTAGATACTCTAGCTGCTTCCCACATCCATGCGACCTCCTCTGTGGCGGGTGCAGCGGCTAATAGCACCGAACAGGCTAAGAGGCGCAAATATGAGAAACTTGACAGTGGTTTCATATTTGCGCCTTTTGGTGTAGAGACCCTGGGGCCGTGGGGCCCGGAGGCTCGCGCACTTTTTTTAGAGATATCAAAAAAGGTGATCGAGTCTACCGGGGATCCAAGAGCTGGCAGCTACCTTGGCCAAAGGATTAGCCTGGCCATCCAAAGAGGTAATGCTGCCAGCATCTTGGGTACTATGCCACACTGCGGTGGCTTGGATGGGGTTTTAGATTTTAATTAGTTTTTATTTTAGTTTTAATTTTAGAATTAAATTTAGGTTTATAGTATTGTATATATGAAATTTTCTATCTATTCTTTATAATATTCATATAATTTTAGTATTTTTTGTTCAAGTACAGGATACAAGTGAAGTAAGAAAATAAGTACAACTTGAAAATAAACACGTTCGCAAAAACAAGTGTTTAGACCGGCCGGGTAGGGGTGGTAGGGGGGTAAGGGGAGAACGACAACAACATCTAGTCGGCCCCAAATGTCAACCTCACCTGCACGTGGTGCCCCCTGCTGGACAACGGACGAGGCTCTGGCGACCGACCTGTGGCGGGATAACCACTTACACCTGACGGGGCAACCTAACAGAAGAGGCTTCAGCAGCCTGGGGATTCAAATAACCCTCAAAAGGACTGGTGCAGAAGGCAACGGGAAACCACTGCGACTAATCTTCCCAAGAAAGTCATCATGGAAACTGTACAATCAAAAAGATCACGAACGCCATGCAATCCGCCTAGCAACCGGCGCCGCGGCGCTCTACTTCCGGGGCAGGCGGTGGGAAATATGCTACCGGCCTCGAGGCAGTAGGAGACCAGGCTCCTCATGGAAAAACAGCTACTGGAATATCTGTTAAGCTGCGACGAATTCAAACGATAGGAACATGGAACGTTCGCGGCTTACTTAGCCCCAGGAAGCTTAACATCTTGGAAACGGAGATCAGCAGGTGCGGTCTGAATATCTGTGGACTTAGTGAAACCCATTGGAAAGGTAACGGATATTTTCTCACTAAATCCCATGCCGTATACTTTTCTGGAAATGACAGCAGTAGCCAGAACGGTGTTGCTCTCTTAATACCCGCACACCAGAGAAACTGTTTGATCGGTTTTGAAGCAGTAAATGACAGGATTATTAGCGTCAAACTAAAAGCTTCGCCAGTTAATCTGACCATCGTGCAAGTATATGCCCCCACCAGCACTGCTAGTGACGATATTATTATAGAGAAGTTCTATTCAGAACTAGAGACCACCATTACAAAAGTCCCTAATAGAGAAACTCTGGTAGTGCTAGGCGACTTTAACGCAAAAATCGGAGTTAACTCTCACCAGCTTAGCCATTGTGTGGGCAGATTTGGTCTTGGAACACGGAACGAAAGAGGCGAACGTCTTATGCAGTTTGCGACTGAAAATGACCTGGTGATAGTAAATAGCCTTTTTCAGCACCATCCACGTAGGCTATACACCTGGACATCACCAGACGGTAAATATCGCAATCAAATAGACTACATCTTGGTTCGATCGCGATGGAGAACATCTATCAGGAATGCTCATACTCTACCTGGTGCAGACTGTGGATCTGACCATCTATTGATCTCAAAGTTTAAGCTAAAACTAAGAGCAGCTCGAAGTCTCGTAAAGCAGAGTAGAATCGAAGTAAAAGATAGCTCAAAGTTTTACGCTGCAGCAAAACGGATCTGGGTGGAATGGGATAACGCAAACTTTGCCGAGGAGACGCCTGACGTACTGTGGGAGCGTACCAAGAGGCTGGTTACAGAGTCCATTGCAGCCTCTGGATTACCGAGTGTGACACACAAGCGGCAACATTGGATGACAGATAGCACCCTAGAATTAGTTGAACGGAGACGCGCATTGAAGGCAAAAGGGGTAGTGGTTAGTGACTTGAACAAACTATCATCACAAATTCAAGCAGGATGTAGGCGGGACCATAATGCCTATCTTTGCAAAATATGTGAAGAAATCGATGCTCACGCTAACAGACATGAGTCCAGGGATCTCTACCGAAAAATTCGATCCATCACAAAATCACTCACTTCCAAGACCTGGGCCATTGAAAACAGTGATGGTATAGTAGTTACTGAGCTAGATCGCATAACTGAGGTATGGAAAAGTTACTGCCAGTCCCTGTTCCTGGACAATCAGTCGCAAAACTTTCGCAATACAGAGCCCGGAATTGAAAACCTAGAGCCGAACATACTTAAATCTGAAGTCAGAGCCGCCATAATGCATCTCAAAAATGGAAAGGCTACCGGAAGAGATGCTATCCCGATTGAGACAATCAGGGCTTTAGATGATATAGGTGTCAATATCTTTCGCACCATCTGCAACAAGATATGGCAGTCGGGAACATGGCCAACAGAATGGACTCATACGGTTTTCGTTCCATTACATAAGAAGGGTTCAACCAAGAAGTGTAGCAACTACCGTCTTATTGCACTGATATTTCACGCAAGCAAAATCATGTTACACATTCTAAACGAACGACTGAAGACCTTCCTGTCCAAGGAGATAGCACTAGAACAGGCCGGTTTTGTTAAAGGAAGGGGTACACGTGAGCAGATCCTAATTGTTCGCCAGATTATCGAGAAGGCACGAGAGTTCAACAAGCCCACTTACATTTGCTTCGTCGATTTCTCGAAGGCGTTTGACTCTTTAAAATGGCCTAAGCTATGGAATGTTTTGCTAGACATTTGTCAGAAAACTTCCATCCCAGCGCAGGCGTTCGCCAAGGATGCATAATATCACCGCTTCTGTTCAATGCTTACACAGAACTCATAATGCGTATTACTCTCGAGGACTGGACGGACGGTGTTACTATTGGTGGCTACAAAATATCAAACTTGCGCTACGCCGACGATACTACTTTGTTTGCGACCAGTGTTCGCCATATGGAGGAACTGCTTCTCAAAATGGAGCGCGTGAGTCTAGAGTTTGGATTAAAGATTAATCGCAGTAAAACCAAGATGATGATTGTAGATCGAGCCAACAATAACTCGCCCGAGGTCACGCAGATTGCGAACTGCGAGGTCATGCAATCTTGTATATATCTTGGTGCTTTAATCTCAAACAATGGAGGGTGCGTAGAGGAAGTAAAGCGCCGTATGGCGATAGCAAGAACTGCGATGGACAAACTTAAAAAGATATGGAAGAACAGAAACTTAACAAAAGCTACGAAGATCCGGCTCGTCCAAACGCTTGTTTTTCCCATATTTTTGTATGCTGCGGAGACGTGGACTTTGCGACAAGTCGAGAAAAAGAAAATTGATGCTCTGGAGATGTGGTGCTGGAGACGAATGCTGGGAGTGACGTGGACCGAGTTTCGCACCAACGAAACAAAACAAAACGGCATAAAACAAACGCCTTTCGGCCACAGTACAGAGTCGCATACTTAAGTTCTTCGGACACGTCTCCTGGCGTGGGAGTGAGTCCATCAAGCGCCTTGTCGTGCAGGGCAAAGTGGAGGGCACCAGAGGGCGAGGAAGGTCGCCCATGCGATGGACCGACCGAATTAAGTCTGCTGTGGGCGGTCCATTGCACGAGTGTACCAGGCTGTCGGCCAGCAGGGAGAAGTGGCGAATGCTCGTGAGGCGAATCACATCTGCCGCTAAAGACGTTACTTTGTGATGACCACGACCGCTCTGCCAAGAGTGTCACGACGAAGAAGAAGAAGACCGGTCGGACTATGTACGATATACCCGACAGGCAACATCCCTCCCCGACCCAGTTTTCCGCTTCATCATCAGATCCACCTCCTTGATCCTCGATCATTATCTATCTAACACCTACTTACAGGTTACCAAAGACGCACATGCTTGGACATTATGGGTGTGACTTTTCTATCCATAGAAAGCTTTCGATTATAGTTACCATGATAGGGCACGAACCAGGTACTTCCCACAAGACTAGCGCACTCACCACTATGCAAGAGAGGTCGCCTAGTAAAAGATAAGTTAATAAATGGACCAGTTTCATTTCAAAGAGAAATTGCAAAGTGTCGGTCTCTCAAACGATTTATCATTCGTGTACACTTTCCTCTGTGCCTTTGTACGTGGCGCAAGGAAACTTTTCCAGTAAATTCCAGAAATTCCATTTATAGTAGTTCGTGCTAGAAATAAATCCTTTAAAAAATATAACAAAAGTTACCTACCTTACTTCAATGTTACCTAGTTAATTTAATAAAAGCTTTTCTGCACTTTTATTACGATGTTTAATTATTTTTAGTATCAAAATTATAAAAAATAGGTAATTAGGTTACATGTTTTACGTGTAGTCCAAGTATAGATCTTAGTTAGGTAACTACTTATTTTTCATAGAGTCTACAATCAAATTGTACCTACAACGAGCGCTACGATTTTTAACGACCGTTTTTCGTCTTTGTTGCTTTAGAAAGCGGGTAATTATTTTGTACACGAATAGTTTAATTCGAAAGGTTAGCAGCGGTTAGCTCTAACAAGATAAGATTGGCGAATTCCATAGAGTTTCTGAACCAGATGAACTGAACTGAACACTGAACGCCCACGTTCACAAATCAAACATCTTACACTTGTTCTAGTAAACCAGACTAACAAAAAATTAATCAAAGTCTATCAAATAAAGTTGGGACAAAAAAGATATTCACTTGTATTGCCATGTAACGGTTATATAAAATGTGTACAAGTTTGTGAATGATTACCTATATTTTTGATCCCCATCTTCTAAAAATATGTGGTTTACACAGAGAAATACTCTGAAAAATATTAATTAAAATTAAATATTTTCTGAATCTGAACGGTTTTTGAAAATGCTGGGTCAAAATTCGCCAACCTCCTTTCAAATATCTACCGATCACGGATCATGAGATACAGACTAATGACAGACGCAAGGACGGACAGCGGAGGCTTAGTTTAGTAATAGGGTTCCGTCGCGTTGGCACGGAACCTTCAAAATATGGAGCGTACTATATGTAGGTACCTACATATTATGTACCTGTTTATTATAAAGCTCGTGGTACAGACCAAAAGCTGATCCTCTGACCAAGCCGGCTACGGCTTACATGATATTGTGGGAGTCATGACCCCGGTCAGTTCCTTTCGGACCGCCACTGTGTAGGTATTCAGTTGTTACTATCTGTCTCGATTCGAGTAGGTTATCAACCATCGCAGGCAACCCCTAGCGCAATAAAATAGCAATAAAAAATTAAATTATTCCGTTTGCTTTGCGATAGCCAATCGCCGATAGAAGCACAGATTAATGATATATGTCTAGAAGGTGTAATGCGGTCACATCAAACAGATTCGTATTTAATCTGCTGCCTTATAATTATTGCTAGTTTCAAAGTGATGATAAATATTTCTGATGTACTGTTTCCATTGTAGGCCGATGGTCACGAATATAAGTCGCTCAGTTGCTACTTGGGCTTTGTTAGGTGTTTTATAGTATGGAAATCCGAATGAGAACCAACTTAACCGACTAAGGGCCGATTTCACCATTGTCAAATAAGTCTTATCCGAGCGTGATATTTTGGCAGATTTTCAATACGAAAACTGTTAGAATGCTCAATTAGGTAATTCTAGGATAAACGTCACTTGAAGTTGGTGAAATCGGCACTAAATATACATAATATTATATCTAATATCTTTAAACGAGTAACTCTTGTATATATATATATATATATATATATATATATATATATATATATATATATTGGTATGCAGGGGGTTTGGGGGCGATAAATCGATCTAGCTAGGTTTCATTTTTAGAAAAGGTCGTTTTATCCGTGTTTACAGGCAGTGAAAAACCCCTTACAATATCATTAGAATACGAAGGTAAATTTCGCCATCATCTATAAATTTCCTATGGCTCGGTAAGTCGGGCGGTCCCGAAACCAGAAGACCCCGGTTCGAGTCCAAGACACTTATATTTTCCCCTATGAATTTTTTTTAATTTTTTTTAAATATATATTTTTCCAAAAAAACACGATTTACCAAAAAAAAAAAATTAACGAGCAAAGCTCGGTCACCCAGATATTAAACTATATTATACGAATAAGTTACTACTAAATTTTATAAAATTGGAAGGCATGTCTGGTGCAGAAACCGAGGCCGCTAGAGCAAATTTAATGAGAGGCGAGGGCAACCCCCAGTGGGTATGAGGACGAGATTAAGGTGGAAAGGGGTGGTAGGAAGGTAGTGAAGGAAGGATAAAGTCCTAATTCAATTAACAGTTCTAATTGTAGTGTTTTCCTTTTCCACAGGGAAAATTGTGACAAGAATCGCAGGCCAGATATTTAAGACCTGTCAATTAAAAACTAAGAGATTGTGTACAAACTAATTTAATTAGTACCATTTATTGTATTATGGTGCGTTGTCGGAAAGATAAGTTCAGCAATTATTACAATCGGGGTGAATATCAAAACAAGTTTCGAGACTTACATTTTAATGTTAAAAACCTGAATTAACTGTAACACACACACACACACACACACACACCCACACACACACCCACACACACACACACACACACACACACACACACACACACACACACACACACACACACACACACACACACACACACACACACACACACTACAGACACTACACTTTACTCACGTACTTCTCTGTACGTGGCCAACACACAACTCTCTCCACTATCCAGTGGTGTCTGCATATTTTATGTGCCTCTCTGTTTTGCGTCTTTCCACTACTTGCTGTACGAACACATAGTGTCTACCCTCTGTACACTAAACCAACTTTAACACCTCGGTCAAAATAAATGTAATGGGAACACACTCAGATTTTACAATGAATAGGAAAGTGCAAACTTACACTGATAAATAGAGGCTACGTCGGCTTTATTTATCTGTGTTTGCAAAGCTCGTGTTCGAAGTTTAAAAATTCGCTGAAAGGATGGGGTTTCTCCACCGCCTGTGGAGGAAGGCGACCCGATGCAAGGCTTTGGAGGAGTCGAGCGGCGAGTTGGAAACTTTGTTTTTTGAATCTGTCTACCGAGTAACGTATTTTTCAGGTAATCCTAGAACGGGAGTCGGAATTAATCTTTTAATGCTATTAACTTCGAAAAGCTATACCTGTAACTGGTTCGAAGTATTTAGAAACTGAATTGGTAGATGAAAAACGGTTACAAAAACAGGAATTTACGACTGGTGAAAACAAAATGTAAAACAATACCTTCTGAAGCTAATTAACAGTGCTTAGGAGCCTAACAGGAGGATTGCGTCTTAGGGTCAAGGCATATTGCGGTATAGCCAAAGCGACGCGACGCGTCTTCTAAAAATTCACAAAGTTGACTGAGCTTTATTCGATTTGTTTAGTACTTTTTGAAAATGAACAAGTGGTGCGAACTCGCATGTGATGGCTTGTTTTGTTTTTGGATTTCTTCCTCAAAAATGAACCTATAAATTGCTACTGAGATAAAGTTCTGTTCATAAATGTTGTAATCTGAAGTGTTGCAAATTTTAGGAAAGACTGTCGCGTCGCTTTGCTTCTAAAATCTGCCTTGAGCATTATTTTCATAAGCAGTTAATAGAATATACTAATATACCTAGAGTTTATTCAACAATTTTAATTGGAAGCAGGATGGTCACTTCTCGACAACACCATACTATACAATATCTACAGCGGAATTCTAAAATCCGTGGTTGGATTCCTGATTTTTAGCGAAGCTTGGCAATTGATCAGTGGGTCACACAGCCTGGACGCAATCATTGAAAACCTCAACGTTACTCTTATGCACTTAATTGCTCTGTACAGATACAAAAATATGGTGAGTTACTAACTTTAGATTTTAGACTTAACATAGATACAATACTACTCATTACATTGAAAAACTCTCAGGAACGCATGATTCACCACGATGTTTTCCTTCATCGTTACAGCTAGAGATACATATTTAAGTGCTTTTAACATAGCTCTGAAAATTTTGTGTTGCGTTGAAGACTAGGCTCGTATTATAGTATCCCAAGAAAACTACGACCTTTATGGAAAGGGATCACAACCCTAAGTAATGAGGTACAAACTGCAGAAAGATTTCTGTGATTTCTGTTCCGAGAAAAGATGCAACAAATGCCTTTAATTAATAATATGTAAGACCCATAATATTACAGTCCAATGATGAAACGGATATAATCTTGCAGCGCGAAAATAAAGTTATATACAAGAGATTAGCCTCGGCCATGGAATCGCCCTATTTTGACACTTCTACAACCAAACGCAAGAATTTGGTAGACTTCTGGGCATCGAGAAACGAAAGGTTTCTTAAACTGCTACTCGTTTTAGGTTCTTGCACTTTGGGTGCTTGGTAAGTAACTACACTAAGTAGCACTGATTTTTAACAAATACACCAAACCAAAAGCTGTTTTTTCGTTTGGCGAACTGAACGCTAACGAGCTTAGAGCTTGTTAATGCAAATTTGAGGCTCTTAAGCTCGTCTATGCTACGCGGATTTTGTTCCTTTTATGCTTGTTCGTGATCTGACGCAAAGACTTACTTGAAAAGGCATAATGCGTGAGAGACAAATAAAAATAAATCTACGCACGTCGATACGCATTGCGCACATAATAATATTATTCTTCTTTTTGATTTTGGTCCTTTTTGCTTGCATGCTTTTTGGACCTTTTTGCTTTTCTTAGGATATTTTTAGAGATAAGGTACATTGTCGTACACAAACAAAGCGAAGCGTCTTTAAAAAAAATAATGTAAAAAAAATTAAATACTTATTTCAAAAGAATTTGTTTTTTGTTCCAAATTGTATTCTAACCTTGTTAAAAAATGAAAAAAGTTCACATTTTTTTATACGTGTAAAGAAAAGAAGCGCTTCGCTATTGTCGCAATGTGAATTGTGCATAAAATAACACTCTGAAAATGTGCATACAACGCAATAGACCTAGGTAGGTACCTACTTTATTTCTCTATGTGTGCTTAAAAGCTGCTAGCCAATTTCCAAAGATGTGTTTATAAAACTCTCACCGAACTTTACGCGTAATTAAGTGGGAGGAGCTTTTTGTGTGCCTAGATGAAATTCCAAGTTGCGGGGAGCTTCCAAGTTTTATAAACAAGTTTGGAACACGAATTAATATCAAATAAAATGGATGAGCTGAGGTTGAGTCATATTATTCGTCTGAAGACCTGAACTAGTTTTAGACTCTGACGATTATTTTGTTATTATCTTTATTTGTATTGAAAGTAACTATTGTCATAATTATTATGTAAGAAGAATACTACACTCGAACCCTCTACCTCATTTACCCTTACTAATATTATAAATGAGAAAGGGTGTTTGTCTGTTGGTTTAGTTGAGGACTTGGAGAATGTCATAGGCTTCCTTTTATCCCGGAAAAACGGCGAGTTCTCAACGCTGACGAAGTTGCCGGTAAAAGCTGAGTGTCCCATAATTAAGTATTTGTTCCAAACACAATGTTAATGAGGGAAGTAGAGAAGTCGCCGTCGAACTTAGCTAGAGCCTCAATATCCCTATCAAGATCGATCTTGAACCATAAAAAGCAGAAAAATGGTAAGTACTTACCTTAGGGCCAGAGCAGAAACGATGCTTTATAGCAGTGGCGATCGGCGTTTTAGCGATCGAACGCGGCATCGAGCTTCCAAAAAATCTCAAAAACGCCTGCCCATGCCATCGCAATATGTTCGGGCCGAAAGTTAAATAGGTAGACACTTTCGCATTAATAATATTTATATGGATTTTATTTTACAGGCATATTTATCCACTCGTGGATGATATAGAGTACAATCTGATGGTGCCAGCTCGATTTCCCTTCGAGTACCAGACCCCTACGCGGTATCCCATATTTTATGCCATAGTACTAATAGTTTTCAACTATACATCTCTGTTCGTGATGGTCAACGACCTTATCATGCAGGCTCATCTAATGCACCTGTTGTGTCAGTACACTGTACTCTCGGATTGCTTTGAAGGCATTTTTAACGACTGTATGGTTGAAGAAAATCGTAAGTATTCACGTTCTATAATAAAATTCCATAAATAAGTCAATTTTATTTAGACTTTACCTTTACACAAGTTTAAAATTTCTTAAAAAAATAAAAGTCCACGTGTAATTTTATTTACCGTGCTCCCATTGATGGATCGACTCACTGGGAGTTGGGACTACGGGTAAACGCCCAGTGACACAGTTTTTCTCTCAGTGTACAAAACATATTATTTACCATTCGTTATCCAAGTTACTACCCGACTAACAACCAGTAGTAACACGGGTAAATTTTGTGCCCGTGTTACTACCATCTGCCTCAATTGTAACATGGAAAATTTTGTTTTCCCATGTATAATCACCCGTGTTACTACTGGTAGTAAGGCTGGTAGTAACACCGGTAACGAACGTTAATTACGACAGGGGGGCCGACTGATTAGAACAAGAGGAATATAATATTTTTACAAAATGTGATTACAATAAATGTTTAAAACTTCAATTCTTTCAGCTGTGGACCGAAAGATATTCATCACAACGGACTCTTTCAAAGAGATTTATTTAAAACGACTCGGCAATTTGGTGGATCAACATAAACTCATTTTAAAGTTCGGTACTTCATTATTCTCAGACACAATATTGATAGATAAACAGATCGATAGATAGATAGCGTACTCTTTATCTGTATACAACATTGAAAGAAAATAGCAGAAATACTGTACCTAAAGCTATGGTATGTATGGTATGATAAAATGGCGGCCCTATCGCTTAGTCCCGATCTCTGCCAAACAAAAACATGGCATAAAATCTCTCTTTTAAAAGTCTTTACTGCCGAAATGGCAAAATAATGTTGGAGCTGATATCATACATTTTATCTATTTTTTACCTACGAGTATGTTCAAGTAAATCTTATGCGTTTATCTTTATGCGTTTTTTACGAATCTGCTCATATATAGTCCGAAGACTGAATTGCATGATAAACACAAAAAAAACTACCTACAATTTTCGCTGCAATTTTAGGTTGCCATTAAATTCTAATTTTCTTATAGCAATACCATTGACTTGAAGCAATCCTTGAGCGCTGCAATGCTGGGTCAGCTGGCAGCGAGTGCTATGCTCATATGTTTCATTGGTTATCAAGCAACCACAGTAAGATTTTTTACATACACACATATAATAATATATACTAGCTGTTGCCCTTGCAACTACGTCCGTGTGGAATTAATTTCTTTGAAAATCCTGTGGGAACTCCTGGTTTTATCGGGGTAAAAGTAACCTATGTAACACTGCAGGCCTACAACCATACCCATGAAAGAATTAAGTTGCTCGATATGACTAATTCGAAAAATTAAGGACTATAATACAAAAAATTCAACCCCTATTTGACCCCCTTGGGGGTTGAATTTCAAAAAATCCTTTCTTAGTGCTCGCATACGTCATAAAAGAAATCTACTGTCAAAATTTCAAGTTTCTAACTTCGGTGGTTTATGCTGTGCGTTGATAGACAAGTCAGCCCGTCGTCGTCAGGACAAGTCTTTTATAAGTATAGAAGATAGATGAGACATACGTCTTTTGTGAGGATCGCCACAGAACACGATACTATGCCGTTTGTATCCAGTGACTCGTTCGAGATCATCCATCATCTAGTCTTTGAGTTTCGTGGTGCGAAATCGCCACTTAAACCTTAGGAACCCAACGTCAATTTTAAGTTGAATATGAGTGTTGACAAGTACTCTGGTCCTAGATGATGTCCAGGTCTTATGATGGAGCTCAAAGGTGGTTAAGGGAACTCTGTAATAAAACGACGTAACCCCATTGAGTTTAGGCTCGTTTGATTCATCTTGACAAGTATATCCTAGGTCCTAGATGATATCCAGGGTCTGATGATGTAGGTAGCTACTAAAAACTTATATTTTAAATTTTTTTTAACACTTGTTTTATTTCTTTTTCAGACTGTTGGGCCAAACAAAGTAAAATTTTTCATGAGCCTTTTGTATCTAATATACAATCTATTCGAACTGTTTATATTTTGCAAATGGTGTGATGAAATCAAATTGCAGGTTAGTTAGTTCACCTCACTAGCTCGAAAAGCTCGCCTTTGTAGCCTATAACCAGTGAGCAAATCAATTTGCTCACTCAGAGAGCAAATTCTCACTCACTACATAGCTGACTCAAACAGAGGCGATTGCGATCGTGAAACTGTAGCAATCATTTTTGGGGGTATGCCCCCCGATTGTCTAAAAGTTGTCGATCAAAATTTTATTCATTTCATGGCAATCGCGTCAAAGTAAACTAAACCATAAAATTATTAAATTAGAGCTCACTTTCGTGTATGTATTCTCATACGTTTAGGTATGTACGATACGCTCAATAACGCTCCATGTTAGAATCGGTTGTACTGAATTTGTGACCTTAAATCAATACAGTCTAAGAATATTTTACTTTGACGCTTATGCTCGCTAATGCCATGAAATGAATAATATTTTGATCGGCAATTTTTAGACGATATTGTCTAAAAATTGCCGATTCCTGAAGGGTGCCAACGGCACCCTATTACTATGCTATGTCCCATGTCCGTCCGACCGTCCGTCTGTCTGTCAACGGGTTGTATCTCATGAACCATAATACTTGAAATTTTCACAGAATGTGCATTTAAAATGCCGCTTTAACAACAAAATATAATATACAAAAAAAAAGTTAAAAATTACAGAAGGTCTCCATAAAGTAATTGTAGATATCGCTTTTTAGAGATAAGGCCGTTATTTGTTATTTTTTTAAGTTTTTTTTTTTAATTTTTTTTCTTTTTTTTTTAATGTGGTGTGCAATAAATTGTATTCATATTCATATTCATATTCATATTCATATTCATATTATTCATAATTGTCTGATAGTCTATAGCTGGTGTTAAATCTTACTCGATGGTGCGGAACCATTCGTGTGAGTGTCCGACTCGCACTTGACCGGCTTTTATTATTAACTAGATGATGCCCGCGACTTCGTCCGTGTGAATTAAGGTTTTTAATTCCCGCAGGAACTCAATATCAATTTATGTAGGACTAGATGATGCCTGCGACTTCGTCCGAGTCGATTAATGTTTTTAATTCGCGCGGGAATGTAGCCTATGTGCTAATCCTGGGTATGAATTATCTCAATTCCAAATTTCAGCCAAATCAGTTGATTCGTTGTGGCGTTAAGGAGTAACAAACATCTATCCATCCATACATCCATCGTCACAAACTTTCTCATTTATAATATTAGTAGGAGTAGGATCCTACAGCTAGTAAGAGTAAGCTAGGTAGTTTTCTTTCAAGACAGAGCTTTTTACTACACCATTTTTTTTACGTGATAACGTCTTATAAATCGATGAACACCGGCTGCACGCACGAAAAAGTGTCACGTTCCGCCTGAGCATGAGCGTGCAAGCGAGAGCGCGGAACAAGCGATAGAGAGGCACGATCGGCCCAAGCGTTGGCTTGTGACACATTTATTCATCAATGTTTCTTTATGACGTTTTCACGTAAAACGACTTTACAGTCCACCAATTTTTTTTTCAGAGCGAAAATATTGGCAATTCGGTGTACTGTTCAGGCTGGGAGCGAGGGTTGGCCACCATTCCCGGGGTGCGCGCAACCCTGCTCATCGTGGCTAGCCGGGCTCGCAAGCCACTAGTGCTCAAAGCGGGCGGCTTGTTCGACCTATCACTGGCTTCGTATACCACTGTAAGTACAGTGGTTGGCACCCCACAAGTAGGGTGCTAAGCAAATAGTGCGGCCAGGTAGTGATACCTATTGGTCATGTTGGCCAGCCCAAGAATAGACCTATATATTATAATTTTCTTTTCATAGATGTGTAGTTATGTGGTTATACTGAGATATGTAAAGGGGGCGTGGTTCGTGCGAGCTCGTCTATAGCACAAAATAGGCTTGAAGACCTTTTTTGTCTTATTAGTCGAATGTCAGACTACCGCTTCACTTCTCTCGGTTTCGAAACACAAAATGCCTCGTTGTTCAGTAGTTTCCGTTCAGAATTCTATGGTTATACTACTGTAAGTACCTACTTACCCTACTACCTTACAAGTAGGTACGAAAAGCACTGAGTGTGCTCTGTGGCTAGGCAGAGAGATATGGTTACCGATATAATATATAATCCTTAATTTTATTTTATTAGGTATACTTAGTCTTAAAATATAGTAGTTTAGTTCTTTACTATTGATAAGTTCATGTGAAAAAATATGATATAGACTGCATTTTTATTTTGGTTTCAGTTAGTGAAGACTTCTTACTCTGCCATTACCGTTTTACGAAGACTTCAACAGAATGAATGAAAAAACGTCAGTTATGGGTATCCTATCCCATCATATTCTTCTAATAAAATATTACGGAAACTGTGCATTTGTTTGTTGGTATGTCCTTCAATCGTCCAGCAACATCTATTTAACATAGGTACTGAACAGGATCTTAACAATCAATTATAATTGATTGTTAAGATCCTGTTCAGTACCTATGTTAAATAGATACGGTTAGTTAATAGGTATCCTTTTTAATCAAGTAGTGGAGCTTTCAAGCAATGATGCCCAGAGTCGATGAAAAAAGAGGATTAGCTCGTCTACAGAGTAGGTATTATTTTGTTAAGTACAAATACAATTAGAAACTAGAAACAGATATAATTTATATATAAGTATTTTTTAAACAAATATCTTTTTACAAGCTTTTACTTAACTTGCAATGTTTGTTTGGGTCAAATCTTGCAAGATGAATTAGACCCACTTCCCGGTTTCTGATCGAGCTGAAATTTTGCATGCATGTGTAAATCGGATGACAATGCAATATTATTTTGACATGGAGCTGATCTGATGATGGAGACGGAAGATGGCTATCGGAACTCTGTAATAAAACGACGTAACCCCATCGAGTTTGGGCTCGTTTGATTCGTCATAACAAGTACTCTGATCCTAGATGATATCTAGAGTCTAATGATGTAGCTACTAAAAGCTTGCATAATTTAAAAATAAAAATTTTAATTTACACTTGTTATAACGTCTAGGTAAGTACATAGGTATAGATGCGCGAGAAAATTATTTGCCAAAATGTTTTCCGCCTGAAGAAAAATTTACACTATGAGGTACGATGGAATTCATAAACAATTCACGACTCTTCATTAAAATTCATGATCATTGTTCATTAATTTGCATAGAAAAAAAAACGTAGGTACGTGCCGTGCCTATGCCTTTAAAACACGACCGAGATATAAATAACCATCCATGATTGTGATTTTGCATCAGTCACTAAAAGCAATAGGATTGCGTGAAGAATTTTTTTTAAACCAGCATCCCCATGGATGAAGCCGTGGGCATCAACTAGTCTATCGAAATATATAAAAGAAAAAGGTGACTGACTGACTGATCTATCAACGCACAGCTCAAACTACTGGACGGATCGGGCTGTTAGGTTTACAGATAGCTATCCATCCGCTAAGAAAGGATTTTTGAAAATTCAACCTCTAAGGGGTAAAAAATACCGAACTAAATATGAGCGAAGCCGATAAAAATTATAGTTTAACGTAATTGATAATATCATCAGTAATATGTTTTCTCTTTGGATCATCATTAACAATGCCGCGAGCAAGACGATCAAATGTTTCCTGCTACAAAGCTACGGATTGACGTGATTTATTGGATAGGTATAGTTGAGAGCCTGGAGGGTGACAAAGATTTCCCGCGGGATGTTATGAACTAAATCCACGCAGACGAAGTCGCGGGCATCAGCTAGTTTGATATAAGTTAGTAAATCGATGTCAGGCGATAGTAAAGTTATTTTTGTTTCGTTTAACCATATTAGTAGGTACTAGGAGAGCTTGTTTCCTAATGAGCTACAGATGTAAATGTACGGGTGTCATAGCCAGGATAGCATTACTAATCGAGTGACTTTTATGGACTGCAAATCGTGACTGCTTTTTTGTACCGTGCGTCGTCTGTGATAAACATACAAGTAACAAAACTATGTAATTTGTCTTAGGTGGCTTCAAGATAGTTCCATTACTTTTATATCGGAAAATGTTGATTTTATAATCTACTAGCTGATGCCCGCGACTTTGTCCGCGTGGATTTAGTTTTTAAAGTCCCTCGGGAACTCCTTGATTTTCCGGGATAAAAAGTAGCCTAGATGTTGACCCGAGTAATAAGCTACTACGGTATAAAATTTTGTAGAAATCTGTGCGGTAGTTTTTACGTGAAAGAAGGACAAACAACAGACAAAAATTAAATAAAAATCTATTTTGGGCTCAGTATCGATAGTAAAGCATCCCCCAATTAAAATTTTCAAAATATAATAAATGTACAGAAATCTTCTAGTTACAGTTTTATTATATGCATAGATACAGTACTAGCTAGACGATGCCCGCGACTTCGTCCGCGTGGATTAAGATTTTTGATCTTTTCCCGCGGGAACTCTTTACTTTTCCGGGGATAAATTGTAGCCTATGTGTTAATCCTGGGTATGATCTATCTCCATTTTAAATTTCAGCCAAATCCGTCCAGTAGTTTTGGCGTGGAAGAGTACAACAGGCGTAACAAACATACACACAGACACACAAACTTTCACCTTTATAATATTAGTGTGAAGTGTGATGTGATGTGATGTGATGTGATGTGTTGTGATGTGATGTGATGTGATATTAGTGTGATGTGATGTGATGTGATGTGATAGTGTGATGTGATGTGATACTTATAAGCGTTAGTCTGTGTACCTATTTAGGGAGAGGAGAGGGGCGACTGGCTACTTTTAGACTCATATTCGCGACTCATACGCGTTCGCGTTGGCATGGCTTTCAATCGCAGAATCGCGAAATCGCGCGAAACGCGATGAACGCAACAGGCCATAAACTTGCTACAGGCCATAAAAACGCGCGATCGCTGCCGCTAAAAGAAGACAGTCTGCCCTATACGCCTGCCTCCTTATTTGAAATTCCTTTGTGGTATTTTAATGCGGTGTTCACCATCATTCAGAATAACTCATGAGTCATGAGGAAGATTCTGTCCATATTCTGTCCTGACTTAGTACGCGTGGATTGAATTTTTTTTAAATAAAATGGATTATGGGACCTCCTTGATCAGGAAAAAAGTAGGTGTTTGTCTTAAAAATTAAAAATTTCGTCACGTTCGGTATCGGATGACCCTATAAAATTTAAAAAAATATATTTTTAGGGTTCCATACCAAAATGGTAAAAATGGAACCCTTATGGTGAGACTTTCTCCGTCCGTCTGTCCGTCCGTCTGTCACAGTCGATTATTTCAGTAACTATTAAAGCTATCGACATGAAATTTGGCATAGTCGTGTATAATAGTGGCCCAACATCATTGGAATAAAGAAAAATTGAAAATAATTTTTAGTTTTATTAAAAAAAAGGGGGAAAATCGGGGGTTTGAAATTTCAAAGTAAAATGACCATATCGAGTGGGGAATCATATGAAAGGCCTTTACTTGTGCATTCTAAAACAGTTTTTTATTTATTTCTATATATAATAGTTTTTGATTAATCGGCCAAAATGTCGAAAAAAATACTGTTCCCCCCCTTATCTCCGAAGTTTACCAATCTGAAATAATTGTGGTCAATAGAGGTTTATGTATATTTTACAGGAAAAATAAAAGCAACGCGAACATTTTAGTTTGATTAAAAAAGGGGTAAAATCGGGGGTTTGAAATTTCAAAGTAAGATAACTATACCGAGTGGGGTATCATATGAAAGGCCTTAACTTGTGCATTCTAAATCAGTTTTTTATATTTCTATATATAATAGTTTTTGAGTAATCGGCCAAAATGTCGAAAAAAATACCGCCCCCCCCCCCCTTATCTCCGAAGTTTACCATTCGAAAAATCTGAAATAATTGTGGTCAATAGAGGTTTATGTATATTTTACAGGAAAAATAAAACCAACGCTCTAACTAGCATAGTTTTATTTATATTAACAATAAACCTCTACAAACAAAGTTAACGATAAATAAGCAAATTAATATAATATTATCGTTTTACTTTTACTTTTGGAGTATGGAACCCTCGATGCGCCAGTCCGACTCGCACTTGGCCGACTTTTTTTAATAATAATCTAATATATAAAATTTTCATGTCGCGGTCAAAGATATACAAGATGGAGTCTAAAGGCTGTCGAAAATTTGTGCTGCCACATGTGGTTCACGCCCTTTTCCCGCGCTCAGTTTGAATTAGGTCATCTCCAGATATGGAGCTCGCGAGCCAATATTTTGTTTTTTTAAATGGCGGTTTTTGGTAAATAAAATGTGAAAAAAACTTAACACGACGATCTGAAATAACCAATAACATCACCTACCATCAGTAAATAACATTCAAGCACATCAGTTCCTGCAAAATAAGAAATTGAAATTTGTAGAAAATAATTAAATTAAAGTTCGCCATTTAATGTGTGTTGCCAGTTTACGAACCCAAAATTTCTCTAATAAATAATGAAACCTTAGAATGTAGATACCGATAATATTCGAAAAGCGATTGCAGATAATGTCATTTTTTAATTTTCTTTCCAAGACAGTCCTTGTTCTACGATCTCACCTGATGGTAAGTGACGATGCAGTTTAGATGGTAACGGGCTAACTTGGAAGGGGATAAGCTAGGATTTATTAAATTTTTACACGCTATCGAGCCGGAACGCTAAATAGCTTAGCGATACGTCTTTGATGGTAGAATGGTAACTAGCCACGGCCGAAGCCTCCCACCAGACCAGATCTGAGATATTTCAGAAATTATAAATTTCGAAATTGTCTCCATCAATAATCGAACTCAAGAATTCCCCTCTTATTTTTTTTTAACTTTTTCGTTTCTGATTTTTTTTATTTATATTCATCTTAAATTTTTTTTTATTTTTTTAAACGAATATTTTACCGGGAGAGAGTTTTTATGACTTTAGCGATTTAGCGATTCACCGATCGAGTTGGAAATAGGGTTTAGGGTTACCTTGGATCAAAAATAGGAAATGGTTGCCAAATTTTTTAAAAGTCAGCGCCATATTGAAATTCTTTGTTATTGCACCGATGTCGTTCAAAATCGATATTTAGGGTTCACTAGCGTCTAAAGAGACGAATTGGTTGCCAAAATTTTAAAAAGTCAGCGCCATATTGAAATTCTTTGTTATTGTACCGATGTCGTTCAAAATCGATATTTAGGGTTCCTTGGGGTCAAGAGAGACGAATTGGTTGCCAAAATTTTGAAAAGTCAGCGCCATATTGAAATTCTTTTTTATTGCACCGATGTAGTTCAAAATCGATATTTAGGGTCCCCTAGCGTCAAAAGAGAGGGAATAGTTGCCAAAATGTTTAAAAGTCAGCGCCATATTGAAATTCTTTGTTATTGTACCGATGTCATTCAAAATCGATATTTAGGGTTCACTGGGGTCAAGAGAGACGAATTCGTTGCCAAAATTTTAAAAAGTCAGCGCCATATTGAAATTCTTTGTTATTGCACCGATGTAGTTCAAAATCGATATTTAGGGCCCCCTAGCGTCAAAAGAGAGGGAATAGTTGCCAAAATGCTTAAAAGTCAGCGCCATGTTGAAATTTTTTGTTATTGACGCTTGGGGACCCTAGAAATAGATTATCAGTATTGCGCTGACTTTTTAAAATTTTGGCAACCAATTCGTCTTTTTTGACCCCAGGGAACCCTAAATATCGATTTTAAACGACATCGGTGTAATAACAAAGAATTTCAATATGGCGCTGACTTTTTAAAATTTTGGCGACCAATTCGTCTTTCTTGACCCCAGGGAACCCTAAATATCGATTCTGAACGACATCGGTACAATAACAAAGAAATTCAATATGGCGCTGACTTTTTAAAATTTTGGCAACCAATTCGTCTTTTTTGATGCTAGTGAACCCTAAATATCGATTTTGAACTACATCGGTGCAATAACAAAGAATTTCAATATGGCGCTGACTTTTTAAAATTTTGGCCACCAATTCATCTTTCTTGACCCCAGGGAACCCTAAATATCGATTTTGAAAGACATCGGTACAATAACAAAGAATTTCAATATGGCGCTGACTTTTTAAAATTTTGGCCACCAATTCGTCTTTCTTGACCCCAGGGAACCCTAAATATCGATTTTGAACGACATCGGTGCAATAACAAAGAATTTCAATATGGCGCTGACTTTAAAAAAAAAAGCAACCATTTCCTCTCATTTGACGCTAGGGGACCCTAAATATCGATTTTGAACGACATCGGTGCAATAACAAAGAATATCAGTATGGAGCTGACTTTTTAAAATTTTAGAAACCATTTATCTAATACAAAATACTAAATACAATACTCACTATAGTTAAAGGTATTAATAAAATTATTGTTTTATGATAAAAATTAAAAAAAAAGTAGATATTAATTTTATTTTTAAAGTTTAAAAATTTTAATGACATAATTCTCCCCATTTTATTGGAATCACCTGCGTACCTGGTATCATTACGCACGCTCAGTAATCCACGCCGCGCATGCGCGGCGCTCACGTCACGCACACTAGCAAATTTTCATTGGCCTGTTTTTTTTCGTTCTTTAGTAGCGCGATGCTCCTTCTAGACATATAAGTATTCATAGGTCGCGGTGTTTGTTAGCAAACTCCTCCGAAACGGCTAGACCGATTTTTATGAAATTTTGTGTGCATATCGGGTAGGTCTGAGAATCGGCCAACATCTATTTTTCATACCCCTAAATGATAAGGGTGACCCACCCCTAAATATTTTTGTTGGCGGTACGAAGTTCGCTGGGTCAGCTAGTAATATTATCTAGTCTTAAAATAGATTATCCACCGCCCGGAGCAAGTTAGTTAAGTACTTACAGTAATATCTAAGATAAAACTAGCTGATGCCCGCGACTTCGTCCGCGTGGATTTAGTTTTTAAAATCCCTCGGGAACTCTTTGATTTTCCGGGATAAAAAGCCTATGTCACTCTCCAGGTCCTCAACTATACCCATGCAAAAAATCACATCGATCCGTAGCCCTGTTGCGGCGTGAGTGAAGGACAAACCCACAAACCAAAAAACCAACAAACCAACAAACAAACACACTTTCGCATTTATAATATTTATCACGATGATGATGAGTGAATCCAAGACAATCCAAATTTCATCTCTACCTACCAACTTTATAAAAACTTCATCTCAATCGGAGAGTTTTTTTTGTTGTTTTGAAGATTTTCATTTTCTACTTCATTTGTAAGCTTTTAAACCGCTGCAAAATTTCCCATGGTTTAATTGTAAGTATCTAGAAATTAATAACTAATGAATAGTTATTAATTTATAGATAGACCTACCTAGTTATTAATTTCTAGATCGATCATGCGATGACCAAATGAATTAAGGTTCTTGAATGAGTAATCTAAATTGAATTTTAATTGCAGTTTGTGATTTTGACATGAGTTTCCATTGGATTTAGGTACCTATAAAGATTTTGAAATTATATTCCGGTCCGACTTTTTATGTTAAGTATGTGATATTTCTGAAATTAATTTTCCGCAAAAATGTGAGAAGGATAGGAGATTTATATAATTATTACTGCCGTGCCGTAATAGAATTAAGATGACATGGCCTCAAAATAAGCAAAATATCAAATTATAAATATCGTTTTAAAAATAAACTAGAATAAGTAACAAAAAAATCATGATATTGAAATAAATAAAATAAAATAAACTCGTAATTATATGTAAGTCTTTATAGGTTTCATGTAATGGCTTACCGAAAATTCCGTAGCATCATTTAATAGCTAAATGATATCTCCTAAATTAAATTCAATAAAATAAAACACTTTAAAGTTGTATTTTCATTTATTTTTAATATTAATAATGGCAGAATTGTACCTGAATGTTTTAGGAGGCGTCTACGAATATGATTTATACATGTTTTGCCTTGGTTAAATAATTATTAAATAATGAACCATTTAAATCTGACTAATTCATATCGCGCTTTGATTTTGGATTGGTTTGGATCGTTTCTCGATGATATTGCACGCCCGGAAATTCAAGAGTTTGTCTATGTAGAGAGTTCTATAGACTACCTACTAATCCCAATGTCAAATCAGAACTTAAAATAACATGGAAGTAGGAATTACGACTACGTCTTTATAGCTATCTACATATTTTTATAACCTCAAAATACAAATAAATTTCTTAATTTCTTTTTTTTTTGTGAGTTCGACAAACGAAAAATCTCAGTGATTATGTTTAAGTAATGGAACCTCTACGGTTTTAACAATTTTTCATGTATACTGCTTCAAATCTTTTTAATACTCAAAGCTTCAAATACATTTCAGGTAAAGTGATATATGAAGCCCTGCCAATGTTCTTTGGCAAAAGATACCCAAACATAATGTATATATTGTATAATGTACATAGTTGTACATTGAGATTTTTATCAAGCTAACAATATCACGTACAAAATGATAAGCCTAGTTAAAACCGGACGAGATTTCGAACTAACATGGGAACACGTCAAGGTCTATTTAAACTCGGATTTTGATCAATAAACTTTAGACTTGTCTGAATATTTACGCAACGCTTATAAGTTATATTATAACGTACAGCTACAAAGCTTAAGACTACTTAAACAAGATGATCCTCGATTTGAAGTCTTTATTGAAAAAATTTACAAATACAAACGCTATACAGCTAGCGAGTGGACAACTTGAAATACATTTTTTCGAGTCTGTGTATAGACTTATTTATTTCTCAGGTAGGAAAATAATAAACTGTATTCAGTTTCATATTTTAATTATTATCAACAAACTGTAGGAAAGAAATGGTAAAATACATCCTCTTTATGTACTACCCATAATCCGGAGAGCAGCCCACTTAATCAGGAGAGCTACGAGGCACCAATTAATTAATATTTTACATAGTACCTTTGATTATATAACCAACACTATATACTCAAAGCATAGTACACAAGATACATAATTAATAATATAATTTGTTATATTCGGAGGATATAATTCGAGGATATAATCCTCGGAGCTTCATACTCGTAACCATACACTTTGCGTTTTGAACAGAGAAACTGCTGACTAATTTCTTGCCGGCTCTTCTCAGCAGAATCACTTTCAGAACGGGTGATATATACGAGTAAAGTAGTAGTAATAGATATTATTGATCTATCATAAGTGCCACCAGCTGGCCTACATGAGTGGATTTTTATTGTATTTTTTATTTTGATGCATTTTTTTAATAAATTATAAGATAGATAGTCTGATGTTCATTAACCATTCAGTCCATTCAGTATAAGATGGAATTGGGGACTTCCGAAGGTAGCATGGTATTTTTTGTCTAAGCTGTTCTTCATCGAAGAACTCTAGTCTAGTTAAGGCGGAGCAATTATACCGGTAGTATGAAAACCACAACGAGCCTCTCACCAGATGTAAAATCCTCCTTCAGGTACCGAATGCTATCTACTCCGACTTCCTAAACAAACCACATGGTCCGATTAGGAAGTCGGATTCAATAGCATTTGGAGCATACCACTGCTCCAAAGAAACCCTTATTATTAAGCTTATATAAATATACTTTTTAGGGTTCCGTACCAAAATGGTAAAAATGTAACCCTGATGGTGAGACTTTCTCCGTCCATCCGTCCGTCCGTTTGTCACAGTCAATTATTTTAGTAACTATTAAAGCTATCAACAGGACATTACCAGTGGCACTATGGGCGCTTGCCTAGGTGTCAAAAATCAATGTGCAGCAAAGATTGTTTTACTTTTAGAATTGTTATATTCTATAGTTTTCAGATAAAAAAGTTTCAGGGGTCTAAAGGCTCTGAAAACTGAGAAAAATAAAGAAAAGTTTCACGAAATAAACTGATAACAGAGAACTGTTTCGATACCAGATGTCGCTAGGCATTGTGGTTATCAAGTTTAAAATGTAAAAAAATGGTTTTCTACTATTCGACGTCATCTAGGCGGAATGTTGCTATAAAAAATACTTTCTATTATTTGCTCAGACAATAGATACAAAATGCTATCACGCTATATTGCTAGGAATAAAACATAAAGCTTTATAGTATTTGTAAAGGGGTAGGTCTTACACAATAATTAAAAGTATAATTTTGTACAAATTATTTTAATGGACTGAAGACTTAAACTAAAACAAACAAAGACAATGCATAAAAAGTAAATAATCAACCCGCTTTACTTATCGCTAAATAGGATTATTTCAATGCAAGTATACTATGTACAATGTACATAGGTGTTATGTTTATGTTTTATTATTTAATATTTGTGAAAAATAAAACTCCATTATAAGATGTCTTTTTCTAATGTCTGTCTCTATTCTTTTTCATTCAAAGCACATTACATATTCAAAATAGTTCTAATACTAAATATAAAAGAGATCTTATTACAACTTCTCCCTTTTTTTATTCACGATACCTGAGTGGTGGTCGCACTACACGGCCATACGAAGTTTTGTACAGCGATGGTTGGATGGTTGGAGTTATTCCAGTTTCCACATCTTCATCATCATGAATATAAAAAGGTATAAAATTTAAAGGCTTAATATAGAATCTATTCCTTATAAACATTCTCCCATTCTCTCCCATTATCTTGTACGTTCTGTTATAAATTTTTCCTTTAATTATCCCTTTTTTCCAAAATTTCCCTATTTTAAAAAAAACATGTTCTCCAAATTCCAAATCTCTTAAATTAACCTTATTCCTGTTATAATAATATCTATCCTTTTCCTGTTTATGTACTAAATTTCGCCTTAAACTCTTATCAACCCTCGGAAGAAATGCCTTCTTAGCCATTGGTACAATGCCTCTTAATTTTCTATTAAATAAATTTTCCGCGGGAGATGCAATTACATTAGAAATGGGACTGTTACGAAATTCTAACATTACTAAATATGGATCCTTCTTATCATATAGAGCTTTCTTAAGAAGCCTCTTCACTGTTTGTATCTCTCTTTCAACCATACCATTTGATTGAGGATACTCTGGACTTGACCTAGTATGTTTAAAATCATAGTCCCTAGCGAAATTCTTAAAACTATCACTAAACTAGCGGCACGCTATGATGGCCGGTTTGACGTTTGTCCGCTCATGAAGTTCCGTTAATTGATAACGACTTTGAAGGAAATAATTGTATTACGTTATTGACGATAGTGATGTGCAGAGATTCATAAATTTTATCGAATGTAGTTTTAGGTTTAGGACTCAAAATTTATTAATTTATAAATTTTAAACCGGCCATCATAGCGTGCCGCTAGTATAGAAAATTGCGGCCCTCCATCACTTAATAATTCCCGTGGAATTCCATGCCGACTGAAAATCTGTTTTAATTTATCAATAATAAATTCACTTGTAGTAGATCTTAATAAATCTATCTCAGGAAACTTTGAATAATAATCTATCACAATCATATAATTACACCCATTTAATTGAAATAAATCTACACCTACTTTCTCCCAAGGTAATTCTGGTACAGCATGCGGCATTAAAGTTTCTTTTCTATTATTATTACTAAAAAGTATACATGTTTCACATTTTGAAACCATATCTGAAATCTCAGACATCATTCTTGGCCAATACATAACATCATTTGCCCGTAACAGTGTTTTTATTATTCCTAAATGTGGAAAATGTACACGTGCCAGCTTATCTTTTCTTAATTCAGGCGGCACCACTAAGCAATTGCCCTTGAATATTAAATTTGATTTATAAGTCAAACTATCTCTTACATTCCAATATGGTCTAATTACTTCCGGCACTGAAGCTTTGTGATCAGGCCAACCCTTTAAAATACAATCTTTTAAAAATCTCATCTCATCATTTTTATCTGTCAAAGCCTGATAATTATTTAACTTTTCCTTGCTAATATTTAACGAGCCTATCACCATGTCTATATTGGCTTCTATATTATCTTCATCTAAATCTATTTGCAATCTATCATTCACATTAAACGATCTAGATAAAGTATCAGCTATATATAACTCTTTTCCACGTTTGTAGATTAATTCAAATTGATATTTTTGTAACTTAACTAACATTCGCTGGATTCGTGGTGAATAAGAATTCAATGGTTTTTTCATAACACCTATTAAAGGATTGTGATCCGTCTCAATAGTGATATTCCTACCAAATATAAACTGATTGAATCTTTCACAACCAAATAGAATTGCTAATAACTCCTTTTCAATCTGCGCATACCGTTGCTGACATTCGTTTAATGCCTTGGAAGCATAAGCAACTGGTAAACTATTTTGTAAAATAACAGCACCTAAGCCATCTTTTGAAGCATCAACAGATAAAACAATAGGTAACTTTTCATTGAAAAACTGCAGTACAGGCTTTTCAGTTAAAATCTTTTTAAATTTATTAAATGCTTTTTCGTGATGCTCCAACCAAACAAAATCTACATCCTTTTTTAATAAACCTCTCAATGGTGAAAATAATTCCTGAAAATTGGGAATGAACTTAGAAATATAATTTACTACTCCTAAAAATCTTTCTAGCTCTTTTCTGTTCTTTGGACTCTTCATAGATGTAATCGACTTTATCCTACTATCATCAAGAGTAATACCACTCTTACTTATTACATGTCCTAGGTATTTTAATTGCTCTACATTTATCTTACATTTTTCTTTGTTTAGTTTTACGTTTTCCTGTCTAAGTCTATCAAAAACATTTTTTAATCTCTTATCGTGTTCTTCTTTTGTTCGTCCACAAATTAATATATCATCAATATAAACCTCTACGCCATCTAAATTATCTAGTATTTGACGCATCCGATGCTGATAAACTACCGAAGCACTACATATACCAAAGGGCATTCTAAGAAATTTATACCTACCAAATGGAGTATTAAAACAACATAAGTCTGAACTCGCTGCGGACAACTTTACGTTCCAGAATCCATTTTTTACATCTAGTGTACTGAAGAATTTAGCACCTGAAAGTTTACTAGTAATCTCTTCAAGCGTTGGCAATTCAAAGTGCTGCCTTTTTATAGCTTCGTTAAGATCTTTAGGATCTAAACATAACCGCAAATCTCCATTGGGTTTGTATACAATAACTAAAGAATTGACCCACTCTGTAGGATGCGTTACCTTACATATTACTCCCATTTTTTCTAGTTCTTCTAATTTCTTTTTCAAATTAGGTTGTATTGCAAGGGGAACTCGCCTGCTTGCATAAACAACTGGAGTAGCATCCGGTTTTAATTTGATGTCATACTCTTCCTTCATACATCCTAATCCATGAAACAAATCATCATACTCAGACGTAATACTTGCAATATTTTCAATTTCATTGATATTTTTTACCGGATTAACCAAACGCATTTTAATTGCTGATTGTAACCCTAATATATTACATGCTTTATCTGATTCTACTACATAAAATTCTAATACATAATTCTGACCTTCATATTTTATAGGCAGTGAACACTTACCAATACAATTAATTACCTGACCAGTATATGATGTCAGTTTGACTTTTGACTGGCAAAGATTATGTTTATCTAAACCTAAGGGTAACAACATATTAGCTGATAAAATATTAGCTTGAGCTCCTGTATCGACTTTCAAATGAAGAGGTACGCTCTCAACTCCAGCTGTGATTATCCAATCCTTCATATGCTTTTTCAGTGCATTAACAAAAACTACTCCAAATTTTAAAGTTTCTTCAAAATTCTCGTCTAATGCATCATCATAATTTCCATCTTCTACTTCATGAACAGAACGTCTTTTGCATTGACTTTTAAAATGGTTGTAACCATTACAACTGACACAACGTTTACCATATGCAGGACACTTCCTCATTGGATGATTATAACCACACTTTTGACATACTTTCCTCTTATAAGCTTCATTAAAATCTTTTCTATATTCACTATTTAACCCAGGTTTGCTCAATTTATTCTGTTTTTTATGAATCATTGCTACTATGTGCATTATCCAGAGAACTAGACGAACATATTTGCTCCAACTGCATTTTTGTCTCTTGCGATATACGACATATGTTAATAGCTTTATCCAATGTTAAGTCTTTTGTACGTAAAAGTCTGTCTTTCACAGTTGTGTCTGTAATTCCACAAATCAATCTGTCTCTAATCAAAGTTTCTGTGAGAACTCCAAAATTGCATGTGCTGCTTAAATCTCTTAGCACAACTAAAAAATCTTCGTAAGACTCACCATCTTTTTGAATCCTGGTGAAAAATTTATATCTTTCGTACGTTTCATTTTTTTCGGGATTAAAATGCTCCTCGAATTTTTTAATTACTTTTTCTATATCATAACGATGGTCGTCTTTTTTCAAATGCAAATGTATTATATAACTTAAGACCTCGGTCGCCTATTGCGTTTAATAGCAATGCGGTCTTTGTTTTTGGGTTTTTACTATCATTGGCCGACGCGATTATGAATAATTCAAATTTCTGTCTGAAAAACCGCCAATTTTCAGCCATTGAGCCCTGCCAACTAATTTCTGATGGTAGGTTTATTGACCCATTTTCAGTGACAGTCTTGGCTTTCTCCATTATAAAATCTTAATACTCGCACGTAGTAAATTGTCTGGTTTTATTATATTATTTTATCCCTTACCTTTTTTTTCCTTTTTAAACGATTACCGACTGCGCCATGTTATGTTTATGTTTTATTATTTAATATTTGTGAAAAATAAAACTCCATTATAAGATGTCTTTTCTAATGTCTGTCTTTATTCTTTTTCTTTCAAAGCACATTACATATTCAAAATAGTTCTAATACTAAATATAAAAGAGATCTTATTACAACAATAGGTACCTGATTGTCCAAACATCGGGCGAGCCTTGCTTGCAAGGGTAATCCTAGCGTTGACGTGATATGCCTTTTTACCCATCTTACGGATATGCCACAGTTAAGGCACCTCAACATCTTAATATCTATTTATCGTAGTGCAAAAAAGATGAATCCTTTATGAACAGCAATGGTAATCAGGTTTAGCAGATGTCAGTCCTTATAGAATAGCAATAGTTGTCGGAAATAGAACACAATAATCACACAGTAGGTACGCAACGAAAATGTTTATTTTATTATACAACACGAGAACGAGGAACTCAGAACCGCAATGATACCAAAATGACAGCAGTCAGATCAATAAAGTTAGATGTATAATGAACAGAGGTTCCTATAAAGCAGTATTTATTTAAAAATGATTTGATGAAAAGAGGAAAGCGGAAGCAATAAACACACTGTTTTTTTACATATTTTAAACCTTGGCCTTTTTCGGAATATGTATGTATGTATGTATGTATATACTTTATTGCACCACAAAACACAAATGAATACAGGTTACAAAAAAGAAAACTTAAAATGTAGATACAAAAAGGTGGTCTTATCGCTAAATAGCGATCTCTTCCAGACAACCTTAACGCTAGGGAGAAAATGAACAAGTAGACAGTGGGAGGTGGTGTATATAATATACCTAAATACTAATAGGTAAATAAACTAAACCATATAACCATAATAATAACATACAAATACACTAATATATACAAAATAAATATAATACACATACATAAGACTATATAATATACATACATATATATTACTACTGATTTAAATCGTAAACTATGTCGTTATTGAATAATAAATTCATAATAAATTAAGCCATAATTTTTAAATCTTATTGTGAAAGCTATAATCCTGCGCATTTTCCCGAATAGGAAGGCAAAAATCGGTAATCTCTTTTGAATAGTTGTGTATAATAGTGGCCCAACAACATTGGAATAAAAAAAATCAAAAAATATTTTTAGCTTAATTAAAAAAAGAGGAAAATCGGAAGTTTGAAATTTCAAAGTATGATAACTATACCGAGTGGGGTATCATATGAAAGGGCTTCACGTGTACATTCTAAAACAGATTTTTATTTATTTTTGTAAGTAATAGTTTTTGATTAATCGGGCAAAATGTCGAAAAAAATATTGTCACTTTCATCAATTTTCACCATATGCTAATTAAATACTTTCTATATGGTCTTTCTACGTGGTCATATGTACGGAACCCTAAAAGAGCGAGGCCCAACTCGCACTTGGCCGATTTTTCCTTCGACACGGGGTCGAAGACTGTGCTCTTAGTATGCTTTTTGTTTACTTCTTTTTAGGGTTCCGTACCCAAAGGGTACCAACGGGACCCAATTACTAAGCCTACGCTGTCCGTCCGTCCGTCCGTCCGTCTGTCAGCGGGCTGTATCTCGTAAACCGTAATAGATAGACAGATGAAATTTTCACATAATATGTATTTCTATTGCCGCTATAACAACAAATAATAAAAATTAAATTAAATTAAAAAAATTAAATAAAAATATTTCCATGGGTACATGGAAATATTTTTATTTAATTTTTTTTAACGGAACCCTAAAAGAGCGAGGCCCGACTCGCACTTGGCGGATTTTTTTTGTGCAACTCCTACATTTCAATATGCAAAGTTCATGAATCATGAGGTCTTAACATATTGCATCATTTACATTTAATATTATTATATTGTTATTATTATATTTAATATTATTAAATTGTTATATAAAAGAGATTACCGATTTTTGCCTTCGTATTCGGGAAAATGCGCAGGATTATAGCTTTCACAATAAGATTTAAAAATTAAGGCTTAATTTATTATGAATTTATTATTCCGAAAAAGGCCAAGGTTTAAAATATGTAAAAAAACAGTGTGTTTATTGCTTCCGCTTTCCTCTTTTCATCAAATCATTTTTAAATAAATACTGCTTTATAGGAACCTCTGTTCATTATACATCTAACTTTATTGATCTGACTGCTGTCATTTTGGTATCATTGCGGTTCTGAGTTCCTCGTTCTCGTGTTGTATAATAAAATAAACATTTTCGTTGCGTACCTACTGTGTGATTATTGTGTTCTATTTCCAACAACTATTGCTATTCTATAAAGACTGACATCTGCTAAACCTGATTACCATTGCTGTTCATAAAGGATTCATCTTTTTTGCACTACGATAAATAGATATTAAGATGTTGAGTTGCCTTAACTGTGGCATATCCGTAAGATGGGTAAAAAGGCATATCACGTCAACGCTAGGATTACCCTTGCAAGCAAGGCTCGCCCAATGTTTGGACAATCAGGTACCTATGTACTTTGTACATAATAAATACTTGCATTGAAATAATCCTATTTAGCGATAAGTAAAGCGGGTTGATTATTATTTACTTTTTATGCATTGTCTTTGTTTGTTTTAGTTTAAGTCTTCAGTCCAGTAAAATAATTTGTACAAAATTATAGTTTTATTATTGTGTAAGACCTACCCCTTTACAAATACTATAAAGCTTTATGTTTTATTCCTAGCAATATAGCGTGATAGTATTTTGTATCTATTGTCTGAGCAAATAATAGAAAGTATTTTTTATAGCAACATTCCGCCTAGATGACGTCGAATAGTAGAAAACCATTTTTTTACATTTTAAACTTGATAACCACAATGCCTAGCGCCATCTGGTATCGAAACAGTTATCTCTGTTATCAGTTTATTTCGTGAAACTTTTCTTTATTTTTCTCAGTTTTCAGAGCCTTTAGACCCCTGAAACTTTTTTATCTGAAAACTATAGAATATAACAATTCTAAAAGTAAAACAATCTTTGATGCACATTGATTTTTGACACCTGGGCAAGCGCCCATAGTGCCACTGGTAATGTCCTTTGGCTAATTAGTAAATAACTATTTAATATACTTCAGGCCTTTCGAATTCCGAGCGGGGTATTCCGTATTTGATATACGGCACAACAGTGAAAACAACCATGATTTTACTGGTGTTGAGCGAAATCTGGCAAATGTGCTCTGTACCTTGGACTATCGACGTGATGTCAAATAGCATAAACCTTATAGTCATTCAGTTTGGCGCCTTCTTCAAATACAAGATCATGGTAATTAAGCATCTTGTAAATTGTAATAGTAATAGATATGAAATATATTTGTTCAACTCAATATTTAAAGCCTCAATATACCAACGGTTAAAGGTGCGGACTGAAAACTGAAAGGTCGCAGGTTCGAATCCCACCCGGTGCACTATTGTCGTACCCACTGATGGCACAAGCTTTCCGCTTATTTGGATGGGAGAGGAGAATATGAGTCAAGTTCCACTTGGTTGATATTCATTTTTTTTTTTAAAGGCATTCTATAGGTACAATAACTAGGTGGTACATACGGTATCTAGGAATAGGACTTTTATGTAAAGTTAGCACTGTGGATATTATTATCTCAATATTCTACTATCCTATTATAAAAATGCGAAAGTTTGTTAACATAAAATGTTTGTTAACTCTTTAACGCCACAACGAATGAACCGATTTGTTTAAAATTTGGAATGTAGATAGCTCATACCCAGGATTATAGAATAGAATAGAAATATTTTTTATTCAAATAAACTTTTACAAGTGCTTTTGAATAGTCAATGAATCTACCACTGGTTCGGAATGCCTTTCCTGCCGAGAAGAACCAGCAAGAAACTCGGCGGTTGCTCTTTTCAAAACAAATTTACAATACAGTAAATACTATGCTATATATGCAGTGTTTCCACAATGAGGAAAACATAGGCTACTATACTACATTAAAACATAGGCTACTTTTTATCCCGGAAAATTACAGTTGCTGCGGGAATTGAGAACCTTAATCCACGCGGATGAATTCGCGGGCATCAACTAGTTTATAAATCAACAAAAAGGAATATTTTTTAATTTAGTAATCTTTTAATTGACTAATTAGCCAAAATTTAATAAATTTATTTGTGTTATTATTTACCTAAGAGAAGAAACAAAGAAGTTTTCAAGAATCTCGCATCGTCAATGGAGTCGCAATATTTCGATATGAGTACAAATCAGAGGAAAAAGATAATGGAAGTTTGGCAAACAACGAACGAAGCATCATTAAAACTTCTCTTGTTCTTAGGAAGCTGTACAATTATTTCGTGGTAATTACTTAGTCAAATTAGCTTTTACGCATTTAAAGATGGGTCTCTACTTGGTCTCTACTATATTAGCACCAATTGTGCTCCTCGCATTTCGAGGCTCAAAACACTGTAACGTCAGAGTTATTGATTTAAAAAATGTTTTAAAATCGTAAATCTACTAGCGATTTTTATTTTGCACAGCTTCCCTTTAGTGCTCTGGCTGCATGTACGAATTAGAACCTTAAAACAAGCGAGATTACTTCCACTTTAATTTGATGATGAAACTTTGTCGTGATGTATATAAAATCGTAGTGCCCGTTTTCACCAACGTTCCCTGACTTTTACGGACTACCTAAGTTAAGGTGATGCTTTCTGTCAATTGCGCTTTACGAACCTTTAGGGCATACCTAAAGGTCAAAGATGGAAATGACATTACGTAATGGATTGTTTTTAGGGGCTATCTAGGTAAAGGGTCTCCTACTTGAGGGGATGGTTTAGGTATGGTTGGTGAATACGGGCGCATGTCTACTGTTCATTTTAATGGAGAGTGGAGACAATGCGCACTATGCGTTGTACCACACACAAACATAAATTGATACCGATATTATGTTTTTTATTTATTTATTTAATCCAACTTACATGGCAGGTGTATATATCCTCTGGTGGATGAGTTGGATTACAATCTACTGTTAGATGTCAGATTTCCCATGGACTACCGAACACCGACGCGTTACCCATTCGCGTACATGGCAAACATGATACAATTATTTTACATATCGTTTTTTGTGATGTCGAACGACCTCATTGTGCAATCGCATTTGATGCATTTGATTTGTCAATTTGCCGTGCTTAATGATTGCTTTAAGAATATTTTGACAGACTGTAAATTGCTTTTAAAAGGTAATTATTTAAAAATCCTTACTATAATATTATAACCGCGAAAGTTTGTTTGTGTTATATCCTTCATTCACGCTGCAACGGAGCAACAGATGGACATGATTTTGTGCATGGGTATAGTTGAGGACTTGGTTAGTGACCTAGGCTTCGTTTCATTAAAAAAAAGAGTTCCCGCGGGATTTTAAAACTTAACTCTACTTAAATCGAGTACTTACTTATTGAAATCCTTTATGAAATCAATTATTTTTAGTCACGAATACTTTAAGGTACACTATTTTATATAATCAGGAATTTTTTGTAGATGAAGTTTTGGACCAAAAAAATTTACAATTAAACGAAAAATTCAGACGAGAATACGTCAAACGGCTCAAAAACATGGTAGACCAACACATATTTATTTTAAAGTAAGTGCCTACATACTAAATACTAATTTATACTAGAAATTTATCTCTGTCCTTATTTTATTAACCTGTAAATTAAAAAATGCCTCATAATATTATAAGAAGAACATTCTCACATTTTAATTTCCTTTAATTACGGAAGGCTAATGGCGAATACTTTATGTGAGTGAGGGTTGAAAATAAATTGCAGGGAATGTCTCTGAGCCTTTAAGCTTTATCCGTCATTATGCTTGAGCTGGTTGATACTGGAAGAGCGAGTATTTTATGTCCACAATCCATGCTATTTTATTGTTTGCTGAATTAATTTACCTACAACAACACGAACATCAATCAACGAATCAACACGATCTGTGTACCTAGATTGTTCAAATATCAATTTTTACTTACTATCTTTCACCCGGGCACTGTCCAGTGTCCACATTATCAAACTACTTAAACCAGATAGTGGCTAAGAAAATAGTTTATTAATCAAATGACAGGCTAGGAACTCCTAGTATGCGATGGAAAATTTTATCACATTGACGACAACAAGCACCAGAAAAAATTGCTCGAAAGTTGAAGGTGACGATGAACTGACAAAGTGTTGAGGAACATATTGAGTTGCCGGAAAAAAGCTGCTTCACTCGTCTTCGTCTCACATGGAGAATTTTACTTAGTAATGCCAAAACTCAACTAGGGCTTTAAAGATAACTGACAGACAGATTGCTCATGTTATGATTATATGGTATTTGAACGACGATGGTATGACTTAAGAACAAGCATTTCTTTATATATGTGTCTGCGACTTAACTTTCGAATAGCTTAACTAATTTGTTGGGAGTTTCACAAGCAGGTAGAGAATTTAAGGATTGTTGCCTATGACTTGTCTTGATAAAGCGACTTGATACCTTTCACATGAGGTGCTTACGCTCAATAATGCACGTAAAGTGGCAGGACCGAATACCCTATTCGGAAATACTGCGGCGAACAAAGCTAACCGGGATTGAGGCCATGCTCATGAAATGTCAGCTGAGGTGGTGTGGACATGTCGTTCGCATGGATGACTCCAGACTTCCTAAGGCCATTTTTTAATCGGAGTTAAGGAGGTAAAACGCAAGTCTGGTGGTCAATTCCTACGGTATAAAGACGTCTTGAAGCGCGATCTCATTTCTTGTCATATACCTAGTGAAAGGTGGGAGGAACTTGCGCGGCAGAGGCAGGACTTTGTGGCGCAAGTCAGTAGATAAGGCTGTGGCGTCCTTTGAGGAGCGTCGATTAAACGACCTCGTCGCCAAACGCCATAACAAAAAGACCCAGCCAAAGAAATACCTTCTACCTCTACACGTATAATGCATCGGGCCAGTTACACTGTGCGCCGTGCAATAGGATTTTTCAGACAAAATTTGGTTTCGCGAGCCATATTCGCTCCCATAACCGGCTCTAGCCAAGACGGCCGTTGACGGTTACGTCATGGAGGACATCATCATGGGCTACTTATTTATCCCAAAAATTAAACAAAATCGTTCACACGGGATATTAAATAAACTAAAACCCTATGCCCGTTTTCACCAATGTTCCGTAACTTTTACGGGCTACCTAAGCTAAGCTAAGTGATTTCTATCAGTTTCCTTTTCACGAACCTTTAGGGAACATTAAAGGTGAAAATCAAATTGGGAAGGGGCTACCTACGTAAATAAACTCCTACTTAGGTGATGATTTAGCTACGGTTGGTGAAAACGAACATAGATCTACGTGGTGATAAGTCTCGGACATTACGTACTCGTACTTAGCGTAAAATTGAAACCCTTGCTTTAAACTCTCTTATTTGCTTTTTTCCAGCAATACGTTCAGGCTCCGTGACATAATGAGCGCGCCCATGTTAGCGCAGCTGGCGTGCAGCACGCTGCTTATTTGTTCCACCGCCTTTCAAGTTGCAACTGTAAGGATCACTTTGAATAACACAGACTAACAAAATAAGCGTGGGATTTGAGCTGAGATTAGTAAAAATAAAAATATAGCTAACTCTTAGTGTATCATATTACGCTGAAAAAGATCTTAGATACGTAGGTGATATATAGATAAAGTCTCGAATTGAGAGATCTATACTAAACGACAGACTCAGAATGCAAGGTCAACTTGAAAAATTACACTTACTTAGACCTTCTCTGAGAGGTGACCTGCGCTCAAAGTAGTGAGACGTTGCTGAAGTGTAACTTTGCTGTGCGTATTCTGTGGAAATTAACTTTCAAGAAAACGACGACTTGAATCGTTATGATTATATCCTATAGGATAAGTAGGTAGATGAAGATGTCCATATTTGATTTGATAAACACTGCCGAAAACTAGCCGAAAACGTTAATTTGAAAAGTGAGGTATAAGCTATCTACGATGATAAAATTCGACGTTTTTTAACTAAATGAGCTTTAATTTAATTAATATTAATGTTCGTTGAATTTGGGCTATCTACCTTGGCCCGAGGCTTCGTTTTAATAAATATTAAATTTTCAGTCCGTGACGGGAAATTTGACTAAATGGTTTATGTGTTTGTTCTACTTGGGTTATAACATGTACGTCCAATACGTCATATGCAGATGGTGTGAGGAAATAAAAATTCAGGTTTGTTTTTTATACGTTTTGAAACACAAAGCATTAATTAAAATTTAAATCTTATTCAGGGGAGGATTAGGACCGACGGCATCAAACGAGTCGCAGGGAGCCGCTGTATACAAGCGGCGCAAGACCGAGGCCTGTGAAAGTCCACGCAAGAGACCTTTGTTTAGCAGTGGACGTCTATCGGTTGACAAGAAGAAGAAGTAAAGGAAATAAGTGTTATGTGAATGTTATGCATATTGTGTCCCCAATACATTTGAATACGGTATATAAAATCAGGAGCACGCAAAGCATGTTTCAGTACTGAAAATGTTAATGCACTAGTCGGCTACATCGGGTTGCGCCGATGAGCAGCAGATGAGGCAGCGGCTACGGCCGGCTCGTTCCTTTTGCTGACGTAACCTTATTTTGCAAAACTTCGTTGGATAAAGAGGCACAAATGTAGTTCTGGGCTTATTATTATATGTTATCATTTTCATATCCCCCTTTTCAAACGTTGCTTTCTACGAGTAGGTACCTTTTGAACTGAAAAACAAAGTAAGTATCTGATTATGTACTAATTTTTTATTATTATTTGATAACATTATCAGACTGGCTTACATTTGAATGTGATCTCACCTGGTGGTAAGTGATGATTACAGTCTAAAATGGAAGCAGATGAACTTGAAAGTTTCCTTGTCCAGCAAAATTCTCGCTTATACGGCGTTCCCACGAGGCGATTTTTGTTGAATGTCACTATAGGCGTCTCAATCTCCTGTATGACAGGAGATAGAGACGGCTATGGCTATACATTCGCCGTCTCTATCTCCTGTAATACAGGAGTAGACGGCGATTCTAGTTGAATGTCGCTATAGCCGTCTCAATCTCCTGTATTTCAGGAGATAGAGACGGCTATGGCTATACATTCGCCGTCTCTATCTCCTGTTATACAGGAGTAGACGGCGATTCTTGTTGAATGTCACTATAGCCATCTCAATCTCCTGTATTTCAGGAGATAGAGACGGCTATGGCTATACATTCGCCGTCTCTATCTCGTGTAATACAGGAGATGGAGACGGCGATTCTTGTTGAATGTCACTATAGCCGTCTCAATCTCCTGTATTTCAGGAGATAGAGACGGCTATGGTGACATTCTACAAAAATCGCCGCGTGTGAACGCCGTATTAGCGAAAGACGTAAAAGCGACTGACGTAAAAATGACGTGGACTTGCATTAAACAGCTTAACTATTTCAGAGTGAAGGAGTAGGCGAAGCAGTGTACTGCTCAGGTTGGGAAGATGGTATAGTAACGGTGCCCGGGGTGCGGACGTCAATCCTGCTAATTCTGGCGCGCGCGAACAGGCCTGTCCTTCTTTCTGCTGGAGGAATGGTTAACCTTTCTTTGGAGGCGTACGCTAAGGTAAGACCTTTTCAACTAATCATCATCATCATCATCATCAGCAACCCATCAACAGCTCACTACTGAACACAGGTCTCTTTTCTGAGCTGGGTTATAGTCCATAGTCCATCACGGTGGTCCAATGCGAATTGGCAGACTTCATACACATTTTTTTCCTTTCTTCAAGATTTTTTCCTTCACCATTGAAGAATGTGATATTTAATTGCTTATTTGAAGATGTCTCAGTGATCAATAGGTTTGATACCGGCAGCGATCACAGGCTTGTGCGTGGTATCTTAAATATAGATCTGCAATTAGAGAGACAACGTCTGATGAAGTCAACTCTCCGACCAAAACCGTTGCAAAGTGTAAGCTCCGAACAATTCCAAATTGAGCTCAAGAACCGGTTCGAGCTGCTGGAAACCAACTTGGACATTGACCAACGATTCACCAATTTCGTAGATGTCGTTCGTGAAGTGGGACGCAAATACTGTCAGAACGATCATAAAAGGGTGTCAAAGATATCCGAAGATACCCGTAAACTTATGGAGCAGAGACGGGAGACTTCCTCAGCATTGCCTGAGTGGCATACTTTGAACAAGCGCGTCAAGAAGCGAATAAGATTCGACCTCCGGCGCTCCAACACCCGCAATATACAAAATGCGATCGAGCAAAACCGAGGTTCGAAAGTGTTCGCTAAGCGACTTGAGAGGAGCCACTTAACAAAGTTGAGAAACCCCGTCGGTAAAATCGTAACGTCTCAAGCAGAGGTCCTAGAGGAGATCGAACGATTTTACTCTCAACTATACTCCTCCAAAGCTCCAAAAGCGGCTCAAGACACGAACGACAAACGTGCGACATTGACCCGCCACTACACCGAAGACATCCCAGACGTTGACCTTGGCGAGATGCGAATAGCCCTCAATCAACTTAAAAACAACAGGGCACCTGGCGATGACGGCATCACATCAGAGCTTCTACGTGCAGGAGGTACTCCGATCCTGAAAGAGCTAGCAGAGCTCTTTAATGACGTCATTGCAAACGGAACAACGCCAAAAGCATGGAGCAAGAGTGTGGTAATTCTTTTCTTTAAGAAGGGTGACAAGGAGCTTCTGAAGAACTATCGGCCGATATCACTCTTGAGCCATGTTTATAAGTTGTTTTCGAGGGTGATCACAAATCGCCTCGCCCGAAGGCTTGACGATTTTCAACCTCCGGAGCAGGCTGGGTTTCGAAAAGGCTACAGCACCGTAGACCACATCCACACCTTGAGGCAGATTATACAGAAGGCCGAAGAGTATAATCTACCACTCTGCCTTGCTTTTGTGGACTACGAGAAAGCCTTCGACTCTATCGAAACTTGGGCTGTTCTGGAGTCACTGCAGAGATGCCAAGTCGATTGGCGTTATATCGAGGTGCTGCGATGTATTTACGATACTGCGTCAATGACCGTCCAAGTACAGTCTCAGCAAACAAAACCAATCAACTTGAGAAGGGGGGTTAGACAGGGGGATGTAATATCCCCAAAACTGTTTAATAGTGCACTAGAAGACCTCTTCAAAACGCTGGACTGGACAGGACGAGGATTTAATATAAATGGCGAATACATCTCACACCTGCGGTTCGCCGACGATGTGGTTATCCTTGCAGAGACTCCAGAAGATCTGGAGCAGATGCTGAGTAGTCTAAGCCGCTCTTCCAGACGAGTTGGTCTCGGGATAAACATGGACAAAACCAAGGTTATGTTCAATCAACATGTTGTCCCGATACCCGTGAACGTCGAAAATGTTGGAATCGAAATTGTTTCAGAGTACAACTACCTTGGCCAGACCATACAATTGGGTAGAAACAATTTCGACGAAGAAGCCAACAGAAGGATACGGCTGGGCTGGGCGGCATTTGGAAAATTAAGTCAGGTCTTCTCATCGTCAATACCTCAATGCCTGAAGACGAAAGTCTTCAATCAATGTGTCCTTCCCGTCCTCACTTATGGCGCTGAAACGTGGACACTAACAAAAGGCTTGATCCACAAATTTAAAGTCACTCAGAGAGCTATGGAGAGGGCTATGTTAGGAGTTTCTCTTAAGGACAGGATTCGAAATGAAGAGATCCGTAAGAGAACCAAGGTCGCCGACATAGCTCAAACCATTAGCAAGCTGAAATGGCAGTGGGCAGGCCATGCTTGTCGCAGAAGCGATGGCCGTTGGGGCCGAAAAGTCCTAGAGTGGAGACCGCGAACAAGTAAGCGTAGTGTGGGGCGCCCTCCAGCACGTTGGACTGACGATATAAAGCGGGTGGCGGGAAGTGGCTGGATGAGGAAGGCTGAGGACCGGGTGTGGTGGCGTTCTCTGGGAAAGGCCTATGTTCAGCAGTGGACGTCCGCAGGCTGAGATGATGATGATGATGATGATGAATTGCTTAATCGTACATAACTCGGAAACCTGCGACCACCCCTAATAGGAGACCACAGTCCTGACCCTAGTCGTCAGGACTGTGCCACTGCTCTTAATGGTGCAGATTAAATTCTGTATAAAGAACATTACTTATTTGTAATTTATGCTAGCATGTCCGTGATGTATGTTGGAAGAAGTCATACTTATTAGTGTCTGCTTCATAGTTTAGTCATGATCTTCATTTATTTAAAGGAATAAATAAAATTCTCTTATAATCCGCCGATCCGGCGGATTTAAGGATTATAGCGAAAGAATTATATTTTTTCTTTGATTACCATGTAATTCCGCAAAGTAACGCCTATTCTTCGATAAAATATTATGATCTTCTCGTTGTGCTTTGTTATCAATTTATCGATCCAATGATTTTTTACTTTTCATTAGGTATTATGCTTTTAAATGGTTTTTGGTAGGAATTTTTTGTTTGCTCGTGAGAATCTTCATAATTTTGACTTGTGCTGGCTACTGCCGAATTGTCCATGAGCAAATTATTACTTTTCTAATGTAAAATTAATTTTATTTACAGATGGTGAAAACATCTTACAGTGCCCTCACAGTATTGCTTCGACTTCGATAAAGCAATAATAAGATTTTTTTTTATTACCTAACGTAAATAAAAATAATTCGCCCCGAATTCGTAATGCAAGTCTTAAGATGAATAAATACCTATGTAAACTTAACTAGGCTCCGGCTTGTTTAAAATCCTTACTTTACTGATATTATAAATACAAATGTGTGTTTGTTTGTTGGTTTATCCTTCAATAACGCCACAACAGAGCAACGAAGCAACGTAACTTTTAACATGAGTACCTACTATAGTTAAGGACCTGGAAATTGACATAAATAGGCTACACTTTAAAGTATCCCGGTAAATCGAAAAATTTCCGCAGGATTTTAAAAACTGTCACGAGCTAAGCTAATAGTAAGTAATAAAGCTAGTAAGTAAAAAATAAGGTTTTTCCTCAATAACTTTTCCCTTACATCCTACGGCAAAGCAGTTCTATACTTTTCAGTTAGAGCGTTAAATTTTCTATAACTTTTTCCCCCACCTTCCTCTTTTAGCACAGGGTCCTCGAGGTCCAAAACGTGAGAAAATGTTAGTTAACTTTTTCCATCAAACCCCACTTTTTAGGGTTCCGTATCCAAAGGGTGCTAACGGGACCCTATTACTAAGCCTCCGCTGTCCGTCTGTCCGTCCGTCCTTACGTCCGTCTGTCAGCGGGCTGTATCTCGTAAACCGTAATAGGTAGACAGTTGAAATTTTCACAGAGTGTGTATTTCTATTGTATAACAACAAATAATAAAAATAAAATAAAATTAAAACCAAAGGGGGCTCCCATAGGTACATTTAAAAGGAATCGAAATAAATTTTATTTTTTACCCCGGCATGTGGGGTGTCATTGTCTAGAGCTCATTAATTATTGGAGTTCAATAATATTTTTTATTATTTTTTAACCTCAAAAATGAAGAAATGGACTGGCTCGTCAAAATTGTGACCAAAACAACGAGCATTTTTCCCCCATAATAAGCTAATTTAGTACAATCTAAGAACTAAGAAATCTAAATATGTATGTATCTAGTTTAAAAAAAAGTGATTTGGTCATATGTACGGAACCCTAAATGAGCGAGGCCCAACTCGCACTTGGACGATTTTTCTTACCTGTCGACTGGACTTAAGTGTAATTGCGGCCTTTTCTAAGCGCGCAGACTTGAAACGATCAAGTCTGCGCCGTCTTGCCTCGTACAAATATAAATAAATAATCGATGCCACATGTCAGAGTATAATTACGGAAAGGGCGTGTGTATGTCACAGAGGCGGATTCTGAGCGTCTTTGAAATTAACACCACTTCCGCGTAGGTTTTTGAAATGCTATAAACTATAAATAACATGTTTATTTACAGTTTAAAGACGTTTTACGTTCGGTAGACTAGAAGTTTACATTTTTGTTTTATTATTTTAAAATACATAGCTACAGGAAAATACCCTAAAAATAAATAAATCCAGAAAATGAAACTACTGGAACACACAAGACGTGTGTGCTAAACATTATAGGTGCGCTGTCTATTCACTCACTCTCACAGTTCGAGTGCCGCTACCTATGACAGATTTTATAATATAGTAAACGCTGATATTTCACCAACGTAAAATAAGTCTTATCCGAGCGTAAATTTCATATTTGGACAGTATTTTCAATACAAAAACTGTCAGACACACACTTTATTCCCCGGTAAAACGTCACTCGACGTTGGTGCAATCAGCACTTAATCTGTCCAAACGTCAGATTTATTCGTCATAAAGTTTATCTGGTAGTTGAAAAATCAGCTCTAAGTCCAGTTAACAAAACTTTCTATTAGGTTCAACGACTGCTGTAGGTAATGTTGCCTCACAGGATATTGCTGTTCTTCCAAGCGAAATAGTGAAATAATCTGAACGAAATAGTTCAAAAGAATTTAGAACTTCAAAGGTAGGTAACTCAGACACCAAAATTCCAAACAACTAAAAAAGAATTCTTGATTGCTGCAATTAAATAAAAATTTAAATAGGGCTCGTAGTTAAGCTTTTAAAAAAGTTTGTCGATGACTCAAAATTAGTTAGTAAAAAGAAGGTAAATAGATTTATTTTATTTTTCCTTCTTATTGTTTTTAAAGTTTTTATCGTACGCGTCCGTTAAACTTTTTTGTTAAAAAGTTATTATGAATTTTAATATCGCTTCATTATAATTAAACCTACCTTACAAGTAAGAATTACGAGTATCTTGCTTACAACGGACCAAAAACCGCTACGAAAGTTATATCCAAAAAACGTCAAAAATGAATCTGATTTACTAAACATTTTAACTAAACTACACATACATTTCGCATATTAAACTAGACTAATATTCCCCGTTCCCCACAAACTAAGCGTTGGTACCCAAATGTTTGTTAAAGTTTCAGCAATTAATTTAAGTCTTACTCACATTGCGAAAGTTTCTCTGTCGTCCCAGTGATATTGCGGGTGTAAGGGCCAATTTAGACGGTGCCTCGTTCATCGTCCATTTTTGTGAACATTTTTTGCGAAAATGAACCCTAAGGCCTTTTTGCCCTAAGGGCGACTTTAGAAGGTTCATTTTTGATGACTCATCGATGAATCCTCAAAAAGAAAGCAAAAATCTCGAAAAATGAAATTCGCCCTTAGGGCGAATTAAGACCGTTCACTATCGCAAAAATGTTCGCAAAAATGAACGATGAACCGTCTAAATTGGCCCTAATCCTACTTCTTATTCCTATTAATATTTTAATAATATTATAAAATATGCGAAAGTTTGTGAAGATGGATGTATGGATGGATGAATGTTTGTTACTCTTTAACGCTTCAACGAATAAACTGATTTGGCTGAAATTAGGAATGGAGATAGCTCATACCCAGGATTAAAACATAGGCTACTTTTTATCCCGGAAAATTACAGAGTTCCCGCGGGAATTAAGAAACCGTAACCCACGCGGACGAAGTTCCGGGCATCATCTAAGTAGTAATAAATAGACAGGCACACTCATTGCTACAATTTTATAATACTTAGGTAAGTATCAGCTAATGCCCACGACTTCGTTGGCGTGGATTTCAGTTTAAATAAAAATATTTTTCCACACAAACAATTTTCATGGATACAACCAGAAAATACAAACTTTTCATATCTTATTGGATCTCCTAGGGGACTTTCTAAAGTCAAAAATAATTACCTATTACATAAATTTGACAGAGAGCTCAAATAGTTGCTAATTTTCATGGATATAACTTGAACGTACTTAAGTGTAAATTAAAAAAAATATTTTTTTAAAATCAAGCTTTTAGTAGCTAGGTACATCATCAGACCCTGGATATCATCTAGGACCAGAATACTCGTCATGACGAATCAAACGAGCCCAAACTCAATGGGGTTACGTCGTTTTATTACAGGGTTTCCATTAGCCACTTTTCCGGCGTCATCATCAGGCTCTGGATATCATCTAGGACCAGATAACTTGTCAAGATTAATCAAACGAGTCCAAACTTGATGGGGTTACGTCGTTTCATCATAGATTTCCCAAAACCACCTTCCGGCTTCATCATCAGACCCTGAATATCATTTAGGAACAGAGTATTTGACGAACGATGGTATGACATCGTTTTTTCACAGAGTTCTGATAGCCATCTTCCGGCTCCATCATCAGATCCACTCCATTTGACAATAATATTGCATTGTCATCCGATTTACATATTATACATGCAAAATTTAATCTCAATCGGAAACCGGGAAGTGGTTCTAATTCATCTTGCAAGATTTGACCTAAACATACACATACATACATTGCAAGTTAAATAAAAACTTGTAAAAATGACGGACTTACAAACTTTTATCCCGTCTACGGTCTAACCCCTTTAGGAGTAGAATTTCGTTCGATAGCTTCGCCTCGATATGAGCCGTCAGGACATGTTTTTAATATAATATTAGGTAAATAAAGGAAAAAAGTAAACACAGATATATTTAGTAGATTAGGTATATTCGTTGGAAAAAACAGAAAACACTGCAATAAAATGCCTGGCAATATCTTACATATATACAAATGAAATACAAATGCATACAATGATTTATTTTACGGAGTTAAGTTATGTGCAGTATCGAATGTTCGTACACGAGCTTCATTCAATTAGGAGCGGTAACATGACTCCGAGGCATTGTTTTATTTTTCGTTATAAATTCCGTTTTGTTAAATCAGCAAGTATTGTATTAATCTCATATAACTTGCTTTTTAGCAAGACTAGTTACTTTGTTTTTTTTTTGCCGGAAATTGCCGTGAGCATAATAACTAATAACCATAAACAAATTTTAGAATAGAATAGAATAGAAATGTTTTTATTCAAATAAACTTTTACAAGTACTTTTGAATCGTCAATGAGTCTACCACTGGTTCGGAATGCCGTTCCTGCCGAGAAGAACCAGCAAGAAACTCGGCAGTTGCTCTTTTCAAAATACTTTTACAATATACTTAACAGATATTCTATGTATGCAGAGTTTCCACAATGAGGGAAAGGTCCACAAAAGCATACGTAATTATTTCTAATTATAATTCAACACATTTCAAGACGGGCAGACAGAAAGTAGCCCCATTGCCGGTGGTGGCACCCGTTCACGAGCATGACGCATCATGACCCAGCCATTGCTTCGCTCAACCATATTTTAGGGAACGCAACAACCCGCATCACACGACACCACCGCAGAAATGTTAAAGAGAGTGTGACATACTTAGGCTACCCATCTTAAGGCATCGAATTGAAACTAATATTCAAATCAAATACTCATTTTAAAATATGACTTGTACACAAATAAAGTGGAAACTCTGAATAGAATAGAATTATTTTGATATACAATTATACAGGTTAATCATTACCTACTGTCTCATGAATCGCTGGAACGAATTACATCCACGCTTTTTTGTCATTTATATAGTCTTCAATCGTATAATATGCTTTTTTCATGAGCGTAGTTTTAATCGATTTCTTAAACTTGTGTAAAGGCAAGTCCAAGATCGACTGTGGAATTTTATTATAGAACGTCACGCCCATTCCCACAAATGTCTTTCGGACCCTCTTGAGGCGCAGTCGAGGAATCACGAGCCTATTTGGATCTCTAACCTGCCTATCGCGTAATTCACCCTTTTTTTTGTAATTCACAATGTTTTGTCTGACAAATATTATATTGTTATAAATATATTGTGAAGCTACTGTAAGAATGCCTATTTCTTTAAATTTTTCTCGAAGCGAATCCCGCGGCTTTAAATTATAGATTGCGCGAATCGCCCTCTTCTGCAATACAAAAATTTTTCCAATATCGGCCGCTTTACCCCATACTAAGATTCCGTATGACATAATACTATGGAAATATGCAAAATAAACAATTTTTGCAGTTTCTATGTCAGTTATCTGTCGAATCTTCCTAACAGCGTAAGCAGCAGAGCTGAGCTTGCCAGCAAGTACTGCTATATGGGTGCCCCATAATATGGGTGCCAATTATAGTTAAGCTACTCTTACTATTGACTCCAAGCACATTCACGAAGGGTCTCGTGTATCTTTCCAAAAAGTTCCAAAACTGCATCCCGATTACGGAAAATTCGATGTAACATACGTCATATTGATTTTTAACCGACTTTAAAAAAGGAGGTAATCAATTCTTCGGAATATTTTAACCGACTTCAAACAAGGAGATTATCAATTATTCGGAATATATATTTTTTTACGTATGTTCACTGATTACTCGGACACGCCTGAACAGATTTAGAAAGAAAGAAAGAAAGAAAAAGCATTTATTTTAAAAAATTGTGCCACACACATCACTGTAGCCTAAGGTAATTACGGGCTAACATAATAAATGTCATGTGTGGCACAACCCGAAAAAAAGGTCCAAGCTCAGCAATAAGCTGCATACCTTTATAATAAGTACACAGCGCTGATTTTCAGCAAGAACCCAGATTCGGGTGACGCCACAGAAGCAATTAAAAATAAAAATTAAAAATTAACTACACTACTATTAACTAATAAAACAGCTAGAAATTATTAATACAATATACACTATAATAAATAAATAAATGATTATGGTTACCGAACTACATTCTACATAAATACTATAATATGTTACAGATTATACATTAAATTTGGAATTTGGATTTGGAAAATTCTTTTTTGTTTCAAGGGGTATACTTCCCAAGTGGTCCCATTGAAATATTATCGAAATCGGTCGAGCGGTTTTTAAAATATCAACAAAAAATTATATACTTTGTAGTGGTGCGGTCGTTTGAAGTCGGTTTTTTATAAATAAATTTTTATATTAAATTATGTTCGTATGAATGTCATCCGGGGCCGGATCCTGACCTTATTTATTAAAATCGCTTCGCTTCGCTCGTTTAGTAGTTTATTCCCTAAGGCGTGGAACGTTCGTAAAGTCACATACTTAAATACATACAAAGACTCTCAAAATCACAACCCGTCCTTTTGGCTTTGCCGTAATTGGGAATAAATGTAATACCTACTCAATGAATAGGTACAATTCCTTCATTGTTAAAGTAATTGATGAGAGAGAGAAAAGAGAGAGGCACAGATGAGTATCTGGGATCGAACCGGGACTTTAGAAAAGGAGGCAAAAGACAACCTGGCTGATTTAACCTGAAGGCTGTAATCACCGCTTTATAAGAAGTTTATCAATGTTCCCTTACATAAATTGGATGAACGAAAAGTACCTATGTATGCTCATTGCTTAAGTTATTAAAATAAGAAGAGGCAATTATCTGGAAAAGGTGCCAACTTTCTACGAAAAGTGCTCCGCCTTGTGAGAAATGGAGCGAAATTCTGCTTTTGAAGTCCTAAAGCACATACAGCATCTTGACTTTACTCAGTCAGCCGTTTGTTCTACATAGAGCCGAGCACTCACGAGCGTAACATGCAGACTTGATTGCGAGCATTCTAGTACTATATTAGGCTGGATCCACATTTGTTTTATTTCGGTGTATTGTGCCCTGAGTCCTCGTTGTGACGCCAAAATTCTGTCAGGACTGACACAAATTTTTACCCGACTACAACAAAGGAAGGGGTATGATTTCAGCAGTATATTATGTATGTATGTTTGTAGGTAGGTATGTATGTAATATGTATGTATGTATGTGACTACGAATGTTCCATCGCACTGTAGCGAATAAACTGCTGAGTCGATTTTGATGAATGAGGTGTCAATCAAATCGTTATGATGGTCCGGGTGGCATAGGCTATATTATTTTATGCCTACGAACAAAATCGTTTAGATGGATTTTGCGTACATTCAATTTTCTGCAGTCGGCTTACAGTTTTTAAACTTTCATCCTTGTGACACTAGTGTCGACAGCAACAGCGCTTGCAACACATGAGTGACACCGAAGCTAGATCTGCAAATTGGTATCGCGGTATATTACACATCGACATTCGGTCTTAAGAGTGACTTTAATTATGAGTATATTCATTTATAGGTTGAACTTCAGTGGTTCATTTGGACCAATTTGGACTTTTCATAGGGTGAATCATCACTAAGGGTCGATTTAACCAACGTAAAATAAATCTTGTCCGAGCGTTAATTAGGGTTCCGTACCAAAATATTAAAAATGGAACCCTTATGGTGAGACTTTCTTCGTCGTCGGTCCGTCCATCCGTCTGTCACAGTCGATTGTTTTAGTAACTATTAAAGCTATCGACATGAAATTTGCCATAGTTGTTTATAATAGTGGCCCGACAACATGGGATTAAAAAAAATTCAAAAATTATTTTTAGTTTAAAATTATTTAGTAAGATAACTATACCGAGTGGGGTATCGTATGAAAGGGCTTTACCTGTACATTCTACACAGATTTTACCCCCCCCCCCCCCCCCCCTCCTCCCCCTTATCTCCGAAGTTTACCAATCTAAAAATCAGTAATTATTATGGTCAATAGAAGTTTACGTATATTTTACAGCAAAAATAAAACCAAGGTGAAAATTATTTTAGTTTAATTAAAAAAGGAGGAAAATCGGGAGTTTCAAATTTATTTTTATTTTAAGTTCCGTCTAAGTTCGCCCTTAGGGCAAAGGGCCTTAGGGTTAATTACGAATTCTTTCGAAAAATTAACCGTACAAAATTCACCCTTAGGGCGAATTAAGACGGTTTATTTTCGTAATAATTTTCGCAACGATGAACGTTGAACGAGACTCCATTTAATTTAGGCGTTTTTGTTTGATCGCAGCTCCTACCTAAACGCAGATTGTGTAATGTCTGCAAAAAGGACTTCCGCTTTTCGACAACGTTTATAGATTTCGTGTACTTACCTATCGAAGCACTGCAACGTTAAAGTGAAATGGATCTTGACTTCTTGATTTAATGCTCAAGTTTGCTCACACATCTAGAGCCCGTATCTCATGCGGAAACTTAAAAAAACAAATATTAGCATTAGTAGTCCTGACTTGAGGACTCTAACAAAAGACTTACAAGGTTTATTTTGGTCTGAAGTTATTCTACTCAAAATCTATAAATGTCGTGGAGATGTGCAAACTCGTACTGAAGGTGGAGCGGATCAATCGAGTGGTGAGTCCTCGCCCTAACCGAGTGAACGCGAGTATGGACTTACATTTCAATTAGCAATTCGCCTTCACTTACCATTACTTACAATATCGCGGTCACTCACCTACGAGTGGCGAGCAACTTCACAGTGAGCCTGTACTCTGTAGTCTGTGCTTTAGTTGTTTTATAATGATGACCACATACACGTATCAGTCCGGGAGCCTGTGACATTAAATGTGTACCTACTTAATCCTACTTGCTAGTTGCTACTAATCCTACTATCTTACTTCCGATTTCCTACTAATATTATAAATGCGAAAGTTTGTGAGGATGGATGTATGGATGGATGTTTGTTACTCTTTCACGCCACAACGAATGAACCGATTTGGCTGAAATTTGGAATTGTGATAGCTCATACCCAGGATTAACACACAGGCTTCATTTTTTCCCGGAAAATTAAGGAGTAATCCCGCGCGAATTAAAAACCTTAATCCACGCGGAAGAAGTCGCGGGCATCATCTAGTCCTACATAAATTGATAGTGTATCATTATGTATCAGTCATACTTAATAAAAAACATACACGCACACATACACAGAAAAAAGGTGTGACAGACTTTTATGCCACGGTGGCAATTGCCACACCAAATTTTGTCTACTTACAATTAATTAAGTAAATTAAGTTAATAAGTCTATTAAGACAGGATTTATCCTGTCACACTTATTTATGTTCTACTATACACTATCTACTAATCTATCACTATACACTATCAATTTTGATACAAAAATATTGGAATAGGTATGTATAATATGTAACCATTTGTCATCATCGTGTTCGAATATCGAATACACAAAGTGTAGTTTTGGCAGAAATTTTACGAAAAGCCTTTCTATCCAAATCCTCATCTACCATAACCGGTAGAGAAGGGTATTTCCATAGTTCTTTACTTAGGTAGCTGTGAATATCTATTGCTAAGAAATTCCGAACAGATCTTTGGCAAATGAAAAATATGTGCATACTAATTTGGCCGTGCACGTATGTGCTACATAATTCGCTAGCCGTACCGGCATCTTTCTGCGGTTTACGTAAAATATTTCCTTACAGAAAAAGATTTTATATCTAGATACTTATCCTTTTTTAAAGAGTTCAAAGCGGCAAGCTTGTACAATTTTACGGTCGGCAATGTCACAGGGTTGTTGTTTAACATTCCCGAGCCCCTGGCTCATTCTGGCAAAAAATTGCCATTAGGTAGGCATTTTGATCGTCAGCCGGAGAATTCTTGCCTATACTTAAACTAAATCTTAACATTTTTGCTTGTGTTTAAAATTGATCTGGCGTAGCTAGGTTATACCTATCGTCGTATATATCTACTTAGGTAAATGAGTTTCTTCTTCGAGCACCAATAGAAATCCACAGCTGGACGATGGTCTTTTGTATGGACTTCCAAAAGCTTCGGTCGCTTGTTTCCCGTGGCTAACTGGGTAAATGGCTTAAATACTCAAAGGCTTTGAACGACGCAAATCGTTATTCGATTAAACAAAACAAAGTATTGGGCTATCTATAAATAGGAATATTATGAAGATTGTCTGGTATGCGAGTGCTACATTATGCAATCGTCAAGAGCCGTATGTCCAACGGAGGACATAAAACATCTAATTACGCATGGGCATGCCGCGAATAAGGCAATCGTCGCCCTTTGTTTACTAGTGACGCATGGCGCTCGCTCCCTGCAATCTATAAAGTGCGGAGTCGTTTACCTTCCGTGCGACGCGACGGCATGTGTACTTGCGTAGATGCGTGAGCGCATGGCGTGCGCAGGCAGAGACTCCAGAGAGGCGGTGCCCGCGGCAGCGCGCGGACGATGGCGCGCTGGCTGTGGGCAACTTCGCTCCTCGCAGTGCTCGCCGACTCGTGCGCGTGGTGGCCCCCGACCCAGCCGCTGCTCGTGCCCCTGACGCGCTCGCGAGTGCCGCGCCACGCGCCCAACCAAATACGCCACCTGCACATCCTGGGGTGGCACCTGGAACTGCAAGAGAACCGCGCGATCCGCTCGCCCTACTACAACGAGTGCCAGTTCTACAAGGGCCGCGTGCTCTACGAAGAATCCTCCTCGGTGACGGTGACGGAATGCGAAGGACAGCTTTACGGGCTACTTCGAGTCGGCGGAGAGGATTTCGTCCTGCAGCCGACGAGGCCGGACGACGGCCACGTGTTGAGAAGACGGGATGTTCTGCAGGCGGAACAGCCGGTAGCCTACAACCTCACCGGTGATATGGTCACTGACTTTGACTTTGATTTCGGAGAAGATGAGGTGATGCCGGCGATGCGCGTACGCCCGCGGAATGGCGACCACTCCGACATCGACTACCATAGAAATGAGCTGCGGACTTACACGAGACCAATTTCAGGTGTGTTTCAGTGCAGTGTTCAAATTCTTAAAGGTTTAAAAAGGGTTAAGTATTTTTCTGCCCACGACAACGGAAACGGTAAGAAGGTACCTATATTATTAATTATTTATATTTATACGCGTTTAATAGAGGGCGCACGTTACGTTTTTCTGAAAAACTTCTTGGTCGATTTTATTGCGGTTTTCGCATATCAAATCTAAGGTTCTTAAAATTTTGCGGCTATAGGCGACAAGGGAGTGATACAGTCGGGTTTTAAATTTGTTTTTTCATTTGCCAGAAAAATTTCTGACCGATTTTGATGTGGTTTGCATTTGTGTAATGCAAACCAGATCAAAATCGGGCAGAAATGACCTGTGGGTCACACAGATGTCCTTGGATATCTATATGTATATTTTAATGATGTAGACCACTAGAGCCACAGAATTTCGTGGTAGGTTTTTTATTTATTTAATTGACATCTTGTTGTGTTTATTGTTTGTTACAGGCGCGAAAGGATTATGGCTAGAGTTAGCTATCGTTGCGGATCACACGATGGTGAAGTTCCATGGAAGAGAGCGAGTGAAGCATTATATCTTGGCTATAATGAATATCGTAAGTACGCGAGATACGATACTTGTATGCAATTAACTACAAGTGTTCAGTCGTAATTCAGATTTATGTAATACTTCAAAGGTCAGTGCCATCTTCAACGACCAGTCTCTGGATTCAAATATGACGCTCGTCATCAACCAGCTGTTCATGTACGAACAGAAAGACCCTGTAATCAAATATGGGAATGTGAAGAAATCGTTAGAAGCGGTGAACAAATGGAATTACCGGCGCCTCATGAAATTACCAACAGGTACGAGACAAGTTACTGTATAAATAGATTTTAAAGAAAAAAGATAACAAGCCTGCTAATTTCGTAAAGTGTGGAAGTAAAATTGAAAAGTCAAATAAGTGTTAGACTGGGTTTGAAACTGCCATACCCCCTTCCAAGTTAGCCCACTAGGCATCGTCACTTACCATCAGGTGAGATCACAGTCAAGGGTCATCTTGTCATGAATATAAAGACTGTCCATGACTTCGAAACGAACTAGTTACTTTTTATTTATTCACATAGCCTGGTTAAGGTCTATCTGCTATAAAAATTCTAAAACGTCTGAATTGAATTTGATTGGAATTTCTCAGGCAGGCAGAGGACTATCCACCGAGTTTATTTTGGGTAGATACATTTCAATCTCAGGAAAAAAGCCTGTGGAAAGCTAATAGGCATCTCATGTTCAGCGGTGTAGGGAAATATCCTGAAGAAATCTGCATTCCTGAGAGTACCTACTCCATAATAATCTCAAAGGTGTGTGAACTCTACTAATTTACATTGGGCCAGCGTGGTGGACTATGGCCTATACTATAACCCTTCTCTTGTTACGCTCTACGTTCTCTATACTTTTTATGGGTTTCTAAATGGTCTAAGGTTGCTAATGATGAGGTAGGTACATTTAAATGTCAGGAAAACTAAAAACATAAACCACGCGGGCGGAGACGCGAGCACAAGCTTATTTGCTAAATAATGAATTAGTGGTTCCACGAACCCATGAATCACTCAATGTGATATCAATTAACAGTTTATCTGATGTTCGTCGAAGGTTTCTTGGGATGTCATTACTTTTATTATTGAGATAAATTAATCTGTTCCTATCCATTCTTATATCTTTGTCGTTAAACACAAGACAGGATGATTCAATTAAAGTGATCGATTCATCAACAAAAAGAGATTGAAGTGCTTTTACGATGACGTACCAATCATTTCATTCATTCAAGTAGGGTTTTATTGTTATACTAACTCGAGCTGGCTTTGCATGTTTACAAATAATGAAATGTAAAGAATTACGAGTATATCAGTGCCGTTCTACTAACTCTCGTTAGTTACTATAGTAACAAATTGAGTAAGGTATAGTAAAAAAGCGATCGCCAATATGTTGGTGATCGCTGTCGAACTTTTGGGTTTTGTTTATCACGATAATTGTAACTCTCCCATTTTGTAATTCTAATCCCTAGATATATTTCCTTACTACCAAGGCGAAATCTTTTCGTTTCGGGAAAACGATTTCACGCTGTCATTTCGGCTTCGTCACACTTCATACAAACTTTTCTTTCCTCTTCACCCTTTTATGGATAAGGAGGAAACTTTTAGGAAACAAATTATCTATTTTCAAAGAAACTGGCTTTTATGAATTTCGCTTTTCCTTACTTGGCTCTAATCAATTGCCAAAATTATACTGATATATGCGTCCTACCATCGCATAATATATTGCAGGTTACCTATCATGTATCAGTCATAGCTACTGGCCTCTAGCTTCTTAACCGAGCCATAAATGACATCAAGTGACCTAAATGAAAATGAGTCATTCATCTCAAATTTAGGGCCTGGTAGTTGGAAGAACTAATAAACTTTTATCTAAAGGTAACCTTACTATCTTATCTTACTCAGAGCAAAACATACGATGCCATGTTATGAGTCTCTAATATAAGCCTCAGTCATGTAGGTATAAGTATTTTATTATAGATGAATAAAAAAATTACCTATTTAATTACAAGATGTGTTAAATACTCGTAGAAGTAGGAAGGTACTCGTGCCTTCGTGGATGAACAGAGCAAAAGAGCATTTTAAGAGATGCCAATAAAATTTTACTCTCAATCTAGTTTATTTGTAGGAAGGTACGAGTACGAGTAGTTTAGTTGACGAAAACAAAATAATGAGGCTTTCAGAAGACGCGAAGCAGATTGAACGGTGTGAGATATGTTGCAAAATATTGATCAGCTAATATTAAAAAGCATAGCAACAGCAACCTGCGACCTAAACGAGTATCGGTTCTTCAAACTATATAGGCTTGATTTGTCATAAGAACCTCATATTGACTTACATGAAATAAATATGTATTTTTTTTGGAATTATGAGCCTATTCACTTCTTATTGGTTTTCAATATTCTTACGTGTGTTGTTCTGTATCTTCAATTCTTGATCAATCCATTACTATTATGTTATTTACCTCCGTGTTGTTTTCTTCGATTATCTTATTTATTTATTTCTATTTTGAAGTTGATCTTGAATTTTGTATTAATTCTTTTACGTTTTTTCATAGCTTTTAATGTTTCCTATTGACTTCATAAGAAGGCTAAGGGCCACTCAGCGAGCGATGGAGAGAGCTAAGCTCGGAGTATCCCTGCAAGATCAAATTAGAAATGAGGAGATCCGTAGGCGAACCAAAGTCACCGACATAACTCAATGAGTCGCGAAACTGAAGCGGAAATGGGCGGGGCACATAGTTCAAAGAGCTGATGGTCGCTGGGGTCCCAAGGTGCTGGAGTGGCGAGCCCGCACCGGGAAGCGCAGTATTGGCAGACCCCCACTAGGTGGACTGACGACATCAAACGAGTCGTAGGGAGCCGCTGGATTCAGACAGCGCAAGACCGAAGCTTATGGAAGCCCATGGAGGAGACCTTCGTCTAGCAGTGGACGTCTATAGGTTGATTTAGAAGAAGAAGATTGACTTCCTATAGGATATCCTTTTCTGCAGATAGTACCGGTTGGGACGCAACAGTGTGGCTAACTCGGGCGCCGCTTGGGGGCCCCTCTGGATTCGCTCCGGTCGGCGGCGTCTGCACCCGGATGCGATCTGCCGCCATCGACAGAGACGAAGGCCTGACCAGCGCTTTTGTCATCGCGCATGAATTGGCTCATCTGTAAGTAACCTAAGCAATAGGCATGATGACAGTAACTTAACCAAGAATCACTGAAATTATGAATTTATCTAATGAAATAGGATTTAAGGATTAAAAAAACGAATTTTTTTCTTTTCTATTTTGAGTGAGATTGATATTTATTTTGATAAAATAAGACTACAAAATACAGCAATCCGCCATATTGGATTGAACACCAATCAGAGCGATACGTCACAACTTACGATATCTTCAAACTTTGACAAAGTACCTACTATGAAATAAACATACATAAGTATTCATTATAACTCACCCCCACTTGTTCTGCCGGTTTAGTGATTAATTCAAATTGCATTCGAATTATATTTTAAAATGGTAAGTAGGTAGGAATTGCAATTTTTTTTGTAAAGAAAAGTTGAATATATCCTAGTGAGCAAAGACAATTCACTGTTAAATTCAAATTAACTACTAACGCAACGGCGAAATATGGTCGCCATTTTAAATTACGACTAAAATGTCTCCCTTTTAAGGTTAGATCCATAAAATTTCATGTCGCTAATTAATTCAATTTGAAGTCTTTTGACGAACCCTACCACCACTGAGCCACATGAACAAACTGATTTGATTACCTATTAAGACTACAGAAGCACCAGACTTTGTTTTGTGTGTTTAGGCGTAGACTTTAAGTGTTTAGGTTATTTAATCTAAGCCAATCATCGCGGTGCGGCTGTCCTTCTCGGCCTTTGACCATTTAACTCCATAAGTGGTCTTATATGCGCTCTTGGCGACTATAAATTTAGCTAGAAGCAGTAAGTGTCGCTTTTTTATGTTTACTACATTCTGTGGTTAATGACACCTACGCCTGTGTTAGACGAACTAATTTGATTGCTGTTGGTTACCAGATCCAATTAAAATCTTTTGAACTGGGGTCTTTATTGTATTAGGAGGATAACGTTGGCGTCCAGTAAAAATATTATTATTTAAGATTAGGTTTTATTTTAAAAAAACTGTTAAATTACCACGAAAAGAAAAGAAGCCGGACGGTAATTATTCCATACAGTAGGAAGCCAGTATGGAAACCAGGAGTAACATTTTAAAGAAACCCCGATCTATAGCAATGAAGCATCGACTGGAGGGAGAGATTCTACGGCCTATGCCGCCTATCATGAGTAGAATCGTCTTACTGGCTCAAATAATTTACAAATGAATGAATTGTACTTCATTCAGTGCTCGACTGTACTCTATTTTTACTCAGCAAATCCGTTACATTATAAATAGCCACGCTCTCATAATAACAATATGTAAAGGCCAATACCTAAACGAACGTTTTGCATTTCGTTAACGTTTAAGAATAGGTTTTAGCTGTATTTACACAAAAATACTATTCGTAACAATATAAAAAGTATAAACTGTCTACTACACACATCAAAAGTGTCTAGGGATCAACATATATTTTTGCAATAACTTTTCTCCTGATTGATATTAATTAAAATTTTCTTTAAGGATTCATCAAATAAAGTGTTTTCGTTTGTCACAGTAACGATAAACCAAGTCACCTTTGCATTAATAAAGAAATTTGCCATTTTCCTAATAAAGGGATTTTTGACATTTGAACCACTAACATTAAAGTTCGAAAAAAAGACTGAAATAACAGTTTTCTTTAAAATTTTATTGGGTAACTTAAACAATTAATAATCCGTGTTTCTACCGCGAACACTAACAACACAAGAACATCGGTTTGGCATACTCAAAATGAGTTCATCCAAATCACGCTGTGGAATGGCCGCCCATGTTCGTTGCAACAACAAAAAAAAGTCTTCTTGCCACTGGATACCCTCCATATTCGGCAGAGCTCTTCTCTGTAGCATATCCCATGCATGCTCAATCGGGTTCAAGTCTGGCGACTGAGCAGGCCAGGGCAGGACATTGATGTTAGCTGCGGCGAGAGTCTGTCTTACAACTCTTGCGGTGTGCGGTCGTGCATTATCATGCATTAACTGAAATAAGCGACCGATTTGCACTTGTAGAGGAACGATGACGTCTGATACAATCGTCTCAGCATAAATTTGAGCGTTGAGGTTGCCTCTGATCCAAATCAACTCAGTTCTTCCGCCGATCCAAATACCCGCCCATACCATGATGGTTCCACCACTATAAGGATGGACTTCCTGGCAGGATTTTAATCGCTGATTATGAAATTATGAAATACACCAAAAAGGATCCATATAAATTTATAAAATCATAAATTTATTACAAAGCCACATCTCAATCTCAAGAAATCCGCATAAAAATGCTTGATCCCTAGACACTTTTGATGTGTGTATTTAATCATTTTAATTTTACTCGTATCTTTAATGTCTAAACTATAATTTAGGTAGGTAGTAGCTAGTAGGTACGTTACCAGAATCTGCATTATTATAGATACTTATAACAGTTACAGAAAAATACTACAAAACTAAACAGTGAATGCGTAAGTAAAAAAAATACTTATTTAAAAAAAATCACGTTCACACACTACTCACATACACGACACTTTGAAAGATGTTTTTTGTGAAAAAACATAAAGGTAAAAGAAAGTATGCATTTTCGTTATTGTCAGAAATTCAGAATGGAGCAGACTGCTCTGTACTCAATCTCCTTATTCAAAACGGTTACAAAAATAGCTTAGCTCTCCCTTTTTTACACTCGGGTACAATGCCAACTTGCAGTCGGCAGTAAGTTTTTCAGTCAAAAGACTAGTAGTCGTTTAATGTGTAGCAAAGTTGGATTATGTCGGCAGGCGACTTGTCGGCACGTGTGGAACCGCCAAAAGAGTTCCCTTTGGATGAGCGACGATTGATAAACACCGGTTTCGTAAACCGACGTTTATTTACAGGAAAACCAATTAGTAGACCGAAACTGATAAAATGGCCTTTTTGGTGCATACCGACAGTGTAGATTGAGTGACATACGGCTTAAGGTATCACGCGTCCTTCACACGGCTTATACCAGTATATTGTATTGCATTTCGACACCCTGATTTACATATTCTTTCGTTTGTTTTATCCTATCTTTATTGGAACGTAAGTTCCTTATCGCGCGGTACGGAAGGGGGCTAGAAGGAAAAAAATAAGGAACCGACACTCGACATATTTTTGAAACCGACACTTTTTTGTTGAATGTGAATTTTGTAATAAAATAGTAAAAAATTCCACATGTAGAAATTGTTTAAAATAAAATTGAAAATGGAAAAATTCAGTCTGTTGAGCTGGGATTCGAACCATCGACGTAGAACTTTTAGGCGACTGCCGGAGCCACTAGGCTACGGAGACTCAATGTTGTACCGCGAAAATAACGAACACAATGTAATCGAAAGGAACTACGTTCCATCCGGGTGTCCCTTGACACCTCTCAAGTTTTGGAACGTAAGTTCCTTATCGCGCGGTACGGAAGGGGGCTAGACGGAAAAAGTTAAGGAACCGACACTCGACATAATTTTGAAAGCGACACTTTTTTGTTGAATGTGAATTTTGCATTGTGTTCGGTATTTTCGCGATACAACATTGTGTCTCCGTAGCCTAGTGGCTCCGGCAGTCGCCTAAAAGTTCAAAGTCGATGGTTCGAATCCCAGCTCGACAGACTGAATCTTCTATTTTCAATTTTATTTTAAATAATTTCTATATGTGGAATTTTTACCTAATTTTTTATAACTTATAAGTTAAATAATAAAATTTATAAGTTTAAGTAATTTTTCTATTTTCAATTTTATTTTAAATAATTTCTACATGTGTAATTTTTCCCTAATTTTTTATAACTTATAAGTTATAAAAAATTAGGGAAAAATTCCACATGTACAAGTTATTTAAACTTATAAGTTTTATTATTTAACTAATAAGTTATAAAAAATTTGGTAAAAATTCCACATATAGAAATTATTTAAAATAAAATTGAAAATAGAAAATTCAGTCTGAAAAAATAGTCTCAATACGGAGTCAGTCAATACGGAGACTCAATATTGTACCGCGAAAATACCGAACACAATGTAATCGAAAGGAACTACGTTCCATCCGGGTGTCCCTTGACACCTCTCAAGTTTTTGATGTGAAACATCTATAGCGGCACGTAAAACAGATTTCTCGCGAGTCGCGTGGCGACGCCTCGCCACGGCATGCGATCTAATATGTATACTTATTAGTTCCTATCACAATCTGTTTAGTAGTAGTAGTAGGGGTAGGGGTAGGGGTCGGGGTCGGGGTCGGAGTCGGGGTCGGGGTCGGGGTCGGGGTAGGGGTAGGGGTCGGGGTCGGAGTCGGGTAGGGGTAGGGGTAGGGGTAGGGGTAGGGGTCGGGGTAGGGGTCGGGGTCGGGGTAGGGGTCGGGGTAGGGGTCGGGGTCGGGGTAGGGGTCGGGGTAGGGGTAGGGGTCGGGGTAGGGGTAGGGGTAGGGGTTGGGGTAGGGGTTGGGGTAGGGGTAGGGGTAGGGGTAGGGCTCGGGGTCGGGGTAGGGGTAGGGGTAGGGGTAGTGGTAGTGGTAGTGGTAGTGGTAGTGGTAGTAGTAGTATGATTATATGTATACTTAGTGACATATTTAGTTCCTATCACAATCTGTTCTTTTCTGCATATTACTTTTACAAAATAATGTCGATGTTTCACATCTGCCAGGCGTCCCACGACGGCTCATAATTTTTTTTAATAAAATTCCGATAGCGTAGTAAATATGTATACTTTATAAGTATAAGCGATAGCGTCTTGATGCTCATTATGGCATAGATGGCTTTATGCGCCACAAAAACGATTTTCCATGAGGGAAAAATGCAAGAGAGAATTTTTGGAACTCGGTTCGCATATACCTATGAGATAATAGTAATATCAAGCATTTCTAACAGAAGTCGTAAAGTATTCCCGTCTAAAAGGCACTTACTTGGTTTGAAATCAGACGCCTTTAATCAGACCTCAAGTGCTCTCGATCGCTTACTTTTCTCTATTTAACTACATTCAGTGTTCAAAGCAAATCGGACTCGCAGTAAGCAGCTTTGATGTACCGCTGTTTGCTGTTTAGATATCTTTATTAATTACGTCATGTCTTTAAATCGTTAGAAATAATGTCGACCAATAATAAATACTTAATTATTAAATAGATATTATAAATAAGTGAAAGTCAAACTGTGATGTTCATTTTCCTGTCATACCTTGCTCATTTTTCTGTTGCAGCGTGGTTGAAGAACAAACGAACAAACAAACACAGTATCACATTTATAATATTAGGATAATATAAACTGCTAGCCTGCTAGGTCTAGAAACTGAAAATCTTTGAGGAAGATTCTTTCTCCAACGCAGGTCGAAAAATTCTAACGGGATAATATAAAAATCGGCCAAGTTCGAGTCGGGCCTCGCTCTTTTAGGGTTCCGTACATATGACCAAATCACTTTTTCAAAACTAGATAAACTAGATAACTAAATTAGCATATGGGGAAAAATGCTCGTTTGTTTTGGTCACAAGTGACACAACTTACAAACCGCATTATAAATCGGTGTTTTCAGTATTTGTTGTTTAAATACTCTGTAATACATACATACAGAAACTTCAAATTCCTAACTATAATAGTTTAGTTACAAAGATAGACCCCATAACAAAAATGGTCTAAAATCGACAACTTTGACGGCTCTCCATTTTTTGAAGATAAAAAATAATAAAAAATATAATTGAGCTCTAGAAAAGAAATCTGTGTTTTTTTATTGATTGATTAAGTCTTAAATTAATTGTAAATTGTTATGTAATTAGTTTATACGTTTTGGGTTAGCTGTAAGTGTAAGATATTGTTTAAATTGTAATAAATAAATAAATAGGGAACCCTAAAATCTCGAATCCACGCGGACGATCTTTCGGGAAAAGCTAGATTGTCGCATAGGTTCGATGAAAAACTGATTTGAACGAAACTTTAGTCTGTAAACCATCTGAATAAATAGATTACCTATCGCAAGTAAATTGGGTCTCACAAGGTAACCGTCTCGTCTTCACATTCGCTATCTATAAATAAAAGTACAGTCACACAGTTTATACCAATACCGTGAAAAGCTTAATTAAATTAGCAAAATTATCCAATTCTAAAAACTACTTGAATGTACAAATTTTTGCTACCGCAAAGCAATTATTTATTACCGTTATTACCAGCCGATAATAAAATCATCTTAACAAGTTCTAAATATTTGTGGGATCATCACATTTTATAGTTTTGTGAGTTTGTTGTGAGAATATTACTGATAATAGCTATTAATTGCCAGTTACCAAAACAACTTAAGATTTTATTTATTTTACTTGAGTATGAATAGTTAAAAATAAAGTGGTGACACGGTACCTAAAGTCCCCGCCACGACGAGCCAAGCGAAGAGCAAGGGCACTACCTACCTCTTCTTAAAAATTACGCCGAGAGTTTATTCTTCAACGTTTATCATATAAAATTTTCAATACATACATACATATAATAATAATAGGTAGTATGAATTTTAAAACAATAAAAAATTTTGATTACATGCTTAAACAGTACCATGGTATTTGATTATTATCTGCATGTAGGTCATGAACTTGAAAAATATAAGTAGCAACTAGCAAGTTCCATAATTTTAACCTATATTTTTAGCTCCTTACAATATGACATTAAAAAGACTCCTACAAGAAAGCGACCTCTATTTGGCGGTTATGTTGATTAAACTCTTAGTAGAATAGTCGTAGAAACTAACTAACAAAAGGCAACTGACGTGGCTCCGCGCCTCTTGATGACTTCACTTGATGGAAGTACACACAATAGGAAACACTTAATTCTTAGATGCTTCACTCACTAGTTCGTTATGCTGTCATAACATCTTACATTTTTTAATGAAGATAGTGGGAAGCGCCCCGCGCCAAATCGCGCTCGCTTGTTTAATTTCACAATGTCACAATGGAAAAAACTTTGCACATGGCATAAATGATAAGATATTCTCCTTTATAGATATTTTAGTCAACTTTACAGTGACAATGATGTAGAAAATTTATAGAAAAATAATTATTACCTACGCCACAACGAATGAATCGATTTGGCTGAAATTTGGAATAGTGATAGCTCATACCCAGGATTAACACATAGGCTACATTTTATCGCGGAAAATTAAGGAGTTCACACGGGAATTTAAAACCTTAATCCCACGCGGACGAAGTCGCGGGCATCATCTAGGTATCAATAAAACAGACGAAAAAAAAATTTCACGATTAAAAATACAATTCGAATATAATATGTAGGTATTTACGATGCCGACTGTACATTTTCCCTCGTAACATGTCAAGAGTGACTGCACAAAGTTGCGACTTGCGAGTACATGCAAAATAAAGTGTCTTTGATCGATAATAATGTTGTAAGACAACTCCAGTCTGTAATTATTCAAGGACTTCGATAAAGGTGATGATTGAGGTCTCCTCGTGTCGTTTTGCGAAGAAAACAATTCTATCAAGCGTAAAATGAATAAGTAATCAAAGTAAAATTCGTGGAATAGCCTGTACTCAGCAAGGTTTCTATCTGCTTCGTAATTCTCACAACTGAGGCTCATGAAGTCATGACCCTTTCCAATGATAATATACCTATTCGTGTGATAGTAATAACCACTTTCCTCATCCTCCCAGATCCTTCCACTGATAATAACCTGAACTGACGTCTTACCTAAAGTGCTCTTTTAGGCACATAGTAAAAGTTAGGGCCAACACAAAGTCATCTATTCAGGTACCTACCGACTTGGATCAACGTTGCTTTAATATATGAGGTTGCTAGACCTCACTCGACAAATATACGCTGTCACAAGCACAACTAGGTCATCAAGGTACCACTAGTTACTATGAAATAGGTAGTTACACTCGACTGACTCCGGAACAAAGTAGAGAGATAACAGACGGTCCGCTCAGTAAAACGTGCGATGAATAATAAAATAGGCGCAGTGGGCGCATCACACGTTGTCCTGTGCGACAGCGATAGCTTCAATCGCCTATGAGCGCCTATGAGCTATCGTACCGTTGTATCCTCATATTATTATTAGACTCACTCACAAATAGACCTGTGCCACAGCAAACTTAGCCTATTTAACACAGGCAGCATTTAGCTGACTTTAGGCTGACCTCGCGTCATAGCTCAGCGTGTCGCGAAACTGAAGTGGAAATGGGCGGGGCACATAGTTCGAAGAGCTGATGGTCGTTGGGGTCCCAATGTGCTGGAGTGGCGAACCCGCACCGGGAAACGCAGTGTTGGCAGACCCCCCCCCCCCCCCACTAGGTTGACCGACGACATCAAACGAGTCGCAGGGAGCCGCTGGATTCAAGCGGCGCAAGACCGAAGCCTGTGGAAGTCCATGCAGGAGACCTTTGTCCAGCTGTGGACGTCTATAGGTTTATAAAGAAGAAGAAGAAGAAGAGAGGCTGACCTCGCAGTGTATAACCCGTATTTGTATGCGTGTATATACAGTGAGTATGTGTACCTTTGTCCAGCGGTGGATGTCTATCGGTTGACAAACAAGAAGATAATATTATGTGAGTCTGTGCAGAGATTCCGAGAGTGCAACCCGTGACTCATGTGACTGCGATCATAGCTTATTCAGCTCAGCCAGCATTTGCTTGACTGGGGCTGACCTAACAGACACACGCGTGAACGTGCGCCTATATGTGTGTACGAGTGTGGATTGAGCGAATCCATATCCCAAGGTGTTGGAGTGGCGACCCCGCACCGGGAAGCGCAGTGTTGGCAGACCAGGTGGACCGACGACATCAAACGAGTCGCAGGGAGCCGCTGGATCCAGGCGGCGCAAGACCGAGGCCTGTGGAAGTCCATGCAAGAGACCTTTGTCCAGCAGTGGCCGTCTATCGGTTGATCAAGAAGGAGAAGATATAACTACTCACACATTCATTCGCTGGCATTGTGGTATCAGATTGACCTCAGTGTGTATACAATATATACTACGCGTTTATTTTTAACCCCCGACGCAAAAAGAGGGGTGTTATAAGTTTGACGTCGACGGTCGATGTCTGTCTGTCTGTCTGTGTGTGTGTATGTCTGTCTGTGGCATCGTAGCTCTCAAACGGATGGACCGATTTCGAGGTGGTTTTTTTCATTTGAAAGCCAGTTTCCTTGCGGTGGTTCTTAGCTATGTTTGGTTAATATCGGTCCACCAGTATAAGAGTACAGTGCAACAAGTATAAGTTGGCGGTGACGTTTTGAGGAACTAATTCGGTCATCCAATTTTTATACTCCATGACTTGATCTTGAAAATTCACTATTGGATCTCGTTGTGTGCTGTTGCGTTTATTGTGTAAATAAAAAATGTTTTTTCCCAAAATGTAGTCTCATGTTCTATACACTGGAAATAGTAATGTTGAGCACAGTGGCGCACAGCCGCGCCAAGTTATACTTGTCAGCTCTTTTGCAAAATGATTTAAGGCATTTTTGGTGTATGATTACTCGACTCACGCGGGCCAGTATAATCGTTAAATGACAGTTAATTGACAACTTCGACAGCCATAGATTCTCATGTCGGGGGTGTTTTAAATTTTCAATTTACACTTGTATCTATCGTGCGTAATATTGAGCGGCCCTTCTGTTACCGCTCTATTTTATGCCGAGACTCCAAGAGCGTCGTTGGTATAGGTAGTCTGTGATTAATTATTCCTGCAATGTGAGCAACAAAGGCGCCTTTGCCAGACATTAATTAGTATTCAAGCTCTATTAGTCCTCAATTCCCCTGTAAGCCGACACAGGACCATCATCTCGTAACGTTAGGCTAGGTATTCTATACGACTAGTAACTACTCGTAGTTTAATGTTAATAAATTCCTACTTCTTAGCAAATCAATTAATTTTAATATTTTTACGTTATTCGTTTTCTATTTCTATTATTCCTTATTATCTAATCTGCAAAAAGGTTATTAATCTCAATAATCCAGTTGAAAATCTTTTGTCCACAATCCCTAATTAGATTGAAGAAAAACAAGGATAACAGCTAACATTACGTAGGTATCTAATTAACTGCCAAATTGGTAGAAGAAATCCTTTTGAACTGGCAGATTAGCTGAGGGACTGGACTGGCCTCAATCCGGTCCAGCAGAAAATTTTTCCCAATGTTCATTGTTCAGGACAAAGCTTATTTTTACTTCACGTTAAGTAGGGGTAGTCTATTCAGAAGTGGTATCTGTAAAATAAAGGATCAACCGCTAAGCCGATCATAATTAGAATTGCACATATTATACAAATAGTACAGTTGGAAATTAGGATACTCCTTAGCCCTACCAAATAATGGATTGCATTTGACGACCTCCCTGGTGCAGTGGTGAGCGCTGTGGTCTTATAACTGGGAGGTCTCGGATTCGATTCCCGGCGGGGTCAATTTGGGAATTTATAATTTCCGAATTGTCTCTGGTCTGGTCTGGTGGGAGGCTTTGGACGTGGCTAGTTACCACCCTACCGTCAAAAACGTGCCGCCAAGCGATTTAGCGTTTCGGCACGATGGCGTGTAGAAACCTATTAGGGGTATGGGTTGAATGTTCACTGCCATGTTACAAGTTAGCCCGCTACCATCTTAGACTGCATCGTCACTTACCATCAGATGAGATCGCAGTCAAGGACTATCTTGTATCTATCTATATATATAAAAGAAAGTGGTGTTAGTTACACTATTTATAACTCAAGAACGGATGAACCGATTTGGCTGAAAATTGGTGGAGACGTAGCTTAGAACCAGGAGACGGACATAGGATACTTTTTATCCCGTTCGACCGCGTTTCCGTCAAGTCACTATAAAACGTGGTATAACAAAAAAGCATCTGACATGGAATAACAAAACGCAAATGACAGTGGAATAACGTAAATGACAGCTAAACGTAATTTTGTCTTTGGTTAAGTATGGTAAAAAATTTGACAATTATAAAAAGTGTTATAATAAAGCATTACTGATATTATAAATGCGAAAGTGTGTTTGTTTGTTGGTTTGTCCTTCAATCACGACGCAACAGAACAGCGGATTGATGCGATTTTTTGCATGGGTATAGTAATGGATGTAGTATAGTGGTTCATCAGACCGGGAGAGCTACTTTTTATCTCGGATAATTAAAGAGTTCCCGCGGGATTTTTAAAAACTAAATCCATGCGGACGAAGTTGCGGGCATCAGCTAGTCGAATATAAAAAAAAGCATACACAATAACGTGGTTAACAATTATTCGGCCTCCTTTTCGGATCCCTAAATTTTAGGAGTTATGTGCGTTTTTACGCATTTAAAGGTGAAGGAAGATATCGCAAGGAAACCATTCAATTCAAGACAGTATGCATTATGCCTCCATTTATTGTTCTCAAATGTGTCTGAGATACCCCAAACCACTTAAGGCCAAACCTAAACCCCTCTGATTCTGAGAGGCGATTATGACTTAATTTTTAAGAGCCCTTTGTGATGAAATAGGGTATTTTACTCCTAGTGAGAAATAATCTAAAAATATAAAAATAAGATAGTTGAGGCAATAAGGAATCGGGAAGTGGAAGTTTCAGTTCACAAAGACGATAGCGCGTCATAAGATGGTGAAACGCAGTTGAAGGGAAAATAAATTTTCTATTTAATTTCAAAGTTTTCACTTTTTTGTCTATGCTACAAATATGCGAAACGCATCGAAACGTCAAATAGTTACCGCCATTACACTACGTCAAATGTACAGACATTTGACGTACCTACCTAGTGTAATGGCAGGTCTTTAAAGTTTGTACTACAAATACACGGTATTTTAGAAACTATGTGAAAATAAATAAATACATTATTTAATCATTTAGTACCATCATTTATTTAATTTTTTTTAGATTAATGAAAAATACAAAATCAAAATACTGCTAGTATTAGATCTGAATCAGCACTTTATATCATATACTATCATCATAATACAACACACAAACATTTAGCGTGACGCACTAAAGTACACAGTGGGTCACATAAGTCGCGCCGCCTTGGGCATGGACCGGCGGTCCCTATGTGTCGGCTATACAAAGGGCCCCAACCATTTGAGCGAACGAATTTACCTTCTAGACGTGAGGCGTCTAGCGTTTACGCGCGGAAATTTAAAAGGCAAACTTTAAATGCATTTTTTTGGTACTTATCGATTGAATAAAATTTTAGTAAATTTTCTAGTAGTTTATTATCACCTTAGAATCAAAAGACACTTTTCAAAAAAGAGTAAAATACCCTATTGCGAAAATTAACTTGTTCTAACATGGATACAATATTTAGATTCCTAAGTAACCTGCAAGTCCACTAATGACCACTAATCAGATATTAGATACTCGTACTTACCAAAACAAGCTTAGATTAGTCGTGTACCGTGACCCAGTTCTCGGATATTCAGATCGCGACTCGCGTCTATTTCGATCCAATTGATTGAGCATGTTATAAATATATCCGCAAATGTTACATCAGCAGTAGGAAGTATATACCATACCCACCCGATTCGCTATTTACAATCAGTTTATTTCTGATTTGTTTTTGATTACATCAAGTATCGAGTGGGATATATCCTGCTTATAGATAGGTACCTACTAGGTACTATGCTAAGCTAACTATGAGCTTCTACTATGTCTGGGCGTGTCTGTAATTCGTAGGCATAATAGTGATGGCTCAAATTATTGTCTTTCAGCTGAAAGCCCAGGCTTCACTCGGGTCGAGCGATATTTCTTGGAATTTTCCAAAAATCCTTTCATGCAGATGTCCCAAGAGAAAACTTGCTAGTAAAATCTCAAGTTTCTATAAGCTCCAGCGGTTTGATTAATATTTCAGTTTCTTCTTTATGGGAGAGGGCACACTGGCTACTTAGCTGCAGCGATCGCGCGCTTTTATTACCTTAGCGTTTTTATGACCCTTTGCTCCTGCAGCGCGACTCGCGCGTTTTTATGGCCATATACGCGCAGCAGACGCAAAAGGCCATGAAACGCTAATGACAATAGAAACGCTTGATCGCTTCCGCTAAAAATCGCAGATTGCCCTTCCTTAAGGGACCTAGCTGTTTTAAATAGAAATTCCGAATTATTTTTAATAACGGGGACGAAGTCGCGGGGAAAAGTTAGTCGACACTAATAATACTACTCGACTAACTTTTGCAATTATTATTATTATTGAATATATATTTCAATTATAAAAGCGAAAGTGTGTTTGTTGGTTTGTTGGTTTGTCCTTCAATCGCGCAACAGAGCTAGGTTCGACGTGATTTTTGCATAGTTGAGGACCTGGAGAGTGACATAGGCTACTTTTTATCCCGGAAAATCAGAGTTCCCGAGGGAATTTAAAAACTAAATCCACGCGGACGAAGTCGCGGGCATCAGCTAGTATAAATAAGTAAGGATTATTTTGCAGTAAAGTCTTTTATAGGTAAGTATATCAGGTACCAGGTAATATACCCAGTTTTACCCATGCACCATTAATATGTTTACTTTCACGTTAATTACCGAAGAAAACCTACCGTTGAAAAGTTGTTTAATCGAAGTGAATAATAATATTATTCACTTCGATTAAACAACTTTTCAAAGAAATTATGAACAAAGTGTTGATAATTTCTTGTGTTTTTTTCATTATGAATGAGCAGTAACTAAATACTTAGGCGAAGTTATTAAATTACGTAGGCACGTGAATCATGAAACCGTAACAGCTCTAACATTTTTTTTAAGGAAAGATCCTCGTTATATTTACGAGCCCTATCGTGGTTGGGGAATTTTTAATTGGCCGTTAAATTTGTATCTCGCAATAAAAAGTGCGTATTAAATGGGCCTGTTAAAGTGTAAATGGTTTTTCATGTTTCATTGACTCGCTACGAAGTTTTCCTTTGAATTTTCAAACAGATTTAATTTTTTAGGAAATTTATCTACTGAAACGTTTACAAGCCTCCCATCGCAGGTGTGTTTTTGTAACGGTCGATAGAATCGCAAAGCTTTGTTGTATTACCTGCATGTTTACACTTTTATCCCTTACATTACATTAACCCTGAGCCATACATACCTACAAACATTTTTCATGTCCAGCAAATTATAATCATCTATTAATAATTAACTAGTTTTAAATTCAAAGCACTTTTCCACCCTAGTTCCTAACAAAGACGCGCTTTTTGAACGAGTGAAGTGATAAAACTACTTTTTGTTAGAAAGAACTCTAATCCCTCGATGTAATTAAGATCCCTAATATAATGTTTTACTTTACACATTTTACGACGTGCTCCATTAAAGCATTTCCTTTGCGGTAACTGTAACAAGGTTTGCTGCTGCTACAATTTACATTTTTAACGGAGTGTAGCCACATTACTGAGCACCATTTTCCCACAAATGACGTACAAGTTTGCCAGTCGTATTTTTTGTCACTCAGTAAATTGGTGTTGAATACAGAGCATAATATAAACATAAAAGTGTTGGATCTGCTTTTACATCAGCAAAACTTATCGCTTTTTTTTTTGACATAAATACAAAAGACTTTCTACAGGCCTTTATACCACCACCACCACTAAGGAGCTGAGTGGTGGTGAGGAGTTATCCAGTGAAATAATTTAGTTAGGTTCCTCTTCTTCGACTAAGCCTTGTCCCACAGTGGGGTCCGCTTTCCGGCCTACCTTTACCCACTTTGGCCGATATTGTGCATCCGGTTCTTTCACTTGTTGGCTCTCAGATCCGTGCTTACAAGATCTGGCCAGCCAAAATTATATATGAATCTACTATGAGACGATATAATTATTTTGCTATCAGTTTCGCTATCATATTCTTTTCACCTCGCTAAAGTGAAGAAAGTGCGAAGTATGCCATGAAATATTGGTACGTAAACTTGGAACGCGTATTTCATAGGATACTTAGAAGTAAATGGACTGCTCTTATAGGTATTATAATGCGCTAAACAGGTACGTACCACGATAATAGCTATTTATGTAACTGCATCGTAATGAGGGTCATTTTAATTCGAGTGCTGTTTTTTGATACGAGGCTTGCCGAGTATCAAAATAGGATAGTACGAGAATTAAAATGACTAATTACGTTCAGTTGCATACAAGATTTTATCTACGACAAGGAAAATAAAATCATTAGCAAAATACGCCGTAGGCTCAATAAAGTAACTAAAAGTAACTCCGTAAGCCGCCACCAGCCGCCTGTGGCGCCTCTGTCAGCAAAAAGTAACTCCGTAAGCCGCCACCAGCTGCTTATGGCGCCTCTGTCGTATGAACGGTACCAAAGTGCCAGAGCTCAGAGCCTTAGCTTTAGGTATCCTATTTTAAGAAGATAACCATTTCGATTCAGCTCCCATACAACGAGCTGCATCGAAATGAGAAGCAAAACCGAAAGAGGGTTCATTTCGATTCAGCTGTCAAACTCGAAATTGGAACTTTTCGATGTTGGAGTAGATAATAGCTATTTATGCAACTGCATCGTAATGAGGGTAATTTTAATTCGAGTGCTGTTTTTTGATACGAGGCTTGCCGAGTATCAAAATAGGATAGTACGAGAATTAAAATGACTAATTACGTTCAGTTGCATACAAGATTTTATCTACGACAAGGAAGTAAAATCATTAACAAAATACGCCGTAGGCTCAATAAAGTAACAAAAAGTAACTCCGTAAGCCGCCACCAGCCGCCTGTGGCGCCTCTGTCAACAAAAAGTAACTCCGTAAGCCGCCACCAGCCGCCTGTGGCGCCTCTGTCATATGAACGGTACAAAAGTGCCAGAACTCAGAGCCTTAGCTTTAGGTATCCTATTTTAAGAAGATAACCATTTCGATTCAGCTCCCATACAACGAGCTGCATCGAAATGAGAAGCAAAACCGAAAGAGGGTTCATTTCGATTCAGCTGTCAAACTCGAAATTGGAACTTTTCGATGCTGGAGTAGATAAACTATAATATGGTTCAAAAAGTCGATATTTCGATCCAGTTGAATCGTAGTCACTAGTAAGATGGCGTACTTTAGGCATCTTTATTGCGATTATTTTGAGTAACAAAATATTTTGTCCGAAATATCGGTTTAGGTTACCATAGCGGCTTCTTCAATAACGGTTTTTTATTCATTCATAGCAGGCGGAATTTCTGACATTGACCCGTGGATGGAGTAACCAAATAATTTAAATTTTTCAGGACAAACCAAAATATAATAATATTAATAATACGTAATATACTCTGATCTACATATGTATACGTAAGTGTATGTTACATCTGCATTTATCTTGAATAACAATATGGGGATCGCAAATCCCGACATCTAAGGCACTTTTTAGTAACCGACTTCAAAAAAAGGAGGAGCTTATCAATTCGTAAGAATATTTTTGGGTTTATTGGAGTTTATTGGAGTTTACTCCTTAAGAATCGATTTTAGCAGCCCGGTATGAGAAAAATCCGGGCAGTAAAATCAATTTATCAATGACCTCGTTACGTTTTTCACAACGTTGAAATTTCTACCCTAACGTTGAGTAAATAAGGTTGGTTTTCGTGCGAAAGTCGGTCGGGGCGCTCTCGGACCCGAGTCGCGCGCATAGAGAAGGAAAAAATACATGAAAAAATATTAATTAAATATTTTTTTAGCGAGTTTCAACGAAGGCGTCGCTCGCAGCCACTATGCTCTATCCTTCTTTATTACACTAAATAAGCTCGGATTTCTCTCTTGCGCAACTTTACTTGCTTTGATTTTTAAACTTTAAATCCTGGCAATAGTGTTTCATGAACGGTTTATTGCAGGCAATACTATACCATCGCGTTTGTTATTAAATAATCTTTTTTTTGATATATATTTTGATTGGTAAACAAGTGGGTGAAACTCGCTAAAAAAATTTTATTAATATTTTTTTTAATTAATGATAGCCATGAACATATTTTGATAGGCAATACATACAAGACGTATTTGTCTATGTATGGAATTTTATAAAAAAAATGTTTCATTCGGTAAACAGATGGGTGAAGGTCGATGTTATGTTCGGATCTCGTACTAATATAGCGTCGCGCGTAAACTCCAGTCGTGCGTCGGAGGCCGGAATTTTATCGAAATCGATCGAGCGGTTTTTAAAAATCACCAATCAATTATATACTTTGTAGTGGCGGGTATTTGAAGTCGGTTTTTAGGGTTCCGTAGTAAACAAGGAACCCTTATAGTTTCGCCATGTCCGTCCGTCTGTCTGTCTGTCTGTCTGTCTGTCTGTCTGTCTGTCCGCGGTTTAGCTCAGAGACTATTGGTACTAGAAATCTGTAATTTGACAAGGGTATAAATATCAATCACGCCGACAAAGTGGTGAAATAAAATTGTGAAAAATATTTTTTTTAGGGTACCTCCCCTACATGTAAAGTGGGGATGAATTTTTTTTTTTCTCATCTATCCCATAGTGTGGGGTGTCGTTGAATAGGTCTTTCAAAAACGTTGTGGGTGTGGGAACACCATTTTTCAATTCAGGGATCCGTTTGTGAAATATGATATTTTAAAGTGCTAAATTTTATTAGAGTCAAGTGTCCCCCCCCTCTGCCAGCTAAATGGTTGTATATAGGATACAAGAAAAAATTCACAGCAGTAGTATATATAATGAATTTTAAAGGAAAACTATCACGGCTAAGTAGGGTTCATTAGTGAAGGAGTTATATCGGTTTTTCTAAGTCAGATATTACACGTAGTGTAAGTTGCATATTTTGTAGTTTATTATAGTATTTAAACCATGGAACTCAAAATATTGTATGTTGAGACTTTCAACTACGCAACCCTTCATTGCGCGTGGCCCGACACGCACTTGGCCGGTTTTATTTAAAAATAATTTTTTATACTAAATTATTTGCGCAAAGGACTGCGCTGTCTAACGCGGAAATGCAGCTAGTATTCTTGGCACCATTCCACGCGGGCATGATTTCTATATTAATTAGATTAGTTTAGCTATAAATTTTATTGTAACATAGTAATTTAGTATTTTGTTAATGACGTCCCGTAATAAAAATATGTTTGTTGGTTCCACTATATTGGCCTCATATTCAGTCATCCCACATGCTCACTTCAACACACGCAAACCATTGTGAGTGTTTTTCATTGAATCTTCGTCATAATTTATTGATTCATTACTAATCCTACTCCATTTTGTAGGTATAACAAAAATAATCAACTATTAAATGGGTATTAAACTAGTAATTTTTTAGGGTTTCGTACCCAAAGGGTGCCAACGGGCTCCTATTACTAAGCCTCCGCTGTCCGTCCGTCCGTCTGTCTGTCCATCTGTCAGCCGGCTGTATCTCGTAAACCTTAAAATAGGTAGACAGTTGAAATTTTCACAGAGTGTGTATTATATGTATAATAACAAATAATAAAGATAAAATAAAATTAAAAATAAATTGTTCATGTATATTGTATACCATACATGAAAAACGAGTCGAAATATTTTTTTTTTTACACTGGCATGTGGGGTGTCATTGTCTAGAGCTATATTTTTTATTACTTTTTGGCTACATAAATTAAGAAATAGGGGGCCGTCAAAGTGGTCGGTTTTAGACCATTTTTGTTACGGGGTCTATCTCAAAAACTAAAGTAGTTAGGAATTTGAAATTTCTGTATAATATGTACTATATACAGTTATACACATATGATTAACAATATTATAATTATGACCATTTCAAGAATGCAAGCTTTATTGAAATCATTTTATTAAGTGTTACAAACGAACAAATAGACGCTTTCTGTTTATATCATTCTCTTTATTGTAAATATTTTTTTATTTAAATTTAACAACACAACCACCTTCAACAATCTTACTCCAAGTTATTAATAATTTTGGATTTAATTTAATGAAAAAAAAATTAACTTAATTTAAATATTTAATCAAATTTAATTTTTTTTTTATTAAAAACAAATAATTTTGGTACCTACCTAAGAAATAGCCTATTATATTTTTTTTGAAAAATGGTAATAAAAACACTCGCATACAAACATACAATCTCAAAAACATACTTAATCCAAAATGTTTATTTTTATTCTTTTTTCTTTGGTGTTCAAGGCTAGGCCTTACTCACGACGGGGAAGGGCAGTGCGAAGCGGAAGGTCTAAGGGGGTCGGTAATGGCGCCCACTGTTCTCGCGACGCTTCACAACTTCGCCTGGTCTTCGTGCTCCAAGAAACAGTTTCACGAGAAGTCGAAGTGAGTGTTTTTTCAACAGGCAATGAATTTATATAGAGTTACAACTGGTGCTGTGAAGATGAAGTCTAAGACTGAGATCTATAGATCGTACTCTGGCTCTGCTCAAGACTCAAGGTAGAGTTAAAATCACACAAATATGTTCCGATATAAATCTGTCTCGTTTAACTTAGTCTTGAGTTTGAGCTGAGTGAGAGTGCCATCTATAGATCTCACCCAGGCTGAGATCTATATATCGTACCCTGGCTCTGCTCAAGACTCAAGGTTGAGTTAAAATGAGACACAATATGTTCCGATACTTTTCCGATATAGATCTGTCTCGTTTTAACTCAGTCTTGAGTCTGAGTTGTGTGAGAATGCCAGCTATGTTACCCTAAGACTGAACATTGAATTGAGTGTTGCAAAAAAAAAATTACAACAAAAATTTTATAATTTTGCAAAATTTTGTTATAAAATTGTATCTAACAAATGTTATTTAACAGTTTTTAACCCCTAGTTGGGAATACAATATACTACTGAAATTATCTTTATCTACTCCAACATCGAAAAGTTCCAATTTCGAATTTGACACCTGAATCGAAATGAACCCTCTATCGGTTTTGCTTCTCATTTCGATGCAGCTCGTTGTATGGGAGCTGAATCGAAATGGTTATCTTCTTAAAATAGGATACCTAAAGCTAAGGCTCTGAGTTCTGGCACTTTTGTACCGTTCATATGACAGAGGCGCCACAGGCGGCTGGTGGCGGCTTACGGAGTTACTTTTTGTTGACAGAGGCGCCACAGGCGGCTGGTGGCGGCTTACGGAGTTACTTTTTGTTACCTTATTGAGCCTACGGCGTATTTTGTTAATGATTTTATTTTCCTTGTCGTAGATAAAATCTTGTATGCAACTGAACGTAATTAGTCATTTTAATTCTCGTACTATCCTATTTTGATACTCGGCAAGCCTCGTATCAAAAAACAGCACTCGAATTAAAATGACCCTCATTACGATGCAGTTGCATAAATAGCTATATCCTATTAATATTATAAATGCGAAAGTTTGTGAGGATGTTTGGATGGATGGATGGATGGATGTTTGTTACTCTTTAACGCGACAACGAATGATCCGTTTTGCTGAAATTTGGCACAGACATAGATTATAGTCTGGAATAGCACATAGGCTACTTTTTATCCCGGAAAAGCAAAGAGTTCCTGCGGGATAGCATCGCTATTTTTGACGCATTTGTCCTTCAGAATACGCGCAATGGAGTTTTAGATTAACGTGATTTTTTTGCACAGGTAAAGTTAAGAGCCTGAAAAATGACAAAGGCTACTTTTTATCTCGGGAAAACAAACGGTTCCTGCGGGATATTAGTATACTACTTTTCACACATTTATCTTTCAATTATGCGCCAACGGAGTTACAGATTGACGTGGTTTTTTGGAGAGGCATAGTTGATGACTTGAAAAGTGACAAAGGCTACTTTTTATCCTGGTTTCCCAGGATCGCATTCGTCCTTCAGAATACGCGCAATGGAGTTTTAAATTAACGTGATTTTTTTGCACAGGTAAAGTTAAGAGCCTGAAAAATGACAAAGGCTACTTTTTATCTCGGGAAAACAAACAGTTCCCGCGGGATATTCGTATGTTACTTTTCACATACTTATCCTTCAATTATGCGCCAACGGAGTTTTAGATTGAAGTTTTAGATTATTTTTTAGCACAGGTAAAGTTAAGGGCCTGAAGAGTGACAAAGGCTACTTTTTATCCCTGGAAAACAAACGGTTCCTGCGGGATATTAGTATGCTTCTTTTCACATATTTATCCTTCAATCATGCGCCAATATGCATGCATGTATGTATGTATGTATGTATGTAAGTATGTATGCATGCATGCATGTATGCATGCATGTATGTATGTATGCATGCATGTATGTATGTATGTATGTATGTATGTATGTATGTGTGTATGTATGTATGTATGCATGTATGTATGCGTGTATGTATGTATGTATGCTTGCATGGATGCATGCAATCCTTCAATTATATGCCAACGAAGTTCAACGAAGTATGTATGTAGCTATGCATGCATGTATGTATGTCCTTATGTATGTATGTATGTATGTATGTATGTATGCTTGCATGCATGCATGCATGCATGTATGTATATATGTATGTATCTCCTCCTACTAACAATAAATACATTAACTATATCCTATCTTACTTATTATTACTCATATTATTAATGTGAAAGTTTGTGAGGATGGATGTATACGGATATGTTTGTATAGATGTCGTATACGGATGGATGGATATATGTTCTCTGAGATAGGGATTGAACTATTTTGACTGTTATACTCCATAACTTCGTTAAATTTGAACTAATTAACCGACTTCCAAAAAGGAGGAGGATCTCAATTCAACGGAATCTTTTTTTATGTATGTTCACCGATTACTCGAAGACGCCTGAACCGATTTGGAAAATTCTTTTTTTGTTTCAAAGGGTATACTTCCCAGGTGGTCCCATTTAAATTTTAAAGAAATCAGTCGAGCGTTTATAAAAAAATCTACAATAAATTATATACTTTGTAGTGGCGCAGGCGTTTAAATATATGCTCCCGGGACAAAAAGTAGCCTGTGTTATTTTCCAGGTCCTTAACTTTACCTGTGTAAAAAAAATCGGCCAAGTGCGAGTCGGTCCTCACTCTTTTAGGGTTTCGTTACAAAAAAATTAAATAAAATCTTATTATTTGTTGTTATAGCAGCAATAGAAATACAAAATATGTTTGTGAAAATTTCAACTGTCAATCTATTACGGTTTACGAGATACAGGCCGCTGACAGACGGACGGACAGCGGAGGCTTAGTAACAGGGTCCCGTTGGCACCCTTTGGGTACGGAACCCTAAAAACCACGTTGACATTATGCACTTACACTTTATATGGTGAAATATTATAACTGCGAAAGTGCATTGGTTTGTCCTTCAATCACGCCCAAACAGAGCTACGGATCGACGTGATTTTTTGCAGGGGTACCTATAGTTGAGGACCTGGAGAGTGACAGGCTACATTTTCAGAGCTCCCAAGGCATTTTAAAGGCTAAGTTCACGCAGACGAAGTCGCGGGCATCAGCTAGTATACAATATTAAAGGGTGGAACATTTTGCAGGAAATGGTGGTGCCTGCACGAGCGGAGTCGAGACGAGGGCGTGGAGCTGGGGGGCGCTAAGGAGCTCTCTAACTACGTGTTCACTATGGACGAGCAGTGCCGCACTGAGTTTGGGGAAGGGTAAGTCCTTATAAAGCTAGATGAACATTTTAAACGTGCTTGACCACAATTGGGTATTTGACTGAATTGTTTTTATTTATTTAAAATAACGTTTTTAAATATTTTAACACAATGCCATTTACCTTTTTTAAATATCTTTACTTGTCTCGGAATTATAAGCAGTTTTACTGTGACTGTATCTGTCTCTTTCAAAAACGAAATTTTCTATGGGGCATGTATTGAGCTGCTAAATTGTGACATCACACTTTAGTAGCGCTCTCTCTGTCTAACAGGAAACTTTAAAGCTCTATAACTTATTTGTTTTTGGACCGATTTATTTTCTGTTTTTACAAATGTTATTCTTACATGTTGTATTTACGATTATAAATAATGACTATCAACATTTAGACTGCAATTAAAATAACACCCCTCTTTTTTGTCGGAGATTAAAAACAGCAAGGTCGACGTCGACGTCGACGCGACGATCTAAACCCGTTGCACTATTTATGTACCCACTCAATGCACAAGCTTTTAGCTTATTTTGGAGAGGAGAATTTTATATTAGTCAAGTTCAGCTTAGCAAATATTCTTTAAAAAAAATTGGTTGTCGGTAAAGTCGGTTTACGGACGATAGTTTCTATCGTCCGTAAACCGACTTTAAGAACATTGATGAAAAATTGCATACTTTTATGAATTGAATTGAATTATTACCACTGAATTTATCATTACTTTGTATAATACAAAGAAGGAGTTAATTGAAAATTACAATTTTCTCTAGTCACAAGCCAACGCTTGGGCCGATCGTGCCTCTCTATCGCTTGTTCCGCGCTCTCACTTGCACGTGCAGGCTCAGGCGGAACGTGGCACTCTTTCGTGCGTGCAGCCGGTGTTCATCGATTTATAAGACGTTATCACATCAACAAGCAATTTTTCCGCTTGGTGCCTCTGGTTACAGCTGATTTATCAACCATAAATGTGGGTAGGTTTCATTTTACGTTGACATTACATAGTTTTGATTTTTCGATACTCAAAATCTATCAACCGCAACGTTATGCGGTGTGCCAACTCGTATTAAGGGTACTGCAATAGCTAAGCGTAAAGTTGTTTGTGAAACTCAAACTACTCAAACTGGATCCGCTTCTAACAATTTAAATGTAGATTTTGGAAACTGCGATTCGGTTTGCTAGAAACTTTTGATTACCACGAATCTGGAAAATTAAATGCTTATTCCCATGATTGTAGCTGCTGCGTTTATAGTTGTTGCATTTTTTGCTGTTTACGCCACACCACTGGTGTTCGAGGATTAGCAAGCTGAAGTGGCAGTGCGCAGGTCATATATGTCGCAGAACCGATGGCCGATGGGGCAGACGTGTTCTGGAGTGGAGACCGCGTACCGGCAAGCGCAGTGTAGAACGACCTCCAGTTCGTTGGACCGATGACCTTAAGAAGGTGGCGGGAAGCGGGTGGATGAGGAAGGTGGACCGTGTTTGGTGGCGCGCTCTCGGAAAGGCCTATGTCCAGCAGTGGACGAATACAGGCTGATGGATGGATGGATTGGTATTCGTGGGCGTGTCCATATTCTCCCATAGATTTATTTTCCGCGGGAAAGCGGTTAGTTTTAACGGAGAAACTCGAAAATTCGCCCCACACGTAGTCTAACTTTTAAGTAGGTACTTACTTGGAAATGTATAAAAGAACAAAATAAATAACAAAATTCTCTATCGTTAGCGCCATATGTACATATTCTTGAGAGCGTTAAATGTAAATAATAAATAAATGCAAGTAGCGATATTAAATAATAATAATATAATATTGGAAGCTCTGTGTGGGTTTAACAGTAGTTTCACCCAACCGTACCCAACCTATCAAAACAATTTCATAGCCAGAAACGATGTATAAATATTTATATGACAGTTCCTGTTGACTCTAAATCTGTGCATGTTTATTGAATAAATACAACTTGGAAGTCAATATTGCGAATAGTTCGTAATAAGTATCTATACAATGAAATAAAATTGAAATGTCTGTGATTTCGAAGTACCTACCTGACTTTTATTAAAAATCTCATATAACGAGGTATGTATCTCGTATATCGTGATTATTTCTTCACACGTTTTTTTTTCGGTCTTTTTGTCTTCTAAGTACATATTAATATTATGTTTCTGATTTTGTCCCGGCTAATCTTCGGAACGACTGAATCAATTTTGACAGTAATTTCACAGGCACAATACTCTTCGTTCAGCGGTAAACCTTTCGATCAGCCCCTTTTAAAGTGGGGCTTCAGTACAATTTAATATTATAAAAGAAGTAGCTAGGTAGTAGTAGTACCTCTAAGTTACTTTTTATCTTGGAAAAGCGTTTGTGTAAAAAATAAAACAAAAACTACCGATAGGTACATATACGTTCTTTTGCTGCTATTGCTGCGTGAGTGAAGGATAAACCAGCAAACAAACATCTAATTCCGCATATTAGTAGGATAGGATTTCTACTGATAGGTCTGTACTGTATCACGTAAAATCAATATAAAAGGACTCTTAAAACACTGGATATTTTGCAACAGCTATTTAATTCCCATCGTTCATTAAATTTAAACGAGGCCGCAACGCAACCTTGGACCGAGCTCCCCGGGATGTTTTTCTGATGAAAATTACTTCAATTCGTTTATTCATAAAGAAAGGATTCTTTTCATTCATTTTGCGTGGTGATATTATTTCTTTGCCAATTTGTTTCACAAAGGAAGGCTTCACATAGAATACACAAAATTCAATAAACTAAATTAAATATAAATATAGATATTTTGTTTGCATTAGTTACGTGATATTTTTACAAATTTATTGATTTCCGCTTTTAAATCTATCTACGTGAACTTATTGGTACTATGGGGTATAATAAAGGTACAAAATACTTAAGTCATTGTCAGAACTTTTAACTGGTCAAAAACTCTAAAACTGGAAAAAGATGACTGATGCAAGCTTGTGTCAATAGGAGCGTTTTGATGAAAATTCCAAACAAAAGTAGCCATAACTTTTGGCCAGTAGTACGGGTCAAAAATCTTAAATAACAAAGTACGTTAAAAAACCACAAGATAAAGCACGCATACAAAATTATAAACAAAATCAAAACACCCTTATTCCACGCAGTCTATATAATATTATGTGACAAGTGCGACGGACGTCGTCCACGTGGAATTATGTTATTAAAACAATAAGCAAACACACTTTCTCATTTTGTACCTAATATATTAATGAGGAACTTGGCTTGCAGTACATCTATAGATTTACGTACTTCAATCAAAATAATTATTGAAATATAAATTGTGAATACAGTAGATATAAGCAATGAATGGTATAGGTTTGTTATCAAAGTGCGAAACTAACATAAAAGCGTCTGTTTTATATCGACACTTTATGAACTTTGCGATATCTGTGGGTTGTGACGTAACGGATTCATTGAAGCGAGGAACAATATTATCAGGCACCGCGCCAATCAGGAAGCGCTTATTGAAATATAGACGCACGTAAAGCTTTCGGTTCATCGAGCAGCTACTTTAGAGTAGCTACTGACACCGTTCCGCTGCCGTATCACTATCAGTTTAGATGGCAAATTGGCTACCATTGCCTTCTGTCTGCACAGCATTCAGTGTACATATTATGTGTGCGTGATTGCGTGGTAATGTAATTGTGAATGTAGTTGTAGCTGCGAGGCGGTGACATGCGTCTACAGCAGCCATAGCGTCTAAGCAAACCTCCCAAGCTGCTCTACCCGCAGCTATTAATTATGAAAGTGAAAATGAAGATGAATATCAATGTGAAGATGAAGATGAAGTTGAAGATTAAGATGAAGATGAATATACTTAATAAACGTTATAATAGAATAAATGATAAAGCCAACTCAAAAAAAACTGTTAACGCTTGGGTAAAGAGACTTAGCTGCTATGAAATTGCTATGAAATGCTATGATTTCACTTCATCGCTGAAGTGAAATCATAGCAAATAATTATTTTTTTTTCTCTGCCTAGACATGCATTGTTCTTACACTCATTTGCACTACACACACAAAGGCTGCGGAGGGAAGGCTGCGGTGCCCGACACAAGTTTTCCTAGTACGAATGCCAAAGCACTTCTTTGGGTTTCAACATTTATTGTTTACTTTTCTGTGTAGATTTAAGGAGTTATTTTATTGTGCAAATGTTTCCTGGCTCAATAAATAAATTATTATTATTATAATATGAAGATGAAGATATTATTAATTAAATGTCGGATATTGGATAGAAGCAGACGTTACTTTGCAAAATTCCTGGATAGGTACACAAGGAAGAACAAATTCTTTTACTATAGTCTGCCAAACCAGAAAAATCTGTATGGAAACGTGCTGCTCTCGCTGTATTGTACGCTGTACTGCCGCTCTTCTAGTAGTAGAATGAAGGAACAACGGAACGCAAACACGTAAAACCACACAAACCTTCCAAAATGCACTTGCACCTGTCTAATATCTAACCTGGGACTTCTCAAATATAAGAACCACAGACCAGACAAAAACGCTCACCACTCCACCAGAGAGATTGTTTTAATAAGAAGCTTATATTGAGTGTAGTGAAAGACTACCCCGCTGTTAGTTATTGATATGAATGGCAAGAATTTCTCATTTGAGCCGAACGCGCTCTCAATAATTGGGAACAAAAGATAAAGTTCCATTCATTCATATAATACTTTGATAAAATGCGAAATTGCTTTTAATTTTACTATTACCTATATTTAATTAAGTGCAAATTTCAACAAAGTCGAGTCACGTATAACCGAGGAATAATTTGGACGTTCTGACCGTTTTTGTATTGAAAACTCTGTCAAAATATAAAATTTATGCTCGGATAAGACTTATTTTACGCTGGTGAAATCGGCCCTTAGACAGTTTTTTAAGCAATTTCAAGTTTTCTTTTGGTATACAGATGTCATCTCCAACCAACTTGTGAACAACTAATGGCAGATATGTCATCTTTGGCCGTACCAACCTATTATTAAATTCCTCTTGATGAGTGTTAGAGGCTTTATGAAAGAAGCTATGGGTCTGATGAAAGGAACTGAAGGGTCACAGGAATTCAGCTCTATTAAACGCAGATCCACCGAGTTTATATTCGTTGGGTTAGTCTTGACTAAATGTGTGGAACGCACTTCCGGCGTACCTGTGTTTCCAGCCACGTATAATTTGAGTACCTTCAAGGCAAGAGTGAATAGGCAATTTCTAGGCAAGCCCGCTTAAACCTATACCTCATCAGTGCTTTCCATCATTGATTGTCATCAAGTGCAAGCCTATTAAAAAAAGGGTTATTTTTAATAATTTTTGGAATCAAGTTCCTTATCGTACGGTACGTAGGTACTTGGCGGAAGGAGGCTAGGGGAAAAAAGTGTAAGAATTTTCCGTCACGAACATCACTTCCGCCCTTTCTATATTTTAGGCATGTGGGGAGAGATGGCGTTGATTCTAAAAGGTAATTAGAAGAGAATATTTTCAATAGATGCGTGCAATATTAAAAAGAACTTCGTTCCAACCGAGTGTTCCACGAAACTCACGCATTTTTTAAATTGAAACTTGTTTAATTTAACAGATTCTCCGTGTGCAAGTCAGTGAAGGTGAAGTCATCTTGCGCCCGGCTGTGGTGCGCGCATCGCTCCATGCCCCACGTGTGCCGATCCAAGCGAGCCCCGCCTCTTGAAGGCACACCCTGTGGCGTCAATCAAGTGAGTACATTCTCCTTCTTCCTCTACCAATGGAAGAGAATTGAGATTGAGATTGAAAGAAGAGAAATAGAGATTGAAGATCTTTTGCACGCCGCGTTCTTTCACCGCTACATATATACTCAGTGCCCCTTTGCGATTCATTTGATTTTTTAAGTCTACCTTATGGGTGCACACTGCACATGCTGGTACTTAGTCATAATTCCAACACCTTGGGACCCCAACCTCTAACGGTTCTGCTATGTGCCTTTTATAGGTTATAAGTTATTATGTCTTCAAGTTGCTGAGTGCTAACAGTGTAAATTGCTGAAGAAAAGATTAAGAAATACACGTCAAGTTCGTATCACTATTTATTCATGCTTCACATGCAGTTGAGCGCCAGGAGGGTTTTCGTTTAAGGTGACAATACAGGTGCCCTGCCACACCAAGGAAGGCTAGCCGCAGAAGATCTCAGGGTCGACTTTTATTACAGATATTGTCCTTTATATCCCGTGGCAGAAAGGGCATGACGTTAGGCTATCAACAAAGAGAAGAATGTATTGTAATGACTCAAGCACAGTACCTACTTAATAGAAGCCCTATATTAGTGAATCTATTAGCCTAGCACTTACCGCTTCTGCACGTCCACAACACATTAATCGGAATCAAAACGATTAGAACAAAAGTAAATTGATATTTCAACAATTATGACATATTATTTCGGTAGTCGGTACTTGCGTTTCCTCGACAACTAGCCGTGCATCCACAGCCAATGTCAATTAGCAACTGCCCTCAATTCTGACATTACAATTTTAAATGATTGCACGCCGAACTAGATTATTTTGCTAATAATTAAAAAACAAACAAGAAAAGCGTACTGTCACGGTAATATTATGTATACATAATATTACCGTGGTACTGTCACGACTTCGCGAGTGGGATTCGAACCTGCGACATCATACACCATACGGTGAAGAAAGCGGTCACTCGCCCACTCAGCCATACCGAGCTACTTATGAACCTCCAAAATGTTGAAAGCTTGCTGAAATCTCATATCAAAGTATTGATTCCAGTTTTCTTCAACTTAATCAACCTATAGACGTCCACTGATGGACAACGGTCCAGCAAGGATTCCAGTTTTACTTTTTATTAATTTTATTTTGCTATATTGGCATTGATAATTAACCCCAATCAATATCTAAAAAGTATATATTTTAAAAATTAAATATGGAACATTAATTTGATAAATTTGACACAAACTTGTCAAAATTATAGACTTTTACACCAATTTTACACATTTCAAATTAATTTAATTTATTATTTAATATTCCGTTCCTGCCAAAACAGTGAACTAGAGTGATCGTCAATCTATTTTTATAGTTTGGCATAAAATTGTAAGAACATAACCCTAACAAGGGATCTCCGATCTAACAAATTCCTTTCATTTTCTCTAAGCCAGTGAAATAAAAGAACTAAAATAAGCCAATCACTTTATATATCTTAGATAAAGCTGCCGATTCGCTACATTCCGTTATCTGAATAAAAGAAATGGATATTATCTACGGTCGGTATCAGAACTTGATATTCCAGTCTACGTTCCACTTCAGAAGTGGAATATGATATTTAAGAAAATTTGTGTCATACGCTGACTTCAGTAATTTTTTACTTTACTTTTTGTTAGATATCGATATCATGACTTATCGCTACAAACCTCAATAGCCCAGTAGTTAAAGATGCGCACTGAGAACTGAAAGAAAGGTCGACGGTTCAATCTTGTCGTATTGTCCTGTTCGATCCAAATTATCGCACATAAGCTTTAGGTTTATTTGGAAGGGAGAGGGGAATATTAGTTCATGGTTCATACATTATCTTTAAAAAAAGTACGAAACGTAAACGACATTTTGAACAACCTACTGAAACAAAACCTTTTAATAAAACTACAAACTATAAATATCCCAAACCTATCAATTTTATGCGAGTTTTTGTGAAAGCAGTGCTCACTCACATTGTTTGAGCTTTATAGTGAGCGATCGGAGCGAAGCTTTTAATTGAATAATGGTATAAATACGATAGTTGTGTATCTATCTCTTTTCATATAGTAATCCTTTTACCATAAACGTAAGTAATACATTTATAGGTAAACAATTTTTAAAATCACACTCAACATGCAGTCAACTAATATTATAAATGAATGCGAAAGGGTTATTGTAGGTTTCACCTTTTTGTACGTAGCAGTGGACTGCTACGTACTAAAAGGCCAAAGGATCACCGTCATTTTTAATCGACTTCAAAAAAGGAGGAGGTCATCAATTCGTCGGAATCTTTTTTTTATGATTACTCGAAGACGCCTGAACCGATTTGGAAAATTATTTTTTGTTTGAAAGGGTATACCGTATACTTTCTAGGTGGTACTTCCATTTAAATTTTATCGAATTGCTCGAGCGGTTTTAAAAAAATCAACAATCAATAAATTGTATAATTATGTTGGTGAATGAAGTCGGCTTTTAAATATAATTTTTTATATTAAATTTTTGTATGGGTATATTCGAGGACCTGGAAAGTATCCAATAACCGAAAAAACCAAGAAACTAAGAAACAAACACACTTTCGCATTCATAACATTTGTAGATAGATCTATCTACTACACTTTTTAAATATTAGACAATTTTACTACAAAATTTTTTTTGAATAATTGTTACAACAGGCACTTGAGTCCACGTTTCCAAATTGCATGTAATATGCATAAAGGTATTGTTTCAAATTTCCACCTACGATTTTAAGCGTCCGTGTACGCGCATTAATTCGATAAAAGCTTTTATTCATGGGTACCATTCACATATTATACCTACCTACTTACATGAAGTAGAGTACCTACTCTGAGTCGTAATCGTCATTATTGCGGTATAATTAGACACCTAACATTAAGCAATAAATAAATAATTATTCCACTTAAAACTGCCTAGGACGTTTCTTCTGTTACTATTACGGTGGGCTTCATAAACTTTACGAATGAAGTACGCTTACAACTTTATAAATATATCAGAGGTGTAACAAGCTTTCAGAGAAGAGAACATAAAAGCCAAATTCGGACCTTCAAAGTACACACATCTAGTGACTTAAGTTAATGTTGCCTTCTAGTTGTTGTTGTTATTTGTAATTGTTGTGTGTAATATAATAACACACACCATCCTCACAAAAGTAGAGTAGGTAATAGAGCAATACAATAATCGTCTTACACTTCCTTTCGTATACAGAAATACATTTCGAAACTAACAATTCTTCGCTTCTACGCAGCTGCAGTAGAAAAGTTATTAAATATAAGAATATTTAATAAATTTTCTACTGCAGACATACATATCTGTAGCACATCATTTTACATCATTTTGTGACATCGTTAGCAGGAGATTCTTTCATCTGACGACCTCCCTGGCTCAGTGGTGAGCGCTGTTGTCTTATAACTGGGAGGTCTCGGGTTCGATTCCCGGCGGGGTCAATTTGGGAATTTATAATTTCTGAATTGTCTCTGGTCTGGTCTGGTGGGAGGCTTTGGCCGTGGCTAGTTATCACCCTACCGTCAAAGACGTGCCGCCAAGCGATTTAGCGTTCCGGCACGATGGCGTGTAGAAACCAATTAGGGGTATGGGTTGAATGTTCACTGCCATATCCCTTCCAAGTTAGCCCGCTACCATCTTAGACTGCATCGTCACTTACCATCAGGTGAGATCGCAGTCAAGGACTAGCTTGTCTTCGAATAAAATAAAAAAAAAAAATGTGGATGAGGCTATGCAGGTCCTAGAGGATCTCCTGTAGCACGCTGACTTTCGTCGATCTATTGTGATCTATTATTATCTATTTTTCTTTATTTATCTATTTTTATTTGACGACCTCCCTGGCTCAGTGGTGAGCGCTGTTGTCTTATAACTGAGAGGTCTCGGGTTCGATTCCCGGCGGGATCAATTTGGAAATTTTTAATTTTTGAAAAATTGTCTCTGGTCTGGTGGGAGGCTTTGGCCGTGGCTAGTTACCACCCTACCGTCAACGACGTGCCGCCAAGCGATTTAGCGTTCCGGCACGATGGCGTATAGAAACCAATTAGGGGTATGGGTTGAATTCTCACTGCCATACCCCTTCCAAGTTAGCCCGCTACCATCTTAGACTGCATCGTCACTTACCATCAGGTGAGATCGCAGTCAAGGACTAGCTTGTCATCGAATAAAAAAAATCTATTATCTTAGATCTATCTATATCTATCTATTATTATCTATGTATCTGCTGGACTCTGCTGCTCTCTTGCAATCCAGTTGCACAAGAGAAACGTTTTGAAGCGATAAAATTAAATTAATGAATTAATTCCATATCATCTCGAAGTTTGATGATAAATTGTACGCAAGAAATTGATGACCTCATGTTTAATAAAATTGTCCAACCGTTGTTGTTTGTATACAAAGCACGATTACTCGACGACCTCGGCAGTCAACTTCGTGTTGTTTTTGGCATCATCCTTATAATTTTGAAGGTTTTTGTACCGTCATGATGAACCTGTTAATTTTAGGATTTAATTTAGCTCCTCTTTGTTTAGGTGAGTTTTCTGGCGTGGGGCCAAAGGTCAGACGCGTAGCTGCATGATTAACGAAGAAGTTGCATAGTGTTAATTATAAGATTTAGTTTATAATAAAGCGATCAAAGGTCATAATATAATATTAGTGCAAAAATTTTTGAAATCCGTCGAGTAACTACGGAAAAATAGATAATCAAAATTGCCTATTTTAGCGCGAGATTATCTTCGATCACAGAAAAAGATTATCAAGCAGTTTCTGAGAAACAAGGTCTTGATACACGGACAGTCGGACATCGTAGCGATTCTGTAAGGGTTTAGTTTGTTTCGGAACCCTAAAAATGGTCCAATATTCAATGTATTTGCATGACAAGTGATGATGATATTGTGAAGTAACGATGTTAAAATGTTTTACGCATTCATCCATAAAAATTGAGAAGTAGTTACTAACTGTGAATATTTACGAGGTTTCCATTTCATAATTCGATAAGTACTTAATGAAAGTTTTCAATATCTTCTGAAGTATAACATAAAGTCTGCTGAAAACAAATAATTTCATTTTACGGATTAAGTAATACAGGAATTTTTCTCAAGAAAAGGCTTATAATATAAAGTTCAGCTGAGTGCTCGCGTACAAACACAAAGAAAGTAAGTAATCTTTTCTTTGAATTTATTCTGCCAACTTCTGACTTTAATCGTTTTAAAATGCTGCTGCTAGGAATTTGAACGGAAATAGGACTTTTCATTCCTATTTTCTTTAGACCGAGGGATAATGCTTATTTAAGTGGAAAAATAAAATTGAATTAAATGGTTGGTGCTGTTTCCACCATTCTATTGGTCTCCTTTTGTCTCATCTCTTCGTAAAAAAATGAGTTAAGTATTCCACTTAAAAATGAGTTATTCCACTTAAAAATGCCTTGATTCGCGAAGTCGAAGAAAGTCGAATGACCTTTCCAGTCTTAGATTAATTTCCAGTCTTTTACGGTGGTACGGAACCCTTCGTGTGCGGAACCGACTCGCACTAGGCCGCTTTTTCTGTTATCGCATGTGGTTGTTGGCGGGAAGACTCATAATTCAGAGAAATGCAGAGTAACACTGTTTTTCTAAACATTATTATGCTTTTTAGATTTCTAAGCCTAAAAATGAGCTTATAGCCTAGTCTTCGTCAATCCTTACTAATATTATAAATGCGAAAGTGTGTTTGTTTGTCGGTTTGTCCTTCAATCACGCCGCAACAGGGCTACGGATCGACGTGATTTTTTGCATGTGTATAGTTGAGGATCTGGAGAGTGACATAGGCTACTTTTTATCCCAGAAATTCAAAGAGTTCCCGAGGGATTTAAAAAACTATTTCCACGCGGACGAAGTCGTGGGCATCAGCTTGTTTAGAATAAAGGTGATTTTAGACTTACAAGCGAAATCATGCTGAAACAAATGTTATTGATTTCGTCTTTTATTTTTCTTAGTTCATAAATGGGGCGTATTTCGGCAATTAGGGCCGGGCGGTAGGCACTTTTATATTCAATAAAGGTACTAATTAATGAATTACGTATTGCTCTAATGATGTGACCTAAAATATTAAGAATTCAGTCCAGAGGAAATAAGAGACAATTGAATTCCGCTTAAACGTCCGACTACATTAATTAGTTCCAATTGGTCCGACTACCCCATTACTTTTTTTTTTGCTCAGTGGTGCGTCGACCGTATCTGCGAGCCCATGCCGGGCCACGCTGTGGACAACAAAGTGGACAAAGAAGCGCCGTCAAAGCCTGAGTGGAGCGAGTGGAGTGTTTGGAGCAAGTGTAACGCCGACTGCGGTTACGGCCTTCGTTCGCGCATTCGACGCTGCAGATATAGAGGGTAACAAAAAAGAGCCATAAGAATACTTTATTACGTCCAAAAAGTAACTATAAGCAATAAGTGATAAAAAAAATTACAAAATAAATAGCCCATTTATTTAATTAAATAGAATTAGGAAGTACCTACCTACCTAATTCTTTGTAATTATACTTAAATAGTAGTAACAGGCAGTGCTATAATTATAATAAAACATCTTAAATAAGGACACATAAAATAATATTATAATAAAACATAAAACATCTTAACTAGGCAAAGAGCTATTACCCATGTTATATTCGGTTGACGATTGGTCCATGCCAATCGTCAACTGAATGACGTCCGTCCACTGGTCCACTGCTGGACATGGATCTCTTGCAAGGATGATCAGCGAGCATGATCTTGTGCCTCTTGTATCCATCGGCTGCTAGCAACTCGCTCGAGATGGTCCAACCACCGTGCGTGCGTGCCACTCAAGCACATTGGGACCTCAACATCTATCGGTTTTTCGCTCTATGTGGCCATCACTTTACGTGTATCGTTTCTTCGCTCTATGTGGTCATCGCTTTACATCTATCGTTTCTTCACTCTATGTGGCCATCACTTTACGTGTATCGTTTCTTCGCTCTATGTGGCCATCGCTTTAAATCCATTGTTTCTTCGCTCTATGTGGCCATCGCTTACGTCTATCGTTTCTTCGCTCTATATGGCCATTGCTTTACGTGTATCGTTTCTTCGCTCTATGTGGCCATCGCTTTACATCTATCGTTTCTTCGCTCTATGTAGCCGTCGCTTTACATCTATCGTTTCTTCGCTCTATGTGGCCATCGCTTTACTAGATATTATACTCGTAGACTCGTAGTAATGTTAAAAAAATACCGTCACAGAATAGGGTCTTCTGCTGCTTGTATCCAGCGACTCCCAGAGACTCGCTTGAGATCTTCTATACACCCATTGAGTGATCTTCCAAAGCTGCGTCTCAGTGTGTGGGATCACTATTCATCTATTTGCTAAGACTATCACTGCTACCATCTTTGTAGAAGAAGGTGTACCTACCATTTTTTCCACAGATCTACGCGAACTTCTGAAGCCGCGTGCGAAGGTGCCGGTTCGCAGGTCGCCACGTGTTGGTCGGGAAACGCGTGTGCCACGATTAGAGACATGCGGGCGGATGTTTGCTTCCGGCAAGCCAGCCATCTCATCCCTTACTTACACCCTGAAGGTACACGCTTTATATAAATAAAAATAAAATTACTTACAGGCAGCCTTAAATACGATCTGGCAACTTTATTTACAATTTTGGTTGGTTTTTTCTGTACTCGAACAATTATTATGACTTAATCTTAATTTAATGAATGACTGAGTGCGGCAGTTAATTAATCAATGACTTGTGATTAACTGCCGCACTCAGCCGCATGTATTTATTAAATTATATTATTTAGTGATTAATTAATTAATTATCATTAAATCTAATACTGAATTGTCATTATTGTACAAACGAAGTGTTAACTTGAGAATTAAACTTTTTAAAATCCAAGATCTCGTCGTTAAGTAACCATTAGCGACTCTGAGTGCGGCCGTTAGGTATGAGGGAATAAATTAAAAATCCTGCTAATCTAGTATTAGATTAATATTGTATCACTCTTCACATCCTTACCTATAACCACCGTTGCTCCGTTGTTGGTGATTGAAGGAAAAACCAACGAATAAACTCTTTCACTTTTATAAAAGATATAATTGTGTGTCCGATGAGATTCTTGATTTGATTAGTTTTTTTTTAGCATTAAAATATAATTATATAGTAAACAGTATAAGATAGGTACTTCATAAACGGATCAATTGCTGTAGATTTGAATTTTTTGGTAAGCTCTCAAGTTTCAAGCTTTTAAAAAAAGCCGGCCAAGTGCGAGTCGGACTCGCGCACCGAGGGTTCCGTACTCCAAAAGTAAAAGTAAAACGATAATATTATATTAATTTGCTTATTTATCGTTAACTTTGTTGTAGAGGTTTATTGTTAATATAAAAAAAAGAGCGTTGGTTTTATTTTTCCTGTAAAATATACGTAAACCTCTAGGTACTGACCATAATTATTTCAGACATTTCGATTGATAAATAAAGGGGGGGGGGGGGGACGGTATTTTTTTCGACATTTGCCGATTACTCAAAAACTATTATATATAGAAATAAATAAAAAACTGTTTTAGAATGCACAAGTAAAGGCCTGTCATGATACCCCACTCGGTATAGTTATTTTATTTTAAAATTTCTAACCCCCATTTTCCCCCTTTTTTAATAAAACTAAAAATAATTTTCGATTTTTTTTAATTTTTTTTTAATGTTGGGCCACTATTATACACAACTATGCCAAATTTCATGTCGATAGCTTTAATAGTTACTGAAATAATCGACTGTGACAGACGGACGGACGGACGGACGGAGAAAGTTTCACCATAAGGGTTCCATTTTTACCATTTTGGTACGGAACCCTAAAAACATTTTTACTAAGCCTGTAATAAATAAAAGATTGCGACATTATTTACATTCCATTATACTATCGTTAGTGGCATAAAAATAGTCCTAATGTTATTAATAATGCAATGTCAGCCATTAATTCACGTCACCAACTGTCTTAACTGTTGATGACAAATGCTAATGCATTCAGATTAATCAGCTTGCCCTAAATTAAGCAAATCAGATGTGAGCTCACTGCACTGCATTGCATTGTAAATCTTTTGTGGATCGTAGAATTTCAAGATACTCTTATTCGATCTCACTTTAGATAATCGTCTGTTATTTTTTTAAAGAAATTTTAAATTATTTATTTAGATTATATTTCTCCTTCTCATATAATATAATATTATAGTCTTCTTCTTCTTCTTCACATAAAGTCTTCTTCTTCACTTTTTTTTATTAATATTTAATACTTAACGTACTTAATAATTTTTTGTCAAATGTTTGATTAGACTATCAAATCACTTAAAAAATTATGCATAACTACTATTTTTATGAAAAACTAATACGTGTATATATTTTTGTTATTATTATTGTGTAGGTATTTTTTATCGGATTTCTGTGACAGAATTGAAGCACTGTGACATATGGTGCGTGGACTACGCCGGCGGAGAACCTTCGAGGTTTGGACCCCTGCCGGACGGAACATCCTGTAGCTATGAGCGGCCCTTTGATCTATGCTACCAGGTAAGAACATACTTAAAAATATCTGACCCAAAGGCTATAACTAACTATCGATCTTTTCCTTCAATACGCCAGATTTATCCCATTTAAATTGCATTTAAATTTAGCCTAGCGGGTGACAATCTATCTACCAATCTACCAATCACCAAAATCGGCTCAGTTCTTTCGGCGTTATCGTGGAACACTCATAAATATTGGCATACTTACATACATAGATAGACTGCTATAATTTAATATAAAAAAATATTTTTAAAAAACCGACTTCAAATACCCGCGCCACTATAAAATAATTAATAATTTGTTGTTGATATTTTAAAAACCACTCGACTGATTTCGATAAAATTTAAATGGGACGACCTGGATAGTATACCCTTTAAAACAAAAAAAAAATCCAAATCAGTTCAGGGGGCTTCCAGTAATCGGTAAACATACATAAAAAAAAGATCCTCCTCCTTTTTTGAAGTCGGTTAAAAATCATAAACCTTTCTTTTGGCTTCGGGTAGTAAAAACCTAAGAAAGCTGTGCTATAAGTATGAATGACTACCAGGGCACATGTGTGCAAGGCCAGTGCAACGGCAGCGACCCCGCCTGCAACTGGTGTCCAGATGGATACTGCAACAACAACACACATTTTCACACCAGGCAACTCGGCAAAGGTATTTTTTTTTATTTAAGGATGATTATACGGGTCTGCCTGCGAAATTCAAATTTAATTTGGTATTTCGGAATTTGTAAACTAATACGACAAAGTAGGCTTATGGCATTCTAATTGCGCCAGTGGTATTATCATCTTCACAGGTTTATATAAAAATCTTATCTAAATCTAAACCTGTGAAGATGATAATTCCACTGGCGCAATTAGAATGCCATGAGCCTACTTTGTCGTATTAGTTTACAAATTGCGAAAAACCAAATTAAATTTGAATTTCGCGGGCAGACCCGTATAATCATCCTTAACCAAGTGTACAAATACAAACACGCTGTGAATGTGTGTGTAAGCGCGGTAGCACAGAATATATAATAGTGACGGTAGTAATTTTACCGTCTACTCGTCTTCACGCACACATCGTACCGTGTTGTATACTTGGTTAAAAGTAAAATTGCGCGTCGCTTCGTGAAATAAAAGTACTATATGTTTCATAAAGTCACATTAAAATTATCACTAGGTACATAATAATATGTTTGTGAGCAACCCACACTGTCACTACTGAGCGCAAGTCTCCTCTCAGAGAAGGGTTATAGGCCTCTAACACGCTGGCCCAATGCGAATTGGTATAGACTTCACACGCCTTTGAGAACATTATGGTGAACTCTCAGATGTGCAGGTTTCCTCACGATGTTTTCCTTCACCGTTGAAGCATGTAATATTTAATTGCTTAAACGCACTTAACTCTGAAAAGTCAGAGTTGCGTGCACGGTATCGAAATTTTCGACCCCCCGAATATTAATAATATAATAGAACGAATATATTAATATTATAATAGAACAAAACCGGGAAGGGTCATTATTAGCTAGATAGGGACCATATATTAAGGATTGGTGATGGGCATGAATACCGAGGGCATAGGGCATGAATACCGAGATTGAAAATAGTACCGAGATTACATGCCCTAGTGCGAAGCGAATACCAATTCGACTATAAAAACAAAGTTAAAAATAATTTAATATAAACAAATATTTTAAAAAAACCGACTTCAAACGCCCGCGCCACTACAAAGTATATAATTTATTGTTGATTTTTTAAAACCGCTAGACCGATGTCGATAAAATTTAAATGGGACTACCTGGGAACTACCTAACAAAAAAGAAAACCCCTTTCAAACAAAAAAGAATTTTCCAAATCGGTTCAGGCGTCTTCGAGTAATACACTCGAAGACGTGTAATACTTCTTTTACATAAAAGAAAAGATTTCGACGAATTGATAACCTCCATCTTTTTTGAAGTCAGTTAAAAACAAAGTTAAGAATAAAGTGTAGTAAAACTAATAGACGAACAGTGTCAGTAATACCCTTAGGTGCCGACACCGTTTTACCATTACCTTATTATGAAAAGGGTGGACTGAAATAAAAAGGCTACCCTTATTATTTATGCGTCTATTGTCGTAGTCTACTAGCACAACCTTGGGGCCTCGTTAAAGGGTATATATTTTTCTAATAAATCACTACTTTTATAGACGCCTATTTTCCGATCATTTGATTAAATTTTCCAGACCATAATAATTGACAAAATTATCTTATTTTCAAGGAACGATGGAGGACCGAATAATGTATAAAAATATTATAATGGTTTAGGCATGGTTTAGGTATTTATGTAGATATTATTACTTACTTTTTTTTTATTCGATGACGCCATCGTGCCGGAACGCTTATTCGCTTGGCGGCACGTCTTTGACAGTAGGGTGGTAACTAGCCACGGCCAAAGCCTCCCACCAGACTAGACCAGAGACAATTCAGAAATTATAAATTCCCAAATTGACCCCGCCGGGAATCGAACCCGAGACCTCCCAGTTATAAGACAACAGCGCTCACCACTGAGCCAGGGAGGTCGTCAATTACTAGCTGATACTTGCGAAAATTTTCTTCAGGATGAAAAATATCCGGTGGAGTCATCCAATTTACACTTCTAAAATATATTCAGCTCAATTGGATGAACGATAGGCAGAAACAAACAAAACAATCTTCAGTTAGAGCACACGAGTATTAGTCGTGTGGTAAGAGCCTCGATAGCCCACCTGCGGTCAGGGTGCGGACTGAAAAACGAAAGGTCTTCAATTCAAACCCCGTTGCACTATTTTTTCCAAGTACAAGCTTTACGCTTAGTTGGAGGTAAAAAGAGGATATTTAGTCATTTTCAGCATGGCTAATTATTATCTTGAATAAATTCCCTTATAAAATTATTTCGTTGTACTTCTAAATCTCAATATTATATTATATAAAACAACGTCGGGTTATTTACACCATTACCATTACCTTACCATTATGATGCCTTAGACCATTCATCCCAACTCAAAAAGGGCTTCTTTGCTGTCTAAAATCAGTGAGCAAAAGTCGTTTTTGCTCACCCAGTAATAAAAAATGTTGTCTCAAGAAAAGTTCGGAAATCTTGTGTTACACCTACACAAGATTTCCGAACTTTTCTTGAGACATGAGATATTTTATATGTTTAATAAATTATTAATATATTAAGTATAATATAATAAAATGTTGGGAGACATTTTATTTCAAAACCATTTTTTAAACTCTCTATTTTGTATACTAAACTATTGAGTTTTAATTAAAATGTGTTTTGTTACATCTTGTATTTTTTCGCTAAAAGTTGTATGTATCACACGATAGCAAAGTTTTTGTTTCTTGTGCCTTTGAATCCCTCACTACACTCAGGATTCTGTTATAGAATCCTTCGCCCGCTCGCGGTTCAAACTAGGCACTCGCAACAAAAACGAACTTTGCTATCTTGTTGAACAATTAATAACTACTGTTCATCAATTTAACAGGTTGGACGCGATTAACGGTAATTCCTCACGAAGCAAACCAGCTGTCTGTCCACATCGGCACACCCGTGCCGCTCAACATCGCTATTCGCGAACGCCGCAGGGACCGACCGATCCTAGAACTGATCAAACACTCCAAACGCTTTGAACTAGACCACAAGCAGGACAACTATTTGAAATACGACCCAAATGTTCCGCAAAATCTACAGATCATCGAGGTCGACAACAATATAATTGATATAAAAGAAGGGGATCACTTCGGGTGGGAGGGAGAAGTTATAGCGGCGGGCAGTGTTCTCCGATGGAGACAAACAGACTCCGAAGTGTTCATAACCTCCACATCGAGACTGCACAGCGATTTGATGATTATGGTGAGTTGGATTTAAAAGGAGAATTACGTTCAAGGCACATTGTTGCAGAGTACGAGTGACGCGACGCGGTTTTTTTCTGAAATGTTAAGGAAGGAAGCTTAACTTTATCTCCACTACCTACGTTATGTTGCGTCGACATTTTGTAGTTGCACAAGCCGTGATGTAAAATGTTTTGTCCGTTATAATTTATTCCTCACATACAATAATGTAGGTAAAATTATGAAAATCTCAATGGAGGGGGTAAAAATAAAACAAACTTATAATTATAATTTCACTACTAACTTGAATATTATAAATTAATCTTCTAAGCTGAAAACGAGGGAACTATTCCGACGTTTTTGCAATAGGTAGTCCATGGGGACTTATTCTATTGCGTTCACGGTAACACCATAGGCTGGAACCACATCTGTGCGCATCGATTCGCATTTTGTCAATTCGAAACTGTCATTTTTCATAGAGTCGTGTACGCATCAATTAGGCGTACATGACTCTGAAAAATTGTCATTTTTTAGGGTTCCGTACACAAAGGGTACCAACGGGACCCTATTACTAAGCCTACGCTGTCCGTCCGTCCGTCCGTCCGTCTGTCAGCGGGCTGTATCTCGTAAACCGTAATAGATAGACAGATGAAATTTTCATATATTATGTATTTCTATTGCCGCTACAACAACAAATAATAAAAATTAATTTAAATTAAAAAAAAATAAATTAAAATATTTCCATGGGTACATGGAAATATTTTTATTTAATTTTTTTAACGGAACCCTAAAAGAGCGAGACCCGACTCGCACTTGGCCGATTTTTCAGTTTTATTTTGTTGTCATTTGTCATTTTTTTAAAGTTTTGAATTGACAAAATGCGAATCGATGCGCACAGATGTGGTTCCAGCCATAGCCATACGACTATAAACGGTTAATATGTTGCATTATACCTATAACATACTGGCTACGGAGCCGTCAATGTACTCGTAACTCGGTGCATTCGTATTACAAATACTTTTTCATTTTACTTTAAATCCTACTATCCTATTAATCCTTTTATAAATGCGTGGAGGAAGTTTGTGAGGATGGATGGATGTATGGATAGATGGACGTTTGTAACTCTTTCACGCCACAACGAATGAACCAATTTGACTGTTGGAATGGAGATACCTCATACCCAGGATTAGCACATAGGCTACTTTTTATCTTATTTTATTTTATTTTATTTGAACCACCAACAGAGTTATACATATTTTCTTTACATAATTTAGGTCTTAGGTGCTAGGTCAACATATAATTCCACTTATAGGCGGCTACAGCATGCATATTTAGACGGATAAGTCGTGCGAAGGAACTTAACTAAAAGGATATAAAATTAACAGCTTAAGTAAAGAACATAAAGGCAAAGAAAAAAAAATAAAAAGTTATCCCGGAAAATTAAAGAGTTCCCACGGTAATTAGAAACCTTAATGCACGCGGACAAAGTCAAGGGCACCATCTAGTCATTTATGAAAAGAAACAATGTATTGTTTTGACTCTCCCGCAATGTGCCTTGAGCCAAAAATAAACTCATACTGTAAGTAATATGTCTACTTCAAAAAAGTTATTGGAATGCTTCAGGCTTCAGCATTTCATTAAGTTGAGTTTTGCACGAAGCGTTAGATGGTTGTTCGTAAAAGTTCATTTTACGAGTCATATAAACGGTGCTCTTTTGCGAGGTTTTCAAATGCCTATTAGGTACTTGTGTGTTTTTTAAAGAAAAGTGATTATATTATTTTACTGTTGCACTTTATTTTGCATAAACTTATTTTTATTTAGCTAAATCATAAAAAAGTCATTGAACTCATCCATTCTACGCGTTGTATTAGGTACTTACTAGGTATATTAAGTAGATTCATCTGACTCCATTGTATAACTAAAGCTGAATGTACACTGCAGAATTAGTGGCATGAAATTAGTTTAATTATTCATAACATGAATTTCATCAACAATTTCACGTGTAAACTTCTAATTTCATAGTGCATGCATTAATTTCATGAAATAAAAAAGTTTCCCGCTTCGTACGATTTTGGATGAAATTAGTGTTATTCAACTAACTTCATCGTGTGAACTATGTAAAATCTTGCATAGATCTCTACTTACCTTCAATAGCAGTTGTAAGTTTGCCTAAGATTATGGTTGTTTTCGGCAAAAATGTTTTTAATGTGAAAACAAAAAAAATCGCTGGCATAAATCTCTAAATGAATATTTCATTCGAGTAACAAAAATTCATCCTTGTTCATACATTTAATTTATTCTAGCTCAGCATTGTTTGAAGGCTTAACCCCGGGGGAAATAAGAGAAATGAAGTCTTAAGAAGCAACAAAAATATATGATTGTACCCGAAGCGGACGAACTATGTGAGGTGAAACGGAGCGTAGCATTTAGCGATGAGGGTTTCTAGCTAGGGAGTTGGTGGTAATGGCTTATTGAGTTATTACTTTGTACACAATCTCGAAAAATCTCTGTCAATGGACTGACTACCCAACACTTTCCGCTGGGAACATTACGCGATAAGTTAAAATTTTTAATAATAGTTTAGTTTTAATTTCCGTGAATAAATAATTGAAAAAATATACTAAAAATATATTTACCGACGTACCATATACTGCAGCTCAAAGCAGCGACATAGACGTCTGGGGTTTATATAAGTCTTATCAAAAAGTATTGGTGCAAAAGTGCCAGAGCCGAGCAAATAATTTCAAACATTTTATTGTGGATATAAAAAGTACATATCAGCTGCATTCAAGTGCGAAGTGTGCCGTGCTGGAAGCCCAAAACATCAGATTGGTATGAGTGACAGAGATGACTCTCAACGAGGCCAAGGCTGCTCTATTGTCACTTTCTGGCACTTGATATTATATAACTGCTGGGTAGAGTAAACGATTTTTATAATTAAAACCTAATTTAATAATCTCACTCGTGCATTTTTTCTGCCATCAGCTCCCCAGCTATCCAGGGTCCGGAGGCAGTTAATTATTCACGGACGCTTTCAACTCAACTGTAGTTAATTAGGAACTCGCTTCACCGACCCCATACGCTGGTTCTTCTTTTATGTTTATTTATCCGGGGAAAGTGTCATTTTTGTCTTTTAAATAATAAAATGGTGTAGAGGTATTTCTGTACTGTACCAACCTTATATTAAGTCTATATTTAGTTAGACCATCGAAATGCAAACCTCACGAGCGCGCCTGAAACTCTCCGATTAAGGGCCACCCCTTTATTCGCTGAGCTGGTCTTCCAAAACGTTTAAATACCACCCGAGGTGAATATTGTCTCACCCACTCCTAGCATAAGATTGATGCTTTGAGACATCTCGCACTATACGTGACCACAACCATTCACTACTCGCTGCAACTGGTGCCTTATTTATAATATTTTATCTAAGCCTTAAAAATTATAACTATTGTTCTTTTTAAAGTTTAAAAAAAGTAAACAATCATTAGTTTTAATATTTATTTGTTCTTAGCTGTCGGTAAAAAAAAAATCTCCCAGGAATGTGTAAGGGTCACGCTTTGCATGGTGCATAGTTTTGACCGAAAATTAATACCGAATCCGTGATACAAATGAAAAACCAAATCCTATAACATCTAAAAAAACGTTAAAAACTTAAAAAGATTTCTTCGATTTGTAACTTTCAGTTAGCTAAGAAAAAATAAAGCATACAACCTTAAGTGTATGTAATGCCCTTATTTCAAAACACCTTTGGTTTATATACAGGCCATCCCTGAACATTCAATACCGCCTGATGAGACGGCCGCAGTCGAGGTATCGGTTAACTACACTACACCCGCCGGCCGCACCAGACCTATGGAATACAGGTAAGTGTAACAGTGGCCAAAGCTTAAATAATCAGAACCGCTTTCCAAATTAGGCTCTAATAATAAGGAAAATATCATCGATGAGATTTATAGGTATTCTATACCTTAGGTGAGGTTATCTTATTCTATATATATTCTAATAACATTTCTTATCAGATTAAGGTAAGATATTCCTTATTCTAATAAGGAATTGAATAAGAAGGTAAGAATTTTTTAACAAGTGCTGATATGGCACGTACGAGACGTGACCATAGAGCACCTCATAGCATATTTCAATTCCGCGATAATTACCTTGTAATTTATTTCAACAAACTTATAATAATATTAGTTCAGCAACTTTTGCACGTACGTAATATCCAAGCACATCTTTCCCCACCTTTTATTTATAAAATTAATTAGTATATAAGATCTTTGTAAATACGTAATATATGCCACTACCATTAGACACTGCAGTCTGTGTTTCTTTATTCCTTCACCAACGTCTCTCTGCAAGAACACGCTGTTACACTGCAGCCGCGGTGTAACGCAACAGTGGTGACCCCGACCGTGAAAAAACCTCAACGTGATTCTGCTCTCCGACGTACGAAGCAGTGATCCTCAACCGAGTCATCCGACGCGTTCATCCGACGAGATCGTACCCAACGTGTCCAACCAACCAACGAGATCGGCCGACACATCAAGACATCCTCATCATTTTGAGTCATATTTTTTCGTCATCATGGCCCGTCCAACACCTGTCAAAGGTTTCGGCACTGGCAACTCTTCAGACGAACAACTCAACGGCAGCACAGACTTAGTGGCATCAATATCAATAGCAGAGAGGATTCCGCAGTTCTGGACGGATTCACCGCGTCTTTGGTTCTCTCAATTTGACGCAATTGTGGCTCCGCAGAAGCAAGGTGATGAATACAAGTTCAACGCGGTCGTATCAAAATTACCCAAAGACGTCATCCATCAAGTCAGCGACATTTTAACGAGTCCGCCTTCAGAGAACAAATACCACTGCATCCGGGAACGACTCATCAGCTGTTATGAAGAAAGCGAACATCGGCGATTCCATAAGCTTTTGTCTGAGATGGACCTCGGAGATCAAAAGCCATCTCAACTATTAAGAAAAATGAAAGAAGCTGGCTGCGGCAAGATTAATGACGACACACTACGTTTATTATGGATGAGACAACTTCCTCCATCCGTAACCTCCGTGTTAGCGATTTCCGAAAATTTGGCACTGGACAAGCTAAGCGAAATGGCTGATCGCATCTACGAGAACAGCCGCTGCATACGAACATATCGTCTTCGGCATCAGCTGACATAAATTTAATCACCCAGCTGACGTCACAAATTGCAACGATGCAATTAGAAATTGCAGCGCTACGCAATGACCGCTCGCGAACAATGCATCGACGCAGCAGTTTTAGTCAACCTCGGTACAATAGACCTAGGTCAAGTTCACGCCTGCATTCAAGATCGGAACAACGAAGCAATTTTTGTTACTATCATAAAAACTTTAGAGGCAAAGCTCGAAAGTGTGAAAAACCCTGTTCTTGGGTAAACAAACATTCGGAAAACTAGATTCAGCACAGCGTGCGGCGAGACTCTGTGCTATTCTTCCCTCAAATCGCCTAACGATTACCGACTCTAACAGTGGTTATCGATTCCTCGTGGACACTGGGGCGAACATTTCAGTCATTTCAAAGCCATCACAGAGCTCAAAAAAGGCAAGCGAGTTAAAATTATTTGCCGCCAACGGAACCATTATCAATACGTATGGAGAAAAAACCCTAACCTTAAATTTGGGGTTACGCCGCCCATTCATCTGGACCTTTGTTATTGCCGACGTCAAGATGCCTATATTAGGAGCTGATTTCCTAGACCACTACCAACTTTTGGTAGACATACACGGGAAAACTTTAATCGACAAAACGACTGAAATCAAGAAACCAATGAATTCTATACGAGTAAATATTCCGTCCGTCCGCTCCATCGACTACAACTTATCCGCTCCTCTCAAACAATTACTGGAAAAGTACGAAAGTATTACAAGGCCAACATCGATGAAAGGACCTACGCAGCACAATGTTCAACATCACATCATCACGGAAGGATTTCCAGTATGCGCCAAAGCTCGCCCACTTCCTCCTGACAAGTACAAAATCGCTAAAAAAGAATTTCAAGAGATGATGGAGATGGGAATTTGCAGACCATCCAGTAGCCATGGGCCAGTCCATTGCACATGGTAAAAAAGAAGAATGGTGAATGGAGACCTTGCGGTGACTACCGCGCCCTTAACAAGATTACTGTTCCAGACAGATACCCGTTGCCAAGGTTACTGGATTTTACATATATCGCAAACGGGAAAAACATATTTAGCAAAATCGACGTGCGGAAGGCTTATCATTCTATACCAGTAGCGGAACCCGAGAAAACCGCGATCGTTTCACCGATCGGTTTATACGAATTTTTAAAAATACCTTTCGGTTTACGTAATTCAGGACAGACCTTCCAGAGATTCATGGATTCAATATTCCGAGATTTAGACTACGTTTTCATTTTTGTCGACGACATATTAATCGCAAGCAAGTCCGAAGAACAACACTACAAACATCTGGAAACAGTTTTCAAGAGATTGCAACAAAATGGTATTACAATCAACATGAACAAATGCGAGTTCGCCAAACAAGAACTAGATTTTCTTGGTTATCATGTAACGAGCCAAGGAATGAAACCAACACAGGAAAAAATTCAAGCAATCATCGATTATCCCAAACCCAAAACTGTGAAGGAACTTCGTCGTTTCCTGGGCATGGTCAACTTTTACAGACATGCAATCAAGCAATCCGCCAATCATCAAGCTCCACTCAACATATTTTTAATAAATTCAAGAAAGAACGACAATACGCTGATTAAGTGGAACACAGAGGCCGAGCGTGCTTTTCAACAATGCAAGCAAGATTTGCGTGACATTGCAACGATAGCATTTCCTGATGAAAACGCACCGATCGCAATAATGACCGACGCTAGTTTAAAATGCGTCGGCGCAGTTTTACAACAAAAGGTCAAGCAAAAATGGATACCTATTGCATATTTTTCAAAATCCTTATCGGATACGCAAGTCAAGTATTCAACTTATGATCGAGAGCTACTCGGAATTTATATGGCGGTAAAGCATTTCCGACGACTGATAGAAGGTCGCATTTTTACAATTTACACCGACCACAAACCATTGGTGCACGCCTTCGACAAGAAGCCGTCACTAGATGACACTCCGAGGAGAATAAGATATTTGGATTATATATCACAATTTAGCACCGATATACAGCACGTAAGCGGGAATCACAACGTAGTGGCTGACGCCTTATCTCGAGTTGTGGAAACTATTACGTTACCCACCGTTATCGATTATTCTGAGCTAGAAAAATACCAAGAAGGTGACATCGAGCTACAGCGACTCAAACAAAATAGGTCATTACACATGACGCGAGTAGCAGTACCCAATACAAATAGCAAGATTTATTGCGACATTTCTACCGGAATTACGCGACCATACATTCCGAAGCAACTTAGAAGAACTATTTTTGACAGCTATCACAACTTCAGCCATCCGGGCAAAAATACGACAAGGAAATTAATCGGAAGAAATTACATTTGGCCTAGCATGAACACAGAAATAAATCAGTGGTGCGATTCGTGCATACCATGCCAACTATCAAAAGTGCATAGGCACACAGTATCGCCACTCGGGAAATTTATGCCTGCACAGCATTTTTCACATGAGCAAAGTGATATCGCAGGACCATTCCCTACCTCAACTAACCACAGCAAGATTAAGAAGTCAGTTCGTTTTCAACAATGTTAATTAGTACTAGTTTTTTCTTCCCTTTTGATGTATACGTCATTTTTTCCCTAAAGGGGGGAATATCTATGGCACGTACGAGACGTGACCATAGAGCACCTCATAGCATATTTTAATTCCGCGATAATTACCTTGTAATTTATTTCAACAAACTTATAATAATATTAGTTCAGCAACTTTTGCACGTACGTAATATCCAAGCACATCTTTCCCCACCTTTTATTTATAAAATTAATTAGTATATAAGATCTTTGTAAATACGTAATATATGCCACTACCATTAGACACTGCAGTCTGTGTTTCTTTATTCCTTCACCAACGTCTCTCTGCAAGAACACGCTGTTACACTGCAGCCGCGGTGTAACGCAACAGCTGACACTGCAATATTGAAAACAATTAAATTAGCAAAGCCAGGTGTCGCTGAATTTTGGAAAGCTTTTATATTGCAGCAATATTGAATTTTAAATTTAAAAGAATAAAATCTACTTATCCGAAATGATTTGCTCGTGCCTGGCATTTAATTCTTTATTAGTTTAAGTCGATATACCTATCACACAAAAAAACATTAATTGCAAAACATGAAATCCTTAAAAAATAGTGATTAGGTATGATAACCAATATTCAAATAACATTTAATTTCATAATAGCTGCGATCAAGTATCGCAGTAGTAAAATGGTAAGTACATATTATTATTATTTTGAAAATAGCCAGAAGCGAGAAAATTATACTATTTAAATCCTTAAAAACGCAATGGTAGATGTGCCAGAAACTAATTTTCAGTCATGCAATAGATAAGCAAGCTAATGATTAAATCTTTTCTGCCATCTACTTCTTATCTCTAAGCCCACCCGTGAGAAGCCGCGACGCGTCCTCAAATAATAATAATTATATTCTGCTTTAAGTTTGTGTTTGCTGATCCAGCTTAAAATATTAAACAAATTGCAGACGCAAAGTGTTTTAAAAGCTTCGGGCCACATCGCCCTTTCTTGTGTCCGACCTTTTTGTCCCCTACTCTGTACTCATCCCACCTCGTCCCATCATTCGACGTCAAACAGTAAAAGTGAAATAGTAGTAGATTGGTTGAGACGCAGACCGCAGTCCCTTTTATTTGGCGGATTTATGGCCAAATCAAAGAGCTGAAAACTTTAAACTCAGGTTTGCGCTTTGTATGCTTATTTGTTACTAGCCGATGCCCCCGACTTCGTCTGCGTGAATTTAGTTTTTAAAATCCCGCGGGAACTTTTTGATTTTCCGGGATAAAAAGTAGCATAATACTCTTAGCAGTAGGAGTAGTAGCATAGTAGCATACTCTCCAAGTTCTCAACCGTACCTATACCCATGCAAAAAATCACGTTAATCCATAATTTTGCTGCAGCGTGGTTGAATAAAACCAAGAAACTTAATCATTCTTTATAATATTTACTTTATCAAGAGCCAACATACTAAGTTTCACATACATAACTTGAAAGATTTTAATTTAAGCCTGTTTAAGCCCTTTGGGGATAGATTTCCAAAAGTTGCGAAGTACGTAATTCTTTATATTTAATCAAAAGCCAAAATACCAAGATCATAGACTGTCCCTCCCTTATTTTGGGGGTAGAATTTTTTAAAACTGTGAAACACGTACTTCTTTTTGTTAATTTAAAGCTCAAATACCGAGTTGTATGGGTGTAACTTGAAAATCACGGATTGTCATACAAACTTCAACCCCCCATATAAACCCCTTGGGGGTGGAATTTCAAAAATCCTTTCTTAGTGCTCGCCTACGTCATAAATGGAACCTACTTTCAACATTTCAAGTTTCTAACTTTAGTGGTTTAGTGGTTTAGGTGGTGTAGTTAGTAGGCTGTGCATTGATAGATCAGTCTGTCAGTCAGTCAGTCAGTCAGGACAAGTCTTTTTATAAATATAGATTAAATATGTTTAAATTGCTGTTGTGGTCAGATCGTAATCAATTATTCAAATTAAAGGCAATTAATGTAAATCGTCACGTTAAAACCAGCAGGGCACGTAATTTACAATCCAACCGCATCCCAAACCCTAAACTGTAAAAAAATTACCCTATTGCAGACAAGACTTATAGGTACCTATATTATAATACTCACATGCTACAAACAAATCCTACTTACCTATTACTTTGACACCCATTATTATCAACGCTTAATAGTCCGGGAGGAATCGGCGCATGCGTATCGAAAACTATTCCACCTCAATTTTTTTATGCGATCCTCTTCAAATGGCCCTCCTAATTATATAAATGCATGTTGCCAGGGCGCCACCTGGTGCCATATTGTTTAAACCGAAATTGTTTAAACAATTGCAAGGAATTGTTATTTTTCAACCGGACAATTTTTTTTTTATATTTTTTATTGAAATACCAATAAAAAAGGTCCTATGACTTTTCACGATAAAGTTAATATTTTTAAAGATATGAATTTTTAAAGGTTCGAAAAATCTCAAATTTGGGTACTTTCGACCTATGAAAAATATATTTAAAAAAAAACATAATGCTTTAGTAATATTTTTTTTTAATTCTCTATACAATAGTTAATAATATTGTTAATAGAGATTTAAAAAAATTTCATTGTTTATATCTTTTTTTTAATTGTTAATTTCGCGCGCTCACAAGTATGCGTCGCTTATAGTCTAGATTTCCTTACTTGAGTATTCAGGTAAACAAACACCTCTTGATATAAATATCACTTATATCATATGTGTGTCATATTATCACACTCATGTGATAATATGACACACATATGATTCACATGTGTGATACTATTATCACACTCGGCTACGCCTCGTGTGATATACCCGCATTCGTGTTTTAATACCCCTTATTATACAACAGTTGCATAAATAACTATAATTCAATTCATTTGAATGTTTTTTCTAAACATTCAAGTGTAAATCGTAACGAATGTGTTTAATGAACAGATCTAGACAGTTAAACATAGTTCAAAATGTGTGGTTGGTGTGTAAATAAGTGATATTTATATCAAGAGGTGTTTGTTTACCCGAATACTCAAGTAAGGAAATCTAGACTATAAGCGACGCATACTTGTGAGCGCGCGAAATTAACAATTAAAAAAAAGATATAAACAATGAAATTTTTTTAAATCTCTATTAACAATATTATTAACTATCGTATAGAGAATTAAAAAAAAATATTACTAAAACATTATGTTTTTTTTTTTATATATTTTTCATAGGTCGAAAGTACCCAAATTTGAGATTTTTCGAACCTTTAAAAATTCATATCTTTAAAAATATTAACTTTATCGTAAAAAGTCATAGGACCTTTTTTATTGGTATTTTAATAAAGAATATAAAAAAAATTTGTCCGGTTGAAAAATAATAATTCCTTGCAATTGTTTAAACAATTTCGGTTTAAATAATATGGCACCAGGTGGCGCCCTGGCAACATGCATTTATATAATTAGGAGGGCCATTGGGAGAGGATCGCATAAAAAAATTGAGGTGGAATAGTTTTCGGTACGCATGCGCCGATTCCTCCCGGACTATAAAGTATTTTAGTAATAATTTTTAAGATTGTCATTGTATGACATGTCAAAACAATATTGAAATAAATCGGTAGTAGGCTCTCTGGAATTGGATCGACATAATAAATTATGTCATGTATCATATTATTTTGTCCTCAACTTCGTACGCACGTAGTAAGGTTTTGAAAAACCTGCGGGAACCCTTAAAAAACCTGCGGGGAACCCTTTGTTTTTCTGTGACACTTTCCAGATCCTCAACTATCAGAGACTACGTGATTTCGCATTTATATAGATTATATTTATATAGGAGACTAGCTGATGCCCGCGACTTCGTCCGCGTGGAAAAAGTAATAAAAAAGAATTGTTTTATGTTAATCGTGGGGTTTTTACGATTGTACTACGCTACTATATAATATTCTGTACCTACTTGGTACCTGCAAACCTACAATATCAATTCAAAATGGAAATTTTGTAAATACCCACAATTTAGGCAGGACCAGCAGCATCAGGATTGAGGAGTTGGTAACTGGTCTTCAATGATGGATTGGCAACTGGTCTTCATTCTCGCCTGCATCACTGGACTACAGTCCAGTGATGCAGGCGAGAATTTTGGATTGCACTACGCTTCATACTTGGTTCTTCTTCTTCTTCTTCTTGAGGTTCCATCTCCTACCGGAGGTTGGCTATCATATTGGCTATTCGGACCTTACACACAACTGCGCGGAATAAGGATCGAGTACTCAGTCCGAACCATGTCCGGAGATTCTTGAGCCAAGAGGTCCGTCTTCTTCCAGGCGGTCTCCTACCTTGTATCTTCCCCTGTATTATTAGTTGGAGCAACTTGTACTTATCGCCACGCATTATATGTCCCAGATATTGCAGTTTTCGTTGCTTTATTGGTTTGTTATACTTGGTTCTTACAATACCAATCAAGAAGACACATTTTAGCGAGCGAAGCGAGCGCAAATTTTTTCGATTGCACTACGCTTCTTTGTAGTTCATACTTGGCACCCGCAGTAGCAACTGAAAACTGATATTTTCGCGAGCGAAGCGAGCACGAAGGTTTTTTTGATCGCACTACGCCTCTGTGTAGTCCATATACTAATGAGTACATAATTTAATATAATTTTTTTACAAAACAAAGTATATATTTTTTTTTCTTAATTTTTTAAAACCACTCAACCGATTTCGGTAAAATTTAAAAACCACCTGGGAAGTACCCTTTCAAACAAAAAAGTAAGAATTTTCCAAATCAGTTCAGGCGCCTTCAAGTAATCGGTGAACATACATAAAAAAATTGAAAAAATAGATTCCAACGAATTGAGAATCTGCTCCTTTTTCGAAGTCGGTTAAAAAGAAATCTACAATCGACATTCTCGCAAACGAAGCGAGTGAGACATTTTTTACGATTGCACTATGCCACTTTGTAGTCTTCACTTGGTTAGTACCTACAATATGAATTCATTATCGACATTTTGTAAACACCCACTATTTAGGTGGGTATTATCATCAGCAGCATCGGGATTGAGAAGTTGGTACCATTAGTAGTTGTAGCATGAGGAGGAGAAGGGAGGTGGATGATTCCTAAACCGAACCGAGCGATAATTAAATTAGCTGAATAAATTGATGCCATCTAAGAATACAAAGCTACTGTGGGAAATTTTATTAAACGGAAAACGGAGACGCGAAATTTTTACGGCTGCGTTATGCTACTACGCTAAGTAGTTCATACTAATTGTTACCTATCATTGGTGAGCAGTACCCAGCAGCATCAGAATTGAGTCCTCTTTTACGGCTCCACTACACTATTATATTTTAAATATTTGGCACCTACAATATCAATTCACAATCGACAGTTCGTAAATATCCATGATTTAGGTGGGCAGTACACTGCACCATCAGGATTGAGGAGCTAGGGCCTGGAAGTCAGTGATATACTTAGTCTAAAATTAGTATGTAATGAATAGCTCAGGTCAATAAGATCATGGTCAATTGTTTTATGTTAATCGTGGGGTTTTTACGATTGTACTACGCTACTATATAATATTCTGTACCTACTTGGTACCTGCAAACCTACAATATCAATTCAAAATGGAAATTTTGTAAATACCCACAATTTAGGCAGGACCAGCAGCATCAGGATTGAGGAGTTGGTAACTGGTCTTCAATGATGGATTGGCAACTGGTCTTCATTCTCGCCTGCATCACTGGACTACAGTCCAGTGATGCAGGCGAGAATTTTGGATTGCACTACGCTTCTTTTTAGTTTATACTTGGCATCTACAGTAGCAACTGAAAACCGATATTTTAGGACTGCACTACTTAACTATGTACTCCATACTTGGTTTACACTCAAAACAACAATGAAGAAAAGACATTTTCGCGAGCGAAGCAAGCGCGAAATTTTGTAGGACTGCAGTACTTAACTATGTACTCCATACTTGGCTTACACTCAAAACAACAATGAAGAAAAGACATTTTCGCGAGCGAAGCAAGCGCGAAATTTTGTAGGACTGCACTACTTAACTATGTACTCCATACTTGGTTTACACTTACAACAACAATGAAGAAAAGACATATTCGCGAGCGAAGCGAGCTCCTAATTTTTTACAATTACATTGCATCAGTATGTAGTCCATACTTGGCAATCGAAAACGGACATTTTCGCAAATTTTTTAGGGCTGCACTAATTAACTGTGTCCTTCATACTTGGTTCTTACAATACCAATCAAGAAAAGACACAATTTCGCGAGCAAAGCGAGAGCAAAAATTTTAGATTGCACTACGCTCCTTTTTAGTTTCTACTTGGCACCTGCATTAGCAAGCGAAAACCGAAATTTTCGCGAGCGAAGCGAGCGCAAAAATATTTTGATCCCACTACGCCTCTGTGTAGTCCATACTAATTGGTATAGACAAAAGCAATCCAAAACCGACTATTTCGCGAGCGAAGCGAGCGCAAAAATTTTCGATTGCCCTACGCTTATTTGTAGTTCATATTTGGCACCTACAGTAGCAACTAAAAAGTGATATTTTCGCGAGCGAAGCGAGCGCGAAATTTTTTAGGACTGCACTACTTAACTATGTACTCCATACTTGGTTTACACTTACAACAACAAAGAAGAAAAGACATATTCGCGAGCGAAGCGAGCGCCTAATTTTTTACAATTACATTGCATCACTATGTAGTCCATACTTGGCAATCGAAAACGGACATTTACGCAATTTTTTTAGGGCTGCACTACTTAACTGTGTCCTTCATACTTGGTTCTTACAATACCAATCAAGAAAAGACACAATTTCGAGCAACAGCAAAGCGAGCGCAAAAATTTTAGATTGCACTACGCTCCTTTTTAGTTTAAACTTGGCACCTACATTAGCGAAAACCAAAATTTTCGCGAGTGAAGCGAGCGCGAAAATATTTTGATCGCACTACGCCTCTGTGTAGTCCATACTAATTGGTATAGACAAAAGCAATCTACAATCAAAAAATTTCGATTGCACTACGCATATTTGTAGTTCATACTTGGCACCTACAGTAGCAACTGAAAGCTGATATTTTCGCGAGCGAAGCGAGCATACTTGGTTACATTACACTCACAACAACAATTAAGAAATTTTCGCCAATGAAGCTAGCGCGAAAATTTTTACAATTTCATTGCATCACTATGTAGTCCATACTTGGCAATCCAAAACAGACATTTCGCAAAATTCTTTAGGGCTGCACTACATAACTGTTTCCTTCATACTTGGTTCTTCTTCTTCTTCTTCTTGAGGTTCCATCTCCTACCGGAGGTTGGCTATCATATTGGCTATTCGGACCTTACACACAACTGCGCGGAATAAGGATCGAGTACTCAGTCCGAACCATGTCCGGAGATTCTTGAGCCAAGAGGTCCGTCTTCTTCCAGGCGGTCTCCTACCTTGTATCTTCCCCTGTATTATTAGTTGGAGCAACTTGTACTTATCGCCACGCATTATATGTCCCAGATATTGCAGTTTTCGTTGCTTTATTGGTTTGTTATACTTGGTTCTTACAATACCAATCAAGAAGACACATTTTAGCGAGCGAAGCGAGCGCAAATTTTTTCGATTGCACTACGCTTCTTTGTAGTTCATACTTGGCACCCGCAGTAGCAACTGAAAACTGATATTTTCGCGAGCGAAGCGAGCACGAAGGTTTTTTTGATCGCACTACGCCTCTGTGTAGTCCATATACTAATGAGTACATAATTTAATATAATTTTTTTACAAAACAAAGTATATATTTTTTTTTCTTAATTTTTTAAAACCGCTCAACCGATTTCGGTAAAATTTAAAAACCACCTGGGAAGTACCCTTTCAAACAAAAAAGTAAGAATTTTCCAAATCAGTTCAGGCGCCTTCAAGTAATCGGTGAACATACATAAAAAAATTGAAAAAATAGATTCCAACGAATTGAGAATCTGCTCCTTTTTCGAAGTCGGTTAAAAAGAAATCTACAATCGACATTCTCGCAAACGAAGCGAGTGAGACATTTTTTACGATTGCACTATGCCACTTTGTAGTCTTCACTTGGTTAGTACCTACAATATGAATTCATTATCGACATTTTGTAAACACCCACTATTTAGGTGGGTATTATCATCAGCAGCATCGGGATTGAGAAGTTGGTACCATTAGTAGTTGTAGCATGAGGAGGAGAAGGGAGGTGGATGATTCCTAAACCGAACCGAGCGATAATTAAATTAGCTGAATAAATTGATGCCATCTAAGAATACAAAGCTACTGTGGGAAATTTTATTAAACGGAAAACGGAGACGCGAAATTTTTACGGCTGCGTTATGCCACTACGCTAAGTAGTTCATACTAATTGTTACCTATCATTGGTGAGCAGTACCCAGCAGCATCAGAATTGAGTCCTCTTTTACGGCTCCACTACACTATTATATTTTAAATATTTGGCACCTACAATATCAATTCACAATCGACAGTTCGTAAATATCCATGATTTAGGTGGGCAGTACACTGCACCATCAGGATTGAGGAGCTAGGGCCTGGAAGTCAGTGATATACTTAGTCTAAAATTAGTATGTAATGAATAGCTCAGGTCAATAAGATCTATATACGTATATATCGTATGCGAGTGACCTGGAACTATCCGAGAGAAGTTTTGTCCTATATCTCCGATAATATCTAGCAGATCTTCACCAAAATTGGTCATTGTATTTCTTGTCGTACACACTTTCAAATAAAGAAAGAATTATTAAAATCTGTTCAGATTTGACTGAGTTATGGAGTAAAATCAACAAAAAGTTTCATCCCCTATCCTGGAGTAACCTTATGTTTTATCGGGATAAAAACTATCCTATATGTTGACCCGGAGTATCAGCTACCGCTGTACTAAATTTCATTTAAATCCGTTCAGTAGTTTTCGCGTGAAGCGCGGACAGACAGACAGACAGACAGACAGACAGACAGACAAAAATTAAATAAAAATCTGTTTTGGGCTCAGTATCGATAGTCAAGCATCCCCCAATTAAAATTTTCAAAATATATTAAATGTACAGAAATCTTCCAGTTACAGTTTTATTATAAGTATAGATATAGATATAGATTAGTGAAGTTTTATTTTAGGACCACATTTGATGTCTTTTTGTCTCACTCGCTATTGGCTGGGCCCAGACTTACAACTATTCTGGGCTTAACTTTAGCACCCAAAATTGCTGATATTTTTGCTCTAAGATCACGCTTCTTCATTTCCAGACAGCCCGCTGTGTAAAAATCCCGAGGGGGCGGATAACCTACAAGGGGGATAAGGGGGATACAATATAATATTAAATACAAAGACCGACCTTAATGTGTGTACATCGTCGAATCTTTGTGATAAAACTATACTTAAGTCCTAAAAATAACGTATATCTAATAAATAAGTATCTAAGAACAAACACGTCGAGATTAAATGTTGTAATTTCCACTTTCTAAAAAATTACCACCTTTTTTTTTGGTGACGGGGGAAATTTCTTCGAGATACCCGATTTTCTGGGTGGGAAATCGGGTTATGTGGGATTTTTACCTACTAACACCCCCCCGGTGGCCGACCTAGCACATGTGGGGAGGCTCCGAGATCTCTTACGAACGCATCGGTGCCCCCTTAAGCGATGCCCATTGGGCTCATCCCATTGGGTTCCCCTCATTACTCTACACAAGGTATGGCCACATCAAGCCGCCACTTTCCCAGGGTCGCGACCGATCCGGCACAAGTACACGCCAATAAATTACCACCACACCTAGTCTCATATGTCTTCACGTTTTGAATATTTTTACACCTAAAATCTCATCTGTAGACCTTTTGAATATTTATACATTTATTAGAATCTATATAATTTTAATATACCTCGTGAATATTTGCAGATAATTACAATTACCTAACTTAATAATTATTTATCAAATGCAATTATTTTGTCAAAATTGTACCTACCTACAGCAAGCACCTTTATAATACAAAGCAATATCGTAAAACTTTTTACACAAAAGAAAACCTTAGAATATCTGCATCATAATATTTTCCTGCTAATATCATCATAGAATTATATCCCTAAACCTCATAATAGTATTATGTGAAGTAAGGCAATTTTATTTTCATTCTGCCTGAACTTCAAAAGTATTAAGTGCGTCCCTTCGACAAATTAAGTTTACTGAGAAATCTTCTAATATTATATAAAATTCTCATGTAGCAGTATTTGTTACAAACTCCTCCGAAACGGCTAGACAGATTTTTATGAAATTTTGTGTGCATATCGGGTAGGTCTGAGAATCGGCCAACATCTAATTTTAATACCCCTAAATGATAAGGGTAGCCCACCTCTAACTAAATATTTTTATTGGCGGTACAAAGTTCGCTGGGTCAGCTATTTATATATAAATATAATAAGTACAATATTACAAGAATATTAATTTTATTTCTAGGATCGTTTATTCGCGATTAAATCTTCCACTGAAAATTAGTTTAATTAGCTGACACCCCAATTGAGAAGCTTGGTAGTTGAAAAGGCATAGTCTTAATACATCATTTAATACAATAGAAAAAAAAAGTTAAAATACGTCCGTATTATAGGTTTGTTATGGACAAAGTCGTGATTTGAAAACTCTATTATCAAAGGCAGATATTTATGTACTTCGTAACTCGGATGTCACGTTTTGTGATTCGAAATGTTATTCTAAGCCCACAGTTTTACGCAACGGAAATCTTTTATCACGTTTAGCTTTCAGTTGCAGTGTTTTTCTTCGTCCTTGTGTGTAAATAGTCTCAATTATTTTGCTATTATATAAAGTGTACAGTTTCTTTGTTTTTCAGTCATATTGGTTAAAATCATTAAAATATTGTAATCCTATTCAAATTAGGCCTTGCATTCGAATATTCGAATATTCGAATTATTCGAATAATATGCCTTGTCCGAATATTCGAATATTAAATCTGCTATATTCGAATATTCGACAAATTTTCTGAAAGCCAAACTCGGAATATTGATGTGCATGTCGCAGGCATTTTGTGTGATTCCGCCGTTTACATACGGCGTCGTCAGTTTAGAAACGCTCGCTGTTATGTAATGCCGCGGCAAATTGAAGTATTTAGTTCTGTTTCTTATGCCTAACAAGTACTATGTTTGCCATAATATAAAGTTAGGTTAGGTTAGGGTTATACATAAACAGTCAGGTACCCCACTCCAGCACCTTGGCACCCCAGCGACCATCAGCTCTTCGAACTATGTGCCCCGGCCATTTCCACTTCAGTTTCACGACTTGCTGAGCTATGTCGGTGACTTTGGTTCTCCTACGGATCACCTCATTTCTGATTTGAACTCACAGGGTATACCCCGAGCATAGCTCTCCCCATCACCCACTGAGTGACCCTGAGCCTTCTTATGAGGCCCACAGTTAGCGACTATGTCTCGGATCCGTAAGTCATCATTGGCAACAGGTACTGTTCGAAGACTTTAGTCTTCAGTCTAAGAGGGATTTTGAACGAGAATACATCTCGGAGCTTCCTAAATGGCTAGGCAGCCAAGTTGGATTTCAGCTGTTGATCTCTTTCTCAAAAACCTGTTGAATTAGGCCAAAGATCCCAGAGCCAAACTGACCCGACACTATACCGAAGATATCCCGGACGTCAGCCTATACGAGATTAGTATGGCTCTCAAGCAGCTCAAGAACAACAAGGCGCCTGGTGATGACGGAATCACTGCAGAACTCCTGAAAGCGGGTGGAAAAGTAGTACTTAAGATCTTTCAGCGATTGTTCAATTCCGTCATTCACAGGAGCGTGGTGATTCTGTTCTTCAAAAAGGGTGATAATACCGTGTTGAAGAATTATTATAGACCCATCTCGTTAGTCGCTACTGACTTACTGAGTCATGTTTATAAGTTGTTCTCGAGAGTCATTACGAATCGTCTCGCTCGTAGGTTCGACGAATTGCAGCCTCCCGAACAAGCAGGATTCCGAAAAGGCTTTGGCTCCATAGATCACATTCATACACTGCGGCAGGTTATACAAAAGATGGAAGAGTATAACCGGCCACTTTGCTTAGCGTTTGAGGACTATAAGAAAGCCTGTGATTTGGTGGAAACTTGGGCTGTATTGAGGTCGCTGCAGAGATGCCGGATTGACTACCGGTATATCCAAGTGTTGAAGTGCTTGTATGAAAACGCCAATGTCATTACGTATACAGGACCAGACTACCTGGCCAATCCACTTGCAGCGTGGAGTGTGACAGGGAGACGCAATTTCCCCGAAGCTATTTACTGCTGCATTGGAGGACGTCTTTAAGCTTCTGGATTGGAACGGACTTGGCATCAACATAAACGGTGAGTACATCACTCACTTGCGATTTGCCGATGACATAGTCGTTATAGCAGAGACTCTGAGTGACCTCAATACAGTGCTCAACGATCTCAGCAGAGTTTCTCAGCGTTGGGCCTAAAGATGAACATGAGCAAGATGAAAATCATGTCCAATGCTCATATGCTCATGCTCCACTCCACCCTCGTTAAGAATACTGCACTTGACATTGTGGCTAAATAGATATATAATATACCTGGGACACACAGTCCAGCTAGGTAGGTCCAATTTCATAATTTCTAAAACTGATTAATTTCCTATACAAATTCTATCAACGTTGAAAATCTTGCTTTAAGAATACGAAGTAAGTAGTACGAAGAACCAAAAATAATGTTTAGAATTTAGTACTTTATTTCTAGTTACGTGATAAAAGATTATAAGCAAGTTGTTGTTTTTGTAATTGATTATTTGATTTTATTGTTACATAAAATTATTACAATATTCACACTCAGATCTCGATTTATAAGACTGTGTTATGTTGTGGTTGTCTTGTTCGGCACCAACTTTTTATACTTTTTGGAGGACTGAATTAGTTCCATAACAGTCAAATTCCAAACAGTTCTTTAATTTTTTAGAATGATTTTGTTTTGATTCAGAGAAATTAGACTCAAAGTAAGAGATTGGCAGTTAAAAACATGATTAATACCCGAAAAAAAGCCGAATATTCGAATACCGAAAATTTTCGAATATTTGCAAGCCCTAATTCAAATGCTGAAGAGTCGTTTTGCGCCTCTAGCTACTAACTTCAGTCACATCTCCATTATGTTGAAATGAAAATGAAATGAAATGAATTGCACACTTTATTGCACACCACATTAAAAAGAAATAAAACTAAAACTAAACTTGAAAAATAACACATGGTAGTACAAATGGCGGCCTTATCGCTAAAAAGCTATCGTAAGTTGGCAACATTATTGCATTATAATTATTGTGAGTGAACTTAGCGAGAGTTGTCAAGCCGTGTATGTTTACATTTGATAAGTTTATTTTATTTTACCGCACTAATGGCTTCCCGCGGGAGGACATAAATGCGGTAAAAAATAACAGGCTACATTTTATGTCGGAAAATTAAAGAGTTCCCGCGGGAATTAAAAACCTTAATCCACGCGGACGAAGTCGCGGGCATCATCTAGTATTCCTATATTAGAGCCACAGATTGGCCTACAATGGCGTGTAGAAACATATTAGGGGTATGGGTTGAATGTACACTGCCATAACTACATACCCCTTCCAAGTTAGCCCGCTACCATCTAGTCTGCATCCATCACTTACCATCGGGTTCTCACGCTTACGGACAGGAGTAGGACTACACAGTCAAGGACTAAGTATCTCGTCATCGAAAAAAATATAATTATGTATACTAGCTGACCCAGCGAACTTCGTATCGCCAACAAAAATATTTAGGGGTGGGTCACCCTTATCATTTAGGGGTAGAAAAGTAGATGTTATCCGATTCTCAGACCTACCCGATATGCACACAAAATTTCATAAAAATCGGTCCAGCCGTTTCGGAGGAGTTTGGTAACAAACACCGCGACATGGGAACATATATTACATACTAGCTGGAGCCCGCGACTTCGTCCGCGTGGATTTAAATTATAATCCCTCGGGAACTTTTTAATTTTCCGGGATAAAAAGTAGCCTAGTAGCCTGTCACTCTCCAGCCCCCCTAGCCAAATTACACTTCGTTGTATCTATTCTCTTTCTTTGATCGTTAACGTCTAAAGCGTTAAAGTTTTTTTTAAAGCACGCCTCCCTCCGGAAAGGATTCTTCTTCTCAGTCGATACGCTCTTGACAGAGCGGTCGTGCTCGTCACTTTGGTGTTGTGGCACGCTTCACAATACGCCTCCACTCCTCTCTAACAGCTGCCTTTCTTGTGCATTCATGCAACGGGCCATCCATCGCAGCCCTCACCTGGTCTGTCCATCTCATAGGCGATCTGCCACGTGCTCTAGTGCCCTCCACTCTTTCCTGGACCACTAGACGTTCAATCGAGATATAATTACGTCTTGACACGTGACCAAAGAAAGTGAGTATGCGAGCTTGCACAATAGAGGACAGACGCTGCTTGATGCGGAGTTCTTCGAGAATGGACTTCTTGGTCCGGAATTCGGTCCAGGACACTCTCAAAATTCTTCTCCAGCACCACATCTCGAGAGCGTCTATTCTCTTCTTCTCACTTTCTCGCAGGGTCCACGTTTCCGAAGCGTAGAGGAATATGGGGAACACAAGCGCTCTAACTAGCCGGGTCTTAGTGGCCTTTGGTATATTACGGTTCCTCCATATCTTCTGCAACTTATCCATGGCTGTCCTAGATATCGCCATACGTCGTTTTATTTCATCTATGCAGCCCCCGTTGTTCGAAATTAATGCTCCTAAATAAATGTACGATTGGACCACTTGACAATTCGCGATTTGTGTCACTTCCGGCGAGTTATTGTTAATGCAATCGACAATCATAACTTTAGTTTTGCTGCGATTGATCTTAAGGCCAAATTCAAGACTGACGTTTTCCATCTTTTGTAGGAGTTCTTCCATATGGCCGGAAAGGATAGGTGTGATAAAAAACTTTGGGAACTCCTGCGTTAGAGGAAGCGTGTATTCGTGTGCATAAGCGTGTATGTTATATGTAATACTAGCTGATGCCCGCAACTTTGTCCGCGTGGATTTAGTTTTTAACATCTCTCGCGAACACTTTGATTTTCCGGGATAAAAAGTAGCCTATGTCACTCTCCAGGTTTTCAACTATACCCATGCAAAAAATTCACGTCGATTGAAGGACAAACCAACAAACAAACACACTTTCGCATTTATAATATTAGTATGATTCTGTCGTTTAACACGTTTCTTCAATTGAAGGTGGTCGAGTGAACGCGGGCCCTGTTCGGTGTCGTGCGGCGGCGGCACGCGCGTGGTCCGGCCGCGCTGTCCACGCGAGCAGCACTGCGGACCCTCCAGATACGAGCGGTGCAATACGCACAGGTACGTTCACTGATGAACTTGTTCAGTGTAGTGCGGCGGCGGCACGCGCGTGGTCCGGCCGCGCTGTCCGCGCGAGCAGCACTGCGGACCCTCCAGATACGAGCGGTGCAATACGCACAGGTACTTTCACTGATGAACTTGTTCAGTGTAGTGCGGCGGCGGCACGCGCGTGGTCCGGCCGCGCTGTCCACGCGAGCAGCACTGCGGACCCTCCAGATACGAGCGGTGCAATACGCACAGGTACGTTCACTGATGAACTTGTTCAGTGTAGTGCGGCGGCGGCACGCGCGTGGTCCGGCCGCGCTGTCCGCGCGAGCAGCACTGCGGACCCTCCAGATACGAGCGGTGCAATACGCACAGGTACGTTCACTGATGAACTTGTTCAGTGTAGTGCGGCGGCGGCACGCGCGTGGTCCGGCCGCGCTGTCCGCGCGAGCAGCACTGCGGACCCTCCAGATACGAGCGGTGCAATACGCACAGGTACGTTCACTGATGAACTTGTTCAGTGTAGTGCGGCGGCGGCACGCGCGTGGTCCGGCCGCGCTGTCCGCGCGAGCAGCACTGCGGACCCTCCAGATACGAGCGGTGCAATACGCACAGGTACGTTCACTGATGAACTTGTTCAGTGTAGTGCGGCGGCGGCACGCGCGTGGTCCGGCCGCGCTGTCCGCGCGAGCAGCACTGCGGACCCTCCAGATACGAGCGGTGCAATACGCACAGGTACGTTCACTGATGAACTTGTTCAGTGTAGTGCGGCGGCGGCACGCGCGTGGTCCGGCCGCGCTGTCCGCGCGAGCAGCACTGCGGACCCTCCAGATACGAGCGGTGCAATACGCACAGGTACGTTCACTGATGAACTTGTTCAGTGTAGTGCGGCGGCGGCACGCGCGTGGTCCGGCCGCGCTGTCCGCGCGAGCAGCACTGCGGACCCTCCAGATACGAGCGGTGCAATACGCACAGGTACGTTCACTGATGAACTTGTTCAGTGTAGTGCGGCGGCGGCACGCGCGTGGTCCGGCCGCGCTGTCCGCGCGAGCAGCACTGCGGACCCTCCAGATACGAGCGGTGCAATACGCACAGGTACGTTCACTGATGAACTTGTTCAGTGTAGTGCGGCGGCGGCACGCGCGTGGTCCGGCCGCGCTGTCCGCGCGAGCAGCACTGCGGACCCTCCAGATACGAGCGGTGCAATACGCACAGGTACGTTCACTGATGAACTTGTTCAGTGTAGTGCGGCGGCGGCACGCGCGTGGTCCGGCCGCGCTGTCCGCGCGAGCAGCACTGCGGATCCTTACGTTCACTGATGAACTTGTTTAGTGTAGTGCGGCGGCGGCACGCGCGTGGTCCGGCCGCGCTGTCCGCGCGAGCAGCACTGCGGACCCTCCAGATACGAGCGGTGCAATACGCACAGGTACGTTCACTGATGAACTTGTTCAGTGTAGTGCGGCGGCGGCACGCGCGTGGTCCGGCCGCGCTGTCCGCGCGAGCAGCACTGCGGACCCTCCAGATACGAGCGGTGCAATACGCACAGGTACGTTCACTGATGAACTTGTTCAGTGTAGTGCGGCGGTGGCACGCGCGTGGTCCGGCCGCGCTGTCCGCGCGAGCAGCACTGCGGACCCTCCAGATACGAGCGGTGCAATACGCACAGGTACGTTCACTGATGAACTTGTTCAGTGTAGTGCGGCGGCGGCACGCGCGTGGTCCGGCCGCGCTGTCCGCGCGAGCAGCACTGCGGACCCTCCAGATACGAGCGGTGCAATACGCACAGGTACGTTCACTGATGAACTTGTTCAGTGTAGTGCGGCGGCGGCACGCGCGTGGTCCGGCCGCGCTGTCCGCGCGAGCAGCACTGCGGACCCTCCAGATACGAGCGGTGCAATACGCACAGGTACATTCACTGATGTACTTGTTTTGCAAGCGAAAGGTGTTATAAAGCCCCCTTAGCCAAGTTACACTTACGATTATCTATTCTCTTTCTACGATCGCAAACGCTTGAAGGTTTGGCTAGGGCTAGACTAGATGGCGCAGCAGCTGATCAAAGACAGAAGTGTATTGATAATATTTTGCGGCATTTTGTATAATAAATGTTTTTTTAGCATTAAAAATGCATAAATAATTCACTGTAGTGCCCATTCAAAATGCACATTAAAATAATTAGATCATTTAAGCGCCATCTAGTTTGCGATTTTGAAACTCAAACCTTTCAAAATTGCAAACTAAGTAGGTGGCGCTTACGGTGAATAATTTATGCATTTTAAATGCTAAAAACATTTTGAAACTCGGACCTTTCAAAATCGCAAACTAGATGGCGCTTAAATTATGTAATTATTTTAATGTGCATTTTCAATGGGCACCACAGTGAATAGTTTATGCATTTTAAATGCTATAAAAAACATTTATAAAACAAAATGCAGCGAAATATTATCAACACACTTCCTTCTTTGATCAGCTGCAGCTGTGCCATCTAGTCTAGCCCTAGCCAAACCTTCAAGCGTTTGCGATCGTAGAAAGAGAAAAGATAATGTTACTTGGCTAGGGGGTCTGGTGTACGCTAAAACAAACTGAGAAGCGGAGTGATACTGTGAGTGTGTGTATGAATGCGAGTGTGAGTACGGCAGGCTGCATATTGTGTTCTGACATTTGGACGTGTGTGCGTGTCGTATTCTGCAAATAAGTTTCAAATGGAAACACTTCCAGTGTTAAGCTGCATGCTGAAGTCTATTTTCTTCTTCAGGGAATCCATCCAGTGAAGCAATTCCATCAGCTCAGATCGCAGTCAACGAGTATCTTGTCATTGAATAAAAAAAAGCTTTTGGTTGCATAAAATCTACTAGTACCAAATAAGTTACTGCTAAAGTTATTAACAGCCATTTTTCTAGAGTGTGTGTGTGTGTGTGTGTGTGTGTGTGTGTGTGTGTGTGTGTGTGTGTGTGTGTGTGTGTGTGTGTGTGTGTGCTTGCGTGCGTGCGTGCGTGCGTGCGTGAGTGCGTGCGTGCGTGCGAGCGTGTGTGCGAGCGTGCGTGTATGCGTGCGAGCGTCTTGTGGCGGGCGTGCGTGCAAGCTTGTGGCAGGATTATTCTATAGCCTTGAATGCAAATTAGAGGTACCTACCTAATTACATTTTATACAAGCAAACAATAAAGTAAATTATAAAAATTTATTCAACCAGAATTATGAATAGGTACAAACTTAACTTCAAAAGAAACAAAATGAATAGTATTTAAGATTAGTAGACAGAAAGATTTATAAAGAGCTGAGAGTTTTTAGAAAACCAGGCACCTGTTACATGCAGTGTTTGAATTGACTGAATAGGACGTATCTACTTCGTGATCTTTGAGGCGTACTTCGTACACCTGTTCTTTTCAAACTATTTTTATTTTTCCTTATAGCTGTCTTAAATGGTAAGCAAGTGTTTTCTCGCAGTAACACGTAAGCGACACGCTTGGCACCAGCGCATACCTAGTACCTATTATTATATTCTGTGCTAGTACGTTCTTACCGCACAATGGCAATCCTTGGTTCCGTTATCTATGGTGACGATGAAACCGTGCTGCAAGGGAAAAATCAAACCCTAAAACGTCTTAAGCGCCGGGTCAAGGTCAAACTAGGCTAATGGCATTCTAATTGCTCCAGTAGAATTATCATCTTCACAGGTTTACATAAAAATCTTTACTTGAAAGTGATCAGTTTAAGAAATTAATCAAAATACTGAGTTGGACGTGAGTCACTCACAAATTAGTCGATATTTTGATTAATTTCTTAAACTGGACACTTTCAAGTAAAGATTTTTATATAAACCTGTGAAGATGATACTGCCAGTGTCGCAATTAGAAGGCCATAAGCCTACTTTGTCGTATTAGTTTACAAAGTGCGAAAAACCAAATTAAAATTTGAATTTCGCGGGCAGAACTGTGTCTTCCACCTTAAAAATGTCACATTTTTAAGACAGCAAAGGAAAAATAGACTATAGGTATGGTACTATAGCCTAAACATGTAGTTTAGGCTATAGTATATAGCCTGACTTTGAATCCTCTGCACTTTGGGTCACCGGTCTCGGTCTTGGGCTACCTGTATCCAGCGGCTGCCTGTGTCTCTCCTAATGTTATCAAACCACCTAGTGGGGGTCTGCAAAACTTTGCCGTGCGAGGTCGTCCAGTACCTTGGAACCCCAACGAACATTTAAGTTCCTTGAACTATAGGTATGCCACGCCCATTGCTACTTGAGTTTGGTGGATTCATCATCATCATCAGCAATCCATGCTGCTGGCCCAATGCGTATTGGCAGACTTCACACACCTTTGATAACTATGGAGAACTCTCAAGCGTGCAAGTTTCCTCACGATGTTTTCCTTCACCGTTGAAGCTTCTGATATTTAATTTCTTAAACGCACATAACTCAGAAAAGCCAGAGGTCCGTGCCCGGGATCGAACCTGCTACCCCCCGAATAGGAGACCGCAGTACCGTACCTACTACCTACTAACCACTATTCTACAACTGCTCCTTAGTTTCGGTTTGGTAGATTATAGCCAATTATTTTTTTTGTTATTTATGTATCACTTGCCCGTGACTTCATCCGCGTGGATTTAGTTTTAAAAATCCCGCGGGAACTCTTTGATTTTCCTGGATAAAAATTAGGCCATGTCTTCAACTATACCCATACAAAAAATCACGTCGATCCATAGCTCTGTTGAGACGTGATTGAAGGACAAACTAACAAACCAACAATCAAACACAGTTTCGCATTTATAATATTATTAAGAATGTAATTTCGCAGTATGCCGCCTGTTTTCATTCAATGTTCAGTATGAAAGGCTACATTACTTTATTCATTCTGTGAAGTGTAGGTCCACAATAAAAAATGAAGACATTAAAAAATGGAGAATTGTTTCGCAGTTGCAATTTCGCCTGGGCGACGGGCGAGTGGGAGGAGTGCAGCGCCACCTGCGGGGAGGGAGGGGTGCAAGAGAGACAGCTGTTCTGTGTACCGGCTAACATGAGGTGGGTACTGGGTATTATGAGCCGCATTTTATAATGCTTTGCTTTGTGCAGAGCTCGAGGCCTGGACATACACGAAGCGTAAGGCCGAAATTAGACGGTTCATCGTTCATTTTTGCGAACATGTTTTGCGAAATGCACCTTAAGGGCAAATTTAGACGGTTCATTTTTGATGACTCTCGATGAAGCCTCGAAAATGAAAGCAAAAATCTCGGAAGCTAAATTTAAAAAAAAGCTAAAAATAGGGCGAATTAAACAGTTCATTTTCGCAAAAATTTTCGCAACGATGACCGAGGCACCGTCTAAACTGCGCCTAACGGCGCGGTGGTAGCACTGAAGGATCTTTCACAAGGAACTGTTACTATGATGGTGGTGGTGGATTATGGCATAAATCCTTCTTATTCTCTCAGTAGTGGACTGCCGATGGATTGAGATGAATAAATGAATGAAAAACTAATGTTATGAGATACTGACTGATAAGCAACTAAAGTGTAGTCATTTCATCATCATTAGCAACCCATCAACGGCTCACTACTGAGCGCAGGTCTCCTCTTAGAGAAGGGTTATGGGCCATAGTCCACCACGCTGGCCCAATGCGAATTGGTGAACTTCACACACCTTCAAGAACATTATGAAGAACTCTCAGGTGTGCAGGTTTCCTCACGATGTTTTCCTTCACCGTTGAAGCAAGTGATATTTAATTGCTTAAACGCACTTGACTCCGAAAAGTCAGAGGTGCGTACCCGGGATCGAACCTGCGACCCCCTGAATAGGAGATCACAGTCCTAACCACTAGGCTATCACTGCTTTTAAAGTTTAGTCGCTAACAGCTATATGCTGCATAAGTAAACCCAAAGTCACTCAATGGGGATGAAACGAGCAATATGTACTACTTTTTAAATATTTTTTGGGGTTTTTTACCAACTGGCATGTCAACCCCATAGCAATACTATTTGTTTATTTGTTTGCTGAGTATTTTTACTTGGTCACGTAGAAAAACTACTAAGTAATCGTAAAAAAGAGACAGAGGAAAGAGTAGTCGATGAAGCTCAACGAGTAAATACACTGAAGTTCTGAAGTGCGCAATGTGTGAACGCCTTCATACAGCTCATAGTAGTATATTATGACGTCATGGAACCGCGATTTAAATCTGACGTTTTGCGTCGCTGCCGTGGCGCATTGTGTCTGCCCAAGTCTTTATAACTAGGTATATATATATAACCATAAATGAGTTGTAGGTTCGTGTCAGCTTTTACAATGTTAAAGAGCTTTGTTTGAATAGGTTTATGGAATTTGAAATATTTTGAGATAGCTATGAAGACATTTTACAGCCGGGATGGCTCAGTTAGCGCCTCAAGCGTTTTCATGCTTCATTTAGTATTTACTTTATTTTCAACACAGCCCTCTTAGCTATTAATAAAAATAAAATAATAACTCCTACTATTCAAGTATAAAAAAGATTAAAAGATTCATAAAAAATTCCTCGTCCAATATGAAAGTAAATACAAAAAAATAGGCTCCATTAGCATGAAGAGTTTGGATTAATTTGTCAGCTTTATATACCAAGTCCTCATCGTATACCCTTGACTACATTATAGTAAACTAAATATTTTAGAACTATTACTGACGACGTAATTTTAATGTCAGTATTTCTATAAGAATTTCCTCTATAAGTTGCCCTGAAGAGATCGCTTCTTAGCGATATAAGAATACGCGGACGAAGCCTTAGGCAAAAGGCATTCTTTTTAGGGTTCCGTACCCAAAGGGTGCCAATCCCTATTACTAAGCCTCCAATGTCCGTTCGTCAGTCTGTCAGAGGACAATATCTCCTGAACCGTAGGTAAGGCGAATCTCACACTGCGGCGAGCTCCGCGATTTCACGCGCGGGGATGCGTTGTTAATGTGTGATACCGTGCTTGTTTTCTATACAAACTTAAGTACATGTGGACAACTTTAAAGACGCTAATCGCACTTGGCCGGTTTTCATGTAAATCTGTCTCAGTAAGGTATCAGTTCGCACCTTGTCTACTCTCAGAAAAGCTTTCAGACAGTCATTTTAAAATCGATAGCATTCGCATAAAGTTACAGAGACTTATCTACATAGATAAACAAATCAAACGCTCACTGTAAGCTTAGGAGGCAAACACACTAACAATCTAATTTAACGAATCGATTTAAATAATCCAAATCAAAAATCTAGTTTGAGACTCAATAGTCGTAAGATCAAAAAACTTCGGTGAGTTTTATAGTTTCATTTATGTTAATAAATCTTTCAGCAACAAATGATATAGGTAGCTAATTAGAATTAGGTACTTAATATACTTATTCAGGTAACCTCATCAGTAAGCGACATGCTTTTATTTCCAGAAATCGTTCAAATTTTTCCCTTCGCAATCGCCTTAGAAATACGGCTGTTACAGCCTGTTTATTTTTACAGACTGTTTATTTGTTGTTAATCTTAGTTAGGCTAGAGAACTCAGCATGAAAATCGGTTTGAATTTTTTACGCATTTCATTCCCTAAGTATAAGTTCCTCCAAATTTAATAATACACTAACTGATCCGACAGACGTCGTCCTTTCTTAAACATAAATATTTAGGAATATTCAATTCGAAATTCTGAAATAAAAAAAATCATACTCAATTTTTTTTTTGTCTGCCTGCTAAATTCCCATTCATCAATCGCCTGAAATGTCAAACTCGCGAATTTAAAATAGTCGTTAAGTTTTTTGAAATTATCCAAATTTCTGCCCAATTTTCTTAACTTTTCTTTCCGTAAGAACCTTCTACAAAGATATGAGAAACATTAAAAAAAAGATGAATGAAATCGGTGAAGTCGTTCTCGAGTTATGACGTCACCAAGGGAGACAGGGATTTATTTTTTAACCCAATTTAAAAAAATGTGGAGGTTCTCAAATGGTTGAAATCTTTTTTTTTTTATTTATGTCACCGATTACTCGAAGACGCCTGCACCGATTTGGAAAATTCTTTTTTTAAAGGGTAAGTATACTTTCCAGGTGGTCCCATATGAATTTTATCGAAATCGGTCGAGTGGTTTTTAAAATATCAACAATAAATTATACACTTTGTAGTGGCGCGGGAGTTTAAAATCGGTTTTTTAAAAAGATTTTTTATATTAAATTAAATAGATATACTAGATTTACATTTCAGAAACTAAAGCTGTTCGTTTGTGCGAGTCCTTATGTGATCGAGTGTACTATGAGTATAGAGCCACTTGTAGAAGTAAACAGAACGTGATTTCCAATAACATATCTAGGATCTCTCAAGTTTTCTGGCTCTTTGTGAATATCGGAGTCTTTTAACGAAAGTAATGTGTTCGTATTTACTCTTTTATTTATAGCGTCCGTGGGATCTCTTTAGTATTAATTTAAAAGGTTAATATCAAATTGCCAAGCATAGAGTAAATAGAGTGCTATACGTGTGGATGCGCAAAGATAATTATTATTATCTTTAATTATTATCTTTGGCTGGAGTCCGCAAATCTCTCGCAGGCGCAAATAATCTATACTTATAATAAAACTGTAACTGGAAGATTTCTGTACATTTAATATATTTTGAAAATTTTAATTGGGGGATGCTTGACTATCGATACTGAGCCCAAAACAGATTTTTATTTAATTTTTGTCTGTCTGTCTGTCTGTCTGTCTGTCCGCGCTTCACGCGAAAACTACTGAACGGATTTAAATGAAATTTAGTACAGCGGTAGCTGATACTCCGGGTCAACATATAGGATAGTTTTTATCCCGATAAAACATAAGGTTACTCCAGGATAGGGGATGAAACTTTTTGTTGATTTTACTCCATAACTCAGTCAAATCTGAACAGATTTTAATAATTCTTTCTTTATTTGAAAGTGTGTACGACAAGAAATACAATGACCAATTTTGGTGAAGATCTGCTAGATATTATCGGAGATATAGGACAAAACTTCTCTCGGATAGTTCCAGGTCACTCGCATACGATATATACGTATATAGATCTTATTGACCTGAGCTATTCATTACATACTAATTTTAGACTAAGTATATCACTGACTTCCAGGCCCTAGCTCCTCAATCCTGATGGTGCAGTGTACTGCCCACCTAAATCATGGATATTTACGAACTGTCGATTGTGAATTGATATTGTAGGTGCCAAATATTTAAAATATAATAGTGTAGTGGAGCCGTAAAAGAGGACTCAATTCTGATGCTGCTGGGTACTGCTCACCAATGATAGGTAACAATTAGTATGAACTACTTAGCGTAGTGGCATAACGCAGCCGTAAAAATTTCGCGTCTCCGTTTTCCGTTTAATAAAATTTCCCACAGTAGCTTTGTATTCTTAGATGGCATCAATCTATTCAGCTAATTTAATTATCGCTCGGTTCGGTTTAGGAATCATCCACCTCCCTTCTCCTCCCCATGCTACAACTACTAATGGTACCAACTTCTCAATCCCGATGCTGCTGATGATAATACCCACCTAAATAGTGGGTGTTTACAAAATGTCGATAATGAATTCATATTGTAGGTACTAACCAAGTGAAGACTACAAAGTGGCATAGTGCAATCGTAAAAAATGTCTCACTCGCTTCGTTTGCGAGAATGTCGATTGTAGATTTCTTTTTAACCGACTTCGAAAAAGGAGCAGATTCTCAATTCGTTGGAATCTATTTTTTCAATTTTTTTATGTATGTTCACCGATTACTTGAAAGCGCCTGAACTGATTTGGAAAATTCTTACTTTTTTGTTTGAAAGGGTGGTTTTTAAATTTTACCGAAATCGGTTGAGCGGTTTTAAAAAATTAAGAAAAAAAATATATACTTTGTTTTGTAAAAAAATTATATTAAATTATGTACTCATTAGTATATGGACTACACAGAGGCGTAGTGCGATCAAAAAAACCTTCGTGCTCGCTTCGCTCGCGAAAATATCAGTTTTCAGTTGCTACTGCGGGTGCCAAGTATGAACTACAAAGAAGCGTAGTGCAATCGAAAAAATTTGCGCTCGCTTCGCTCGCTAAAATGTGTCTTCTTGATTGGTATTGTAAGAACCAAGTATAACAAACCAATAAAGCAACGAAAACTGCAATATCTGGGACATATAATGCGTGGCGATAAGTACAAGTTGCTCCAACTAATAATACAGGGGAAGATACAAGGTAGGAGACCGCCTGGAAGAAGACGGACCTCTTGGCTCAAGAATCTCCGGACATGGTTCGGACTGAGTACTCGATCCTTATTCCGCGCAGTTGTGTGTAAGGTCCGAATAGCCAATATGATAGCCAACCTCCGGTAGGAGATGGAACCTCAAGAAGAAGAAGAAGAAGAACCAAGTATGAAGGAAACAGTTATGTAGTGCAGCCCTAAAGAATTTTGCGAAATGTCTGTTTTGGATTGCCAAGTATGGACTACATAGTGATGCAATGAAATTGTAAAAATTTTCGCGCTAGCTTCATTGGCGAAAATTTCTTAATTGTTGTTGTGAGTGTAATGTAACCAAGTATGCTCGCTTCGCTCGCGAAAATATCAGCTTTCAGTTGCTACTGTAGGTGCCAAGTATGAACTACAAATATGCTTAGTGCAATCGAAATTTTTTGATTGTAGATTGCTTTTGTCTATACCAATTAGTATGGACTACACAGAGGCGTAGTGCGATCAAAATATTTTCGCGCTCGCTTCACTCGCGAAAATTTTGGTTTTCGCTAATGTAGGTGCCAAGTTTAAACTAAAAAGGAGCGTAGTGCAATCTAAAATTTTTGCGCTCGCTTTGCTGTTGCTCGAAATTGTGTCTTTTCTTGATTGGTATTGTAAGAACCAAGTATGAAGGACACAGTTAAGTAGTGCAGCCCTAAAAAAATTGCGAAAATGTCCGTTTTCGATTGCCAAGTATGGACTACATAGTGATGCAATGTAATTGTAAAAAATTAGGCGCTCGCTTCGCTCGCGAATATGTCTTTTCTTCTTTGTTGTTGTAAGTGTAAACCAAGTATGGAGTACATAGTTAAGTAGTGCAGTCCTAAAAAATTTCGCGCTCGCTTCGCTCGCGAAAATATCACTTTTTTAGTTGCTACTGTAGGTGCCAAATATGAACTACAAATAAGCGTAGGGCAATCGAAAATTTTTGCGCTCGCTTTGCTCGCGAAATAGTCGGTTTTGGATTGCTTTTGTCTATACCAATTAGTATGGACTACACAGAGGCGTAGTGGGATCAAAATATTTTTGCGCTCGCTTCGCTCGCGAAAATTTCGGTTTTCGCTTGCTAATGCAGGTGCCAAGTAGAAACTAAAAAGGAGCGTAGTGCAATCTAAAATTTTTGCTCTCGCTTTGCTCGCGAAATTGTGTCTTTTCTTGATTGGTATTGTAAGAACCAAGTATGAAGGACACAGTTAATTAGTGCAGCCCTAAAAAATTTGCGAAAATGTCCGTTTTCGATTGCCAAGTATGGACTACATACTGATGCAATGTAATTGTAAAAAATTAGGAGCTCGCTTCGCTCGCGAATATGTCTTTTCTTCATTGTTGTTGTAAGTGTAAACCAAGTATGGAGTACATAGTTAAGTAGTGCAGTCCTACAAAATTTCGCGCTTGCTTCGCTCGCGAAAATGTCTTTTCTTCATTGTTGTTTTGAGTGTAAACCAAGTATGGAGTACATAGTTAAGTACTGCAGTCCTACAAAATTTCGCGCTTGCTTCGCTCGCGAAAATGTCTTTTCTTCATTGTTGTTTTGAGTGTAAACCAAGTATGGAGTACATAGTTAAGTAGTGCAGTCCTAAAATATCGGTTTTCAGTTGCTACTGTAGATGCCAAGTATAAACTAAAAAGAAGCGTAGTGCAATCCAAAATTCTCGCCTGAATCACTGGACTGTAGTCCAGTGATGCAGGCGAGAATGAAGACCAGTTGCCAATCCATCATTGAAGACCAGTTACCAACTCCTCAATCCTGATGCTGCTGGTCCTGCCTAAATTGTGGGTATTTACAAAATTTCCATTTTGAATTGATATTGTAGGTTTGCAGGTACCAAGTAGGTACAGAATATTATATAGTAGCGTAGTACAATCGTAAAAACCCCACGATTAACATAAAACAATTCTTTTTTATTACTTTTTCCACGCGGACGAAGTCGCGGGCATCAGCTAGTATGTAATAAAATTATGTGTCACTACAATACATCAACTCACCCACACTTCACTACATTCATGATCATTATTTATGGCATAATAATGCGCGCCAGATTTTTTCATTGTCTAAAGCAAATCGATGTAGGTATTTATTATTAAAAAACAATCGATCTAAAGACATCAATAATGATCTTACAAAGATCCAGTTCCATAATCCATCAAAGTTCATAAATTACAGTAAATCCGGAACGAAAACTTGAAATCTGAACTGTAGAACTATCTTTGTGGGACGGGACCTATACCTATATAAAAGAAAGATAACTAAGTAAAATAATAAAATCAGTCTGTATACGCTGCTGGTGTTAATCTAAATATGTATAAAAGGAAAAGGTGACTGACTAACTGACGTAACTGACAGATCTATCAACGCATACCACTGGACGGATCGGACTGAAATTTGGCATAGGTACAGATAGCTATTGTAACGCAGGCATCTGCTAAGAAAGGATTTTTGAAAATTCAACCCTTAAGGGGGTGAAATAGGGGTTTGAAAAATCGAACTTAACGTGAGCGAAGCCGCGGGCAAAAGCTTATGAATCATGAAATATTTTATCATAGGTATTAGAAGAGTATTTCAATAGGGTCAAGCTGCAACAATCAAACACGAGACCAAATTGACCAAATGGTTGATTTTGACTAAAGCTTTCATTTTGTCTCCCTTTCGTGCCGGAGAGCCGTACTTTCAATTTTTGAATCTAAACAAGTAAGTACAAAAGGCATTGACTTGTATACTGACAAAAGGTGTGTCTTATATCCGTTTTTTTTCGAAATAGCAATAAAATCATCCTTTGTTTTATCACAGTCATGCACTAGAGCTTTACGATCTAGATACGAGTATATCCCGACAAATAATTAAGGTTCAAATAGGTCGTTTATGTTGAAAGTCCCGCAGCATAAAAATATTATATACAGGGTGGGCCAAACCAGGTGGATATAAAAATTTTTTTAGATTGTTCACTTAGGGGCCTACCAGGACCCGGAAGGAAAAAAATCGGTTCCCACCCGATTACGAGAAAAAAAATTTAATTTAAAATTTTGGAATATCATTGCTTTGACGAACTTTTAATTTTTCCAGTGACAATTTCTGCAATTTTTTTATGGAATATCTTTACCTAATAACTGTACTCTCTTAGAAAAAAATTCCAGTCTGGTTAACTGGTTTTAAGAGCATTAAATTTTAAATTATTTCAAGAAAATTAAGTTCATCCAAAATCTACAGAAAACTTTAAAATTCCATTAAAAATAAAAAAAGAGGTTCATAGCACTGGTGATTTTTTAAAACTGTAGCAACTTATGTTCTTTTGATTGCCACAAGAAAAATTGTATGTCAATGTGCCGGATAAAAAGTTATGATTTTTCAAAAGTCTTCGTTCCTCATTCGTGTAAATAACGATCTTATTGTAAAAAATGTTAATTGTTTGTGGAGACTGCAGTATGTCCTTTAATTTTAACTGCCTCGTTGGTCTCGTGTTTGACTGCGGCCGACGAGGTCCCGGGTTCGAGTCCCGGGTCGGACCATATCAAGTATTGGGGTTTTCCGTAAGAAATTCTCAGTACTAGCCCGGAGTTAGGAAGTTGGCGTTGTTTCACCCCCGTACCTTGGAGAGCACGTAAAGCCGTTGGTCCTGCGCCTAATCTCTCTCCGCCTGCGCCTAATCTCTCTCCGGTCATGCCGAATTTTCCGTCCTATAGGGCTATGAGAGTAAAGAAACAGAGAGTGCACCTGTGTTTGCGCACACACTTGTGCACTTTAATATCTCCCGCACAGATCGTTAATCTCTCTGAAGATAGGCCGCCGCCGTGGCCGAAATTCGGAAAAATAAAACATTGTTTTATTTTTCTTTCTTTTAAAAATCTAGATACCGTCAGTCATCATTAAAGGATTAATGTCCTCCCGGCCAAATTTCGACTACGGTGACCTATCTACGGTCCATCTGTGAGGGAGATATTAAAGTGCACAAGTGTGTGCGCGAACATAGGTGCACTCTCTGTTTCTTTACTCTCATAGCCCGATGGGACGGAAAATTCGATACGACCGACCGGAGAGAGATTAGGCGCAGGCGGAGAGAGATTAGGCGCAGGTCCAACGGCTTTACGTGCTCTCCAAGGTACGGGGGTGAAACAACGCCAACTTCCTAACTCCGGGCTAGTACTGAGAATTTCTTACGGAAAACCCCAATACTTAATATGGTCCGACCCGGGACTCGATCCCGGCCGCAGTCAAACACGAGACCAACGAGGCACTTAAAATTAAAGGACATACTGCAGTCTCCACAAACAATTAACATTTTTTTCAATAAGGTCGTTATTTACACGAATGAGAAACGAAGACTTTTGAAAAATCATAACTTTTTATCCGGCACATTGATATACAATTTTTATTGTGGCAATCAAAAGAACATAAGTTGCTACAGTTTTTAAAAAATCACCAGTGCTATGAACCTCTTTTTTATTTTTAATGGAATTTTAAAGTTTTCTGTAGATTTTGGATGAACTTAATTTTCTTGAAATAATTTAAAATTTAATGCTCTTAGAACCAGCTAACCAGACTGAAATTTTTTTCTAAGAGAGTACAGTTATTAGGTAAAGATATTGCATAAAAAAATTGCGGAAATTGTCACTGGAAAAATTAAAAAAAAATTAAAAGTTCGTCAAAGCAATGATATTCCAAAATTTTAAATAAATTTTTTTTTCTCGTAATCGGGTGGGAAACGATTTTTTTCCTTCCGGGTCCTGGTAGACCCCTAAGTGAGCAATCTAAAAAAAATTTTATATCCACCTGGTTTGGCCCACCCTGTATAGGAAGTGAGGTAGTAAGACTTTAATGCTTCAATAAGCTTTCCTTTGCAGCTTAACAACGAGAAAGGAAATGATCAGGCGCAGTGTGTCTCCAGCACTCTGCCCACCTTCTGAGCCGGAGAAGAAGCAGGCCTGTAACCGAATAGCCTGTCCGGTTTACTGGCAAGAGATGCCTTGGACTCAGGTAAAGTATCTACATTCGTTACCTAGCGGCTTAACTATCAGAAGGAATTATGACAAGGTGTTTCGCCAGCACTCTACTCACCTTCTGAGACAGATAAAGGTGCCCAACAGCTTAATACTCTGACCGGTGTATTTTAAAAAAATCCTAGGACTCTATTAAAAGATAAAAAAGAGAAAAGAAAGAAAAAATTGAATAATAACACTAGAAACAATATAGAGAAAAAAAATAAAAAAATAAAGGTTGCCACACAATAAATAGTACCAGTAAAAAAATTATGATGTCACGGTGTTTCACGCACTTTGTTTTCATAACAGAGAGTCTACGCTATTGACTGTCTGTGGCACACACACATATAGGTCCTTGGCTTCAACTTCAACCTCCAAACTTGCCTGTCACCACAGATTTTCTAATGTTGTTTAATCCAAGCATGTGTTTAACATCCTCCAGGTTGTTATTTTGTCTATTTCCCACCTACCTTTTTTTTAATTACCTAGTGTGGGTGTCAATGGAAAACATTAACAAAGATTCTTTAGTTAAACATTAACATTTCTTTTTTTATATTTTTATATGATTGATATTTAACATCAATCCTTTGTTAATGTTTTCCTTGATAAATAAATGATTTTCATTTTTTTTTCAGTGTTCAACAACCTGCGGTCGAGGGGTATCATACCGGCCTCTGGTTTGCCCGGCGTCCAACGAAGCCCTCTGCGGCACCAAGCCCCGAGAGCGCCGCCGCCGATGCCGCCTGCGTCGCTGCCCCTACCGGCCGCCTGCCGATTGCCCCGCGACCGACGCCACGCAGTACTGCGAATTCTTCACCAGAGAACAGCTCGAGAGGAACTGCGTCGTACCACCTTTCAAAAAGTATTGCTGCAACGCCTGCAAATCCGTCGGACGCATTGATGGCGTATCTTAACGAGTAAATTGAGGACCTCCCTGGCGCAGTGGTGTGCGCTGTGCCTTATGAGCGGGAGGTCCCGGTTTTAAGAATTTATAATTTTAAACCGAGTTCCAAAAAAGGAGAAGGTTCTCAATTCGGCTGGTATCTTTTTTTAAATAGACTAAGGTCTAGTTTGGTGGGAGACTATGACAGCGGTTGGTTACCTACAGGCAAAGCGGTACTGCCAAACAATTTTTCATTTAGGTGCGATGCCGCGTAGAAACCGATTAGGAATGTGGATTAACTGCCACTTCTAGGTTAAGTTCTAAGAGCGCTCGCATCATTATTAAACCATGCATCGTACCGACTGACTGCGTCGTCGTACAGTTTCATAAAGGTGAGATCGCAGGAAAGGGCTAACACAGTTGTGGGTAGGGGGCGGCCCTGTATGTTTAACACAGGATGTTTACAATAAATTGCCGAAGCATTTAAACAAAATTTGACGACGTGTTGAAAATGTATAATAATGACGCACGAGGTTTTGTTTATACTACTTTAAAATAAAAAATTATAAAATTAGGGTAATTTATTTAAATGCAAAATTGGTAACATTATTACTCATTACATTCTGCTAATCGAATGAAATTTCAGTATGTAAGTGAATTTCAAATATTATTGTTATTTTAATTTAAACTAATATTTTTAATAATGGCAGTTCGGGTTCGAGTTTAAAAAATACACCATCAAAGGTAATGAAGGCCGGTGTATTTTTTTAAATATTTCGGCAAAAATTGTTTAGAGTTTACAAATCATTCTATCAGAACTCAGGCGTATTATAATAAAGTCGGCTTATATCTTAGCTGCCATGAAATTGGTAAAGCAAACAAAGTATCGCCATATAAGTAGTTAAATATTGATTAATAAACTAAACTACAGTGAACTTTGACCGTCAAAGTAAAGTTTGAAGTCAAATCTGTGACGGCCGCAGTTCACGGCAGTTTACTTTAAAACTTAGAGGCACTTAAAGTTTGGTACCTCTGGTCTTAACACTCTTTGAGTACGTACTGAAACATCTTTTGATGCTTAAGAGCGTGCTACCACATAACCCATCCTTACTCTCTGGAGCTACTTACTCGCACTTTTAATAAAACAGCGACCGAATTTTAGCGAAATGAGTTTTAGGAAAATACCGAACTAAAAGAAAAAGCTTTACAGTTCGGTAAACAAAACACTTCATTTCCTTAAGCAATATAGGTTCGATTCTATGGCAACTTAAAAAAATATGATTTCATAGTAATTATGTAGTTTTTCGTTGATTCCTGAAAGTCATGATTTTGGATTCGGTCGTTGTTCTATTATGAGCACTTACTGTCGTGGTAAGCTATGGTATGTCAGAAAGGTGGTTTTGAGAAAACGGTTCTTAAAAGTTTTTGTTCTAAAATACTGTGTTTGTGAAAAAACTGCATTTGATTACCTGGTTGCATTTAACAATAAGAAATTGAAAAAAAATAACCGTGTTTATCGGATTTCACATTTATTTTAAACTATGAATATCTAACATTATCACAAACACAAATACAAATCCTCTTGATTAACACAACAGTTTATAAGTGGGTATAGTATCTGATTTTGTTAATACAACAAATTAAAAAAATAAACTCACTGAATGTTTATGGGCCAATTGGCCCAACGATACGCAATTGCGTATCGTGGTTAATTCTTACCTGAATTACCCACTTTTTGACTAGAACTAAGGGTAGTTTTTTTATAGACGGCCCTGTTTGACTTTAATCGTGACTTTAACCGCCTGTTGTGCAACTGGTCCGAATGCAATCAGATTATATTGTTTTTTAATAAAGCAATTACCAATGAAAGTACCTAAGTAGTAGAGCTAATTACCTGCTTACTAGGAACAAAGTCTATTTATAGAATTCGTGATGATTTTTACCAATAATAAATGTTCGTATCCAGTATTCCGCTGTAGTTGTCTATTTATTTTTATCAATGTTTATGTAAGTAGGTAAACTAAGTAAGTATTTAAGATATTTTTACATTGGTCGTAACGGAGTGCCATATTGTAATGTACACACTTCTATACTTTTGAAATATAATATGTAATATTTCTTAACGATTGTATTTATTTTTATCCTTACCTATTCAAATACTTACTATGGATAAAACAGGATATAATAACGATATCGTAGAAAATCTGCTTTACAACAATTGTAGAATTTGTAGAATTCTTAGGCTTTGTAGGGATAATAAATCAATACGACTGAAAACAATAACGTACTTGATATTTTTCGTACGATACTTGGTTGAGAAGGTTGGTACCGATACTTTGTGATCGAGTAGTTCCATTATTTTCCGAGGAATTTCATTATAGAACGTCACGTCCATTCCCACAAATGACTTTATTTGGGGATATGAGTCATGTTTGCTTGGGGATATGACTCGAACCGGGGTCTTCTGGTTTCGGGACCGCTCAATTTCCCACCTGAGCTATTGTAGATGGTGGCGAAATTTACCTTCGTATTCTAATGATATTGTAGCAGTTTTTTATTGCCTGAAAACACGGATAAAACGACGTTTTCTAAAAATGATCAATTTATCGCCCCCGAAACCCCCTGCATACTAAATTTCATGAAAATCATCAGTCATCAATCAATTCAGATTATAATATCTATATCTATACTTATAATAAAACTGTAACTGGAAGATTTCTGTACATTTAATATATTTTGAAAATTTTAATTGGGGGATGCTTGACTATCGATACTGAGCCCAAAACAGATTTTTATTTAATTTTTGTCTGTCTGTCTGTCTGTCTGTCTGTCTGTCTGTCTGTCTGTCCGCGCTTCACGCGAAAACTACTGAACGGATTTAAATGAAATTTAGTACAGCGGTAGCTGATACTCCGGGTCAACATATAGGATAGTTTTTATCCCGATAAAACATAAGGTTACTCCAGGATAGGGGATGAAACTTTTTGTTGATTTTACTCCATAACTCAGTCAAATCTGAACAGATTTTAATAATTCTTTCTTTATTTGAAAGTGTGTACGACAAGAAATACAATGACCAATTTTGGTGAAGATCTGCTAGATATTATCGGAGATATAGGACAAAACTTCTCTCGGATAGTTCCAGGTCACTCGCATACGATATATACGTATATAGATCTTATTGACCTGAGCTATTCATTACATACTAATTTTAGACTAAGTATATCACTGACTTCCAGGCCCTAGCTCCTCAATCCTGATGGTGCAGTGTACTGCCCACCTAAATCATGGATATTTACGAACTGTCGATTGTGAATTGATATTGTAGGTGCCAAATATTTAAAATATAATAGTGTAGTGGAGCCGTAAAAGAGGACTCAATTCTGATGCTGCTGGGTACTGCTCACCAATGATAGGTAACAATTAGTATGAACTACTTAGCGTAGTGGCATAACGCAGCCGTAAAAATTTCGCGTCTCCGTTTTCCGTTTAATAAAATTTCCCACAGTAGCTTTGTATTCTTAGATGGCATCAATCTATTCAGCTAATTTAATTATCGCTCGGTTCGGTTTAGGAATCATCCACCTCCCTTCTCCTCCCCATGCTACAACTACTAATGGTACCAACTTCTCAATCCCGATGCTGCTGATGATAATACCCACCTAAATAGTGGGTGTTTACAAAATGTCGATAATTAATTCATATTGTAGGTACTAACCAAGTGAAGACTACAAAGTGGCATAGTGCAATCGTAAAAAATGTCTCACTCGCTTCGTTTGCGAGAATGTCGATTGTAGATTTCTTTTTAACCGACTTCGAAAAAGGAGCAGATTCTCAATTCGTTGGAATCTATTTTTTCAATTTTTTTATGTATGTTCACCGATTACTTGAAGGCGCCTGAACTGATTTGGAAAATTCTTACTTTTTTGTTTGAAAGGGTGGTTTTTAAATTTTACCGAAATCGGTTGAGCGGTTTTAAAAAATTAAGAAAAAAAAATATATACTTTGTTTTGTAAAAAAATTATATTAAATTATGTACTCACTAGCTGATGCCCGCGACTTCATCCGCGTGGAAAAGTATTAAAAAACGATTCGCTTTGTGTTAATCGCGAGGTTTATTGGATTGTCCTACGCCACTTTATTATATTTTAGAGGTACTTGATACCTAAAAACCTACAATTACATACCACACAATAGAAATTACGTAAATACCCACAATTTAGGTGGGCAGTACCCAACAGCATCAGGATTGAGGAGTTGTTAACTGGTCTTCAATGATGTAGTCCAGTAATGCAGGGTGGAGGAGGGCGATTCCCAATACAAACCGAACGGTAGTGAAATTAGTTCAATATATTGGTGGCATCTATAAAAACACATAGCTCTAGCGGAGGAAATTTTCGCGAGCGAAGCGAGCGCGAAATATTTTAGGACTATACTAAGTACTTAACTATGTACTTTATACCTGGTTCCTACAATACCAAATAAGAAAAAACACTTTCGCGAGCGAAGCGAGCGCGAAAATTTTTACGACTACATTGCATGACTATGTAGTCCATACTTTTTTCTTACAATATCAATCAAGAAAATATACATTTTCGCGAGCGAAGCGAGCGCGAAAATGTTCGACTGCACTACGCTTCTTTGTAGGCGTTTTTTACGGCTACACTAAATACTTAACTATGTAATTTATACCTGGTGCTTACAACACCAACAAAGAAAAGACATTATCGCGAGCGAAGCGAGCGCGAAAATTTTCGATTGCACGCTTTTTTTTAGTTTATATTTGGCACCTATAGTAGCAACTGAGAAAAGTCATTTTCGCAAGCGAAGCGAGCGCGAAATTATTTCAATTGCACTGTGCTTCTATGTAGTTCATACTTGACAACTGCAATAGCAAACTAAAACCGATATTTTCGTGAACAAAAAGCGAGAGCTAACTTCTTTCGATTGCACTACGCCTATATGTGAAAGTGAAATTAGCTGAATAGATTGATACACACAATATCAGGTCACAATCGATAGTTTCAAAATCCCCACTAATTAGGTGGGCCGTACCCAGCAGCTCCAAGATTTAAGGGTTGGTACCAGCACTGTCCATATTTGGCACCTACATAAGTAACATAAAACCGACGCTGTAGCAAGCGAAGCGAGCGCAAAAGTTTTTAGGACTGCACTACTTAACTATGTACTCCATACGTGGGTAATACTTAAAATACCAATTAAGAACAGACATTTTCGTTCGTCAGACAGTTTCGAAAATTTTTACGATTACATTGCATCACTATGCAGTCCATACTTGGCAATCTAAAACGGAAATTTCCCAAAATTTTTTAGGGCTGCACTACTTAGCTGTGTCCTTCATACTTGGTTCTTACAATACCAATTAAGAAAAGACACATATTCGCGAGCGAAGCGAGCACTAAAATTTGCGCGTATTTTGGGACTGCACTTCCTAACTGTGTACTTTTTACCTGCTTCTTACAATAACAACTACGGAACGATATTTTTGCGAGAGAAGCGAACGCGAAAATTTTTACGATTACATTGCAGCACTATGTAGTCCATACTTGGTTCTAGTCGTTTCAGGCGTCTTCGAGTAATCGGTGAACATACATAAAAAAATTTAAAAAAAAGATTACTCCTTTTTCGAAGTCAGTTAAAAAGAAATCTACAATCGACATTATCACGAACGAAGTGAGTGAGACATTTTTTACGATTGCACTATACCACTATGTAGTCACTTGGTACCTACAATATCAATTCACTATCGAAATTTTGTAAACAGCCACTATTTAGGTGGGTATTATCATCAGCAGCATCGGGATTGAGAAGTTGGTATCAGTAGTTCAATGTTGTAGCTTACTGGTTTATTGTGGGTAGGAGGATGATTCTTAAATCGAACCGAGCGACAATGAAATTAGCTGAATAGATTGATGCCATCTATGAATTTTAAAGCTACTGTGGGAAATTTTTGTAAACGGAAAACGGAGACGCGAAATGTTTTACGGCTGCGTTATGCCACTACACTACGAAGCTCATACTTGGTACCTACCATTGGTGAGCAGTACCCAGCAGCATCAGAATTGAGTCCCCTTTTCCGGCTCCACTACGCCATTATATTTGAAATATTTGGCACCTACAATATCAGTCCACAATCGACAGTTCGTAAATATCCATGATTAAGGTACTGACAGTTCACAGCAGCATCAGGATTGAGGAGCTATGGCCTGGAGTTCAATGATATGGCTATGGTATGGATGTAATAAGATACGTATCATAATAAGTCTATGATACGTATATATCATATGCGAGTGACTTGGAAATCCGAGAGAAGTTCTGTCCTCTATCTCCGATAATATTTAGCAGATCTTCACTAAAATTGAACAAAATATTTCTTAGAGTACACACTTTCGAATAAAGAAAGAATTATTAAAATCGGTTCATATTTGACTGACTTATGGAGTAAAATCAACAAAAACTTTCATCCCCTATCCTGGAGTAACATTATGTTTTATCGGGATAAAAACTATCCTATATGTTGACCCGGAGTATCAACTACCGCTGTATCAAATTTCATTTAAATCCGTTGAGTAGTTTTCGCGTGATGCGCGAACAGACAGACAGACAGACAGACAGACAGACAGACAGACAGACAGACAGACAAAAATTAAATAAAAATCTGTTTTGGGTTCAGTATCGATAATAAAGCATCCCCCGGTTAAAATTTTCAAAATATATTAAATGTACAGGAATTTTCCAGTTACAGTTTTATTATAAGTATAGATTAGTATATGGACTACACAGAGGCGTAGTGCGATCAAAAAAACCTTCGTGCTCGCTTCGCTCGCGAAAATATCAGTTTTCAGTTGCTACTGCGGGTGCCAAGTATGAACTACAAAGAAGCGTAGTGCAATCGAAAAAATTTGCGCTCGCTTCGCTCGCTAAAATGTGTCTTCTTGATTGGTATTGTAAGAACCAAGTATAACAAACCAATAAAGCAACGAAAACTGCAATATCTGGGACATATAATGCGTGGCGATAAGTACAAGTTGCTCCAACTAATAATACAGGGGAAGATACAAGGTAGGAGACCGCCTGGAAGAAGACGGACCTCTTGGCTCAAGAATCTCCGGACATGGTTCGGACTGAGTACTCGATCCTTATTCCGCGCAGTTGTGTGTAAGGTCCGAATAGCCAATATGATAGCCAACCTCCGGTAGGAGATGGAACCTCAAGAAGAAGAAGAAGAAGAACCAAGTATGAAGGAAACAGTTATGTAGTGCAGCCCTAAAGAATTTTGCGAAATGTCTGTTTTGGATTGCCAAGTATGGACTACATAGTGATGCAATGAAATTGTAAAAATTTTCGCGCTAGCTTCATTGGCGAAAATTTCTTAATTGTTGTTGTGAGTGTAATGTAACCAAGTATGCTCGCTTCGCTCGCGAAAATATCAGCTTTCAGTTGCTACTGTAGGTGCCAAGTATGAACTACAAATATGCGTAGTGCAATCGAAATTTTTTGATTGTAGATTGCTTTTGTCTATACCAATTAGTATGGACTACACAGAGGCGTAGTGCGATCAAAATATTTTCGCGCTCGCTTCACTCGCGAAAATTTTGGTTTTCGCTAATGTAGGTGCCAAGTTTAAACTAAAAAGGAGCGTAGTGCAATCTAAAATTTTGCGCTCGCTTTGCTGTTGCTCGAAATTGTGTCTTTTCTTGATTGGTATTGTAAGAACCAAGTATGAAGGACACAGTTAAGTAGTGCAGCCCTAAAAAAATTGCGAAAATGTCCGTTTTCGATTGCCAAGTATGGACTACATAGTGATGCAATGTAATTGTAAAAAATTAGGCGCTCGCTTCGCTCGCGAATATGTCTTTTCTTCTTTGTTGTTGTAAGTGTAAACCAAGTATGGAGTACATAGTTAAGTAGTGCAGTCCTAAAAAATTTCGCGCTCGCTTCGCTCGCGAAAATATCACTTTTTAGTTGCTACTGTAGGTGCCAAATATGAACTACAAATAAGCGTAGGGCAATCGAAAATTTTTGCGCTCGCTTCGCTCGCGAAATAGTCGGTTTTGGATTGCTTTTGTCTATACCAATTAGTATGGACTACACAGAGGCGTAGTGGGATCAAAATATTTTTGCGCTCGCTTCGCTCGCGAAAATTTCGGTTTTCGCTTGCTAATGCAGGTGCCAAGTAGAAACTAAAAAGGAGCGTAGTGCAATCTAAAATTTTTGCTCTCGCTTTGCTCGCGAAATTGTGTCTTTTCTTGATTGGTATTGTAAGAACCAAGTATGAAGGACACAGTTAATTAGTGCAGCCCTAAAGAATTTGCGAAAATGTCCGTTTTCGATTGCCAAGTATGGACTACATACTGATGCAATGTAATTGTAAAAAATTAGGAGCTCGCTTCGCTCGCGAATATGTCTTTTCTTCATTGTTGTTGTAAGTGTAAACCAAGTATGGAGTACATAGTTAAGTAGTGCAGTCCTACAAAATTTCGCGCTTGCTTCGCTCGCGAAAATGTCTTTTCTTCATTGTTGTTTTGAGTGTAAACCAAGTATGGAGTACATAGTTAAGTACTGCAGTCCTACAAAATTTCGCGCTTGCTTCGCTCGCGAAAATGTCTTTTCTTCATTGTTGTTTTGAGTGTAAACCAAGTATGGAGTACATAGTTAAGTAGTGCAGTCCTAAAATATCGGTTTTCAGTTGCTACTGTAGATGCCAAGTATAAACTAAAAAGAAGCGTAGTGCAATCCAAAATTCTCGCCTGCATCACTGGACTGTAGTCCAGTGATGCAGGCGAGAATGAAGACCAGTTGCCAATCCATCATTGAAGACCAGTTACCAACTCCTCAATCCTGATGCTGCTGGTCCTGCCTAAATTGTGGGTATTTACAAAATTTCCATTTTGAATTGATATTGTAGGTTTGCAGGTACCAAGTAGGTACAGAATATTATATAGTAGCGTAGTACAATCGTAAAAACCCCACGATTAACATAAAACAATTCTTTTTTATTACTTTTTCCACGCGGACGAAGTCGCGGGCATCAGCTAGTACATATACATATATACAAGAATTGCTCGTTTAAAGGTATTAGATAGATTAGATAATAATTTATGCCATAAAAAATCCAAGTCTCGCAACTCAGTTCTTCTACCGTAAAAAGTTGTGAGATCCATGAAATACCAAGTCGGTTAATTTATTCAGTCCCTACTTAAGGGTTCTTCTGTCAAGTTATTACGTAATTAGCTAACCTAACAACATCTTATAGTGACCATATCAATATTAAAAATCTTTTGTTTTAAATAAATTCTATTTTAAATTAACTAAATTCGATTCGATGAAATAAATTCGATTTTAATTAATTCGATGTTAAATTAACATCGAATTTATAGATATCTCACGCTCTTTTTAGGGTTTCGTACCCAAAGGGTGCCAACGGGACCCTATTACTTAGCCTCTGCTGTCCGTCTGTCCGTCCCTCCGTCCGTCCGTCTGTCAGCGGGCTGTATCTCGTAAACCGTAATAGGTAGACAGTTGAAATTTTCATAGATTATGTGTTTCTATTGCCGCTATAACAACAAATAATAAAAATTAAATTAAATAAAAAAATAAAAAATTTTTTTTTTACCCTGGCATGTGGGGTGTCAATGTCTAGAACTCATTAAGTAGAGTTCAAATATATTTTTTATTATTATTTAGCTACAAAAATGAAGAAATGGGGGGCCGTCAAAGTTTTCGGTTTTAGACCACTTTTGTTTCGGGGTCTATCTCAAAAACTAAACTACTTAGGAATTTGAGATTTCTGTATATTATGCACTATATAGTGTATTTAAAGAACAAATACTGAAAACACCGATTTATCATGCGGTTTATAAGTAATTGTGGCCAAAACAAACGAGCATTTTTCCCCATATGCTAATTTAGTATGTACTATTTAAGAACTAAGATATTTAAATATCTAGTTAGACTAGAAAAGTGATTTGGTCATAATGTACGGAACCCTAAATGAGCGAGGCCCGACTCGCACTTGGCCGATTTTTTAGTGACTGGTACTAGATTTCCTAATTAATTTAGTATAGGTACTCTTTCTTTTTCTTGTTTAGTTTTTTTTTGTATTTAGTTTTTTTTAATGACTTATTTTATTATTTCAAAAAATCGGTTCTGTTGTTTCGAGGACTAGCTAAGTAGATAGATATGAATATTATCGAAGTTTAGATTTTTCTGATCGATTACGATTTCATTTTTGGTTATAAACAAGTCTCATCACAAGAGACCGAGGAAAATGGCCTATTGTCAATACCCGTCGGTATAATAATTAGATTCGGGTTTATCAGATAACTGGATTTGCATTCATTTCAACCGTTTCTCACCCCTCGCAGCCCGTCGTCATTATATATTCAGATATTTATATTTGCGAATACGAATTGGAATATACTTACTGAAACGTGCTGAATGAAAGTGAAATGTGCAAAATTGCTCTGAGGCAAAGTTTGGTTACATGATTTTTAACCCCGTTCAAAAAAAAGGAGGTTATCAATTCGACACGTACAGGTGTGTATGTAATATTATTGGAATTGCAAAATATCCATATTATATAACAATCTATAAGGTCTTCCGAAGAAATATATACAATATTTTATAGGTGTTTGTAATTGTATGTATGTATGTTTGTCCACGCATTTCTCCGAAACTTTAATCGGATTCTGATCATCCCTTTTCTATTTGTTTACATTTACTTTTACCTACCTAGGAAACAATAAAGGTTTCATCAAAATCAGTTCTGTAGTTTTCAAGATATGGACACTTTTCCCTTTTCAGTTATTCTTTATTTCGATATATTGAAATCGGTTTAATTTTTCCTAAATTATAACTTGTTTTATTAGATATTCTACCAAAAGGTACCTAAGTAACAACTGGTAATAAAGTTTCATTTGTTTTAAAGAATATTAGCCAAGCCGACCTTGACTAATTAAGTTTCCTCCTGCAAATAAACGGAAAGCTTATGTTAGAAGTGAGCACGACAATGTTGCAATAGGTGGTGATCGAACCGTCGACATTTCATTTCTTAGTCCACAGTCCACACCTATACCTAACCTATGGGTAATAGGCTATTTGACTACTTTTAGAAAATCATCTTAAATTGTTAATAATGCTATGCTGAAGCTAACAAAACATTATATTTCGGCATAATTTTCATTATTTTTCATAAAAATCGAGAAATAAATTCAAAAAAATAAATTGCCGCCGAAACGTTCCATTTGCTCTCATGACGTAACAGTTCACATTTCAAACAATGACAATTTTATAATATGTGTTTAGGCCGCGTGTCGCATACTATTTGGTATTTAATAAAATAGTAACGATGAAAAACAGACGAAATTAGCCTATTACGCCGCACAAACACGTCGAAATGTATTGACAAAATGAGAATTCCATAGGTGGTGTAGACTGTGACGTCATTCGAGATCACGGAACGTTTTCGATCACGTGACCATGGCCAGAATTATAGCAATTTTATTTAATGTTTTCTAATTAAATAAAGCTTTATTTTTTAGTTTTGTCGTATGGAATAATGTTTTTAGATAATAATCTTTTAGGATGACACCAGTTGAAACGATATTTTTATTATAGTCAAATACCCTATTGTGGCTTATAAGTTGATTGGTCGGTAAGTATATTATGATTTTTAGGTTTTTTTAATTTGTAGGTAATTTTTTCTTGATCTCACAATGTTTTATCAAACATAAGTAATGTAATAATAAATCTCTAATACTGCGACACTCGAAGCGACTGATGGCTTGGAGAAGAGTAGCTCTTGCCCTCTATTTCGAAAGGGACGACAAGGTCTAGTTTTATAAAAGCATAGAACACAATAAACAAGTTCCTATCTATCTTCAATGTTACCAATGACAATTATGTATTTACTACCACAGAGTTGCTGACAGAAAAGAAACTTTACAAAGGCACTTCGCCGGTTCTATTTCCGACGCAATCGATCCTGCCCAGAGATACAGTTTACCTATGTACTAATAAAACTCGGTCACTGAAAGAAGTATGGATTTTATTACGGAACGAGATACCTACTTACCCTTTGAAATCTTCCACTGACTTTGTTTCAGATTTTCATAATGCAATAGGTAATAATCGTAGGTACGATGTAAACCGCAATTAATTTCCAATTTTCTCAAGAATTCGACTTCTATTGCATAGCTTTTATAGCGGGCTTTGAACTAGGACAAACAGTTTGAGCGCGGCGACCGAATCAAGAAATTCCGTAACGAAAATAAACCTAACACCGTCGTTCAGTAAGTTCAACATTTTAGAGGTTCACAAGCAGCTCTGTTTGGCGCAGTGGGCGAGCGGCCGCTTTCTTTACCGTATGGTTTATGATGTCGCAGGTTCGAATCTCACTCGCGAAGTAGTGACAGTACGCTTTTCTTGTTTGTTTGTTTTTTAATTATTTTTTCGCATAATTTTTATTAATGCAAAAAAAAATATTGCATAAATAATATAATTGCAATAAGTTGATAAAAAATGCTATTCAAAAGCTTTACCGCGGCAGTCCCCGAGTGTCACTTAATTTTTTTTTGTCTATAACTTGGCAAATGGTGATAATAACGAATTAAAAATATAACCCACTAGCTAGAGCCTAGAAATAGAACCCGAAGAGAATAAAACCAAATAATCCACACACCATTAAAATTTAGTGATTCTGTGACCCGTGACTATCGGCTAACAAGGGCAATTATATTGGGATCATTGTCTACACTAAGCACTGAGCGAGCAGACTTGCAAGGTCATACATAACTTTTTGGGTAAATTTATAAAAAATGACCTATAAATTTTTGGGTAAAGATAGTCTAATCTAAAAGTGAACGCCTCCTCCCATGTGAATTCGCAAAGTATAGACGCGATTTAATTAGATAAAATCTTCATTGATGACCGTACAGTTTACAGTATAATTTAATATAAAAAATTCTTTTTTATACGCTTTTTTTTAGCTTCACTTGTATTTTTGTAACAATGTTTGTAACAATGTTTGTAACCGACTTCTTTGGGCGCGATTTTGACCCACTTTAAACGGCCAGATTTCGTTCAAACTTTGTAGATTTATCGAGGACCGATGACAATACACTAATTTGATAAAAAAACAAAAAAAAAACTTGTATGTTTGTAACCGACTTCTTTGGGCGCGATTTCACTTGTATGTTTGTAACTTGTAATCGACTTCTTTGGGCGCGATTTTGACCCACTTTAAACGGCCAGATTTCGTTCAAACTTTGTAGATTTATCGAGGACCGATGACAATACACTAATTTGAATAAAAAAAAATAATAGTTTAAAAAAACTAAAAACACGCTTTTTATAGAAAACCAAACTAAAAAATAGAAAATAAATTTTAATAAATTTAAATTAAGAATAGGGTCCAATAAAAAAGATTCCGACGAATTACTAACCTCATCCTTTTTTGAAGTTGCTTAAAAATAAAAGTTAGCTCACACACATAAGCAAATCGTTGCTCCCTAGTATTGAAACATTTAGGAGCGTTAAGTTTTGAAATATACGACCTCTACAGTCTACACAGGAGTATTACGTACGTAATTTATCAATTTATGGGCGAGGGGGAGCATGCTCGCTTACCTAGAGGTCACCGTCACACCAGCCAAGATAGTGAGAACTATTTAATTAATAGATGATGCCCGCGACTTCGTCCGCGTGGATTTAGGTTTTTTAATTCCTGCGGGAACTCCTGTAATTTTCCGGGATAAAAAGTAGCTTATGTGTTAATCCTGGGTATTAACTATCTCTATTCCAAATTTCAGCCAAATCGGTTCATTCGTTGTAGCGTGAAAAAGTAATAAACATCCATCCATCCATCCAACCATCCATCCATACATACATCCATACATACATCCATCCATCCTCACAAACTTTTCCATCCATCCATCCTCACAAACTTTCACATTTATAATATTGAGTAGTAGGATATAACTGTTAATCGGTGTATATTCTGCTTAAGTGAAAATAGGAAAAAGCTAGCGAAAGCTTCCTTCTTCAGCTAAATTATGTCCACTGAACGAGCCGTTACGTGTAGCCTGAAGGCAAATGTGCTTAGTTGGCAAATCTGATTTCGACACAGATAATTAAGCGAAATTCTTCCTCCTTTCTTGCCAAAAGTATCATGCCTACAGCCTAATCATCGCCAACATTTCAACGTATCGCAGGCCTACTACTCTGAACACGGTTCTTCTCTCAGAATGAGAAAGGTTAAAAATGTAAAAAAAACTAAAACAAAATCCTGTAAATAAACAAGAAAGAAAGTTGATGTTAGAACATATAGAAAAGGGATAGACAAGAATGTAAAAGCTAAACCAAATAGCTCCTGAATTACAAAAGAAGAACAAGCAAAAGAATAGATGCTTTAATTTACACGATAATATATAATAATCAAGCAAAAACCCTTTCCAAGTAGGTAATCGATTTGATTCAAGATCCAATTAGAGATATTCGGGAAAATAATAAAACCTTTCACACTGAATCGGGATTATTTTCAACTGAACAGGGGCTTCAATCAGTTTTAAGAGTCCCTTCAGTTGTTTATGAATAAATTGAGAGCCATAAACTTACCTAATCTAAATTAAATCGATGAAATTGTTCTCAACAAAACCGTTTAAATTCTATCTCTAATTCTATATTATCATGACTCAATTTATTTAAACCTGACTACAGATATTGTGTCTATATTAATTGTTTTCTTAACGCTGTATGAAACTGACTATCTGAAAAACCAGTTATAATTTTTTCTTGATTTCATACATTTCCGTTCTAGAATTTTTAAGAGATGAAAAGGTATGGTATTCCTATAATATAGTTTTACAAACCCACACAGCTTTCGTGCAATTTAATCTCAATCCCATGCTCAATTTAATCTAGATTAACGAGGGAGGGGAGGGTCAAAACATTCACTCAATAGAGGGGGTAGGTATTTTTGTTGCTAAAATTGAAATATAAAAATGAGTCCCTATTTCCCTTGGACACAGCATCACACGTGAACGGCTGGACCAATTTTGACAGGACTTTCACTGACAGATAGCTGATGTTTTATGGAATAACAAAGGCTACTTTTTTAACCGACTTTCAAAAAAGAGTTGTATTTTTCTACCTTTGTATATCGATATCTCCTTTGTGTGAATCTTTTTTTAATCGATACAGAAACTTTGCGAGATCGTCCCATAAAAACTTCGGGTTCTAACTCCTCAATCCTGATGCTGCAGGGTTACTGCCCACCTAAACTGTGGTGAGTTAACTGCTGTCGATTATGAATAGTTGTTCTAGGTACCAAGCAAAGACTACATACTTAAATTGCAGGACCCAACTCCTCAATTCTGATGCTACAGGGGTTTTGCTCACGCAAACGAAGTCGGGCATATTCAGCTAGTCGACAATAAAGAAATTAAGTTCTACCCATTTCGAGCATTCTTGAAGGTAGCATAAATAAATTATTATTTGTAAGATTAAAGAAGTTATTAAAGTTGAGGGAAAATAATATACTTATGTACTCGTAATATTATCAAAAAGGAAAGATAAATTCATATTTCCATCTACATTTCCCTTTCCTCACACTCGAAACGGGTTTCCGCCAGAGGGTTACCCATACTAAAACTATTCAGGTGGTACATGTAAAGGCACGCTATTTTAACTGTAAAACTGATGAACTGTACAGGTAAACTATTTAGGTATATACCTACGAGATCCTTACGCGTGGCTGGTTTAACATAGTCTAACTCCACGTTCATGATATTATGCTTTGTTATGTAATGCCCTCCTACAAGTGTGTATTGTTACAGTCAACTTTAATCCGGTCAAAACTTCTTTTTACTGCACTAAACAGCTGAAGACGTTCTTCAAAAATACTTTTTGACTAATAACGTCGTTTTAACTAACACTGTAAATTAAGATCACTTTTAAGGTGTAATACCTAAATCAGAAACTAACGAGCGATATTCTTAAATGGGCTACGCCAGAAGATACGGGGTTTCCCTTGCGATTTTTCCTACCTACCATCCTTAATTTTTTAAAACACCGATATGAGGGGTTAAAACTAAGTATGACTGGATTTTCAGTCAAAACTGCTCTCGTGCCTGCAGTTAAAAGTACGTTTGACTGTTTCGTGCAGTCAAAACCTATTACGACCGGATGAGAGTCTCGACGGTAGCACGTACATTTAGATTCCATCTAGCGTTTCAGCTCCACAGGTCGATTTACATACTGATAGCTCTACAGTTCTCTTTCCTCGGTGGCTTTTTGAAAAGAATCAGCCTATAACCTGATTTCCACTAAGGTGAAGCCAGTCATGAACATGTCTTACTCAATATTCGGATTAATTGATTTAGATAATGAAAAGAAGAGTATAAAAATCAGTTTACAAATAAATGTTGTTATAGTCGGGGGAAAATCAACCGCATCGATTCCAAAGCTTACTGAAATGCGCTACATCCAATAGATATAGATAGTACAATCTTTCGAGAGACACGGCCATAATTTAGAGTAAGGCAGAAATCTATAGAGCATGCTGCGACTCTCGGACTTGAGAAAGGCTAACGAGAAACAAATAACATGTCCTACTACCTATGTCCACTATGACATACGAGTAAATCTGCTTTGAATCTAAGAAGAGCGGAGAGTTAGTGCTGTGATCTATAGATTATCAGCCTAAGGTCCGATTTTACCCACGTAAAAAATCTTATCCGTTGCAAGCGTTTTGATATTTTGACAGTTTTTGCATTTAAAATCTGCCAAAATATCAAATTAGATATTTTATTTTACTTTGGTGAAACACGGTTGAACCTCGACTTGATAAATGTGTTTTTACGTATTGTTTTTTATGTAATGGCAAAATTCCTTCGGAATTATAAATCTTCTATGCTTATATAAAAAGACTTGTCCTGACCGACTGACTGATCTATCAACGCACAGCCTAAACCACCGAAGTTAGAAACTTGAAATTTTGAAAGTAGCTTTCTTTTATGACGTAGGCGAGCACTAAGAAAGGATTTTTTGAAATTCCACCCCCAAGGGGGTTAAATGAGAGGTTAAAGTTTGTGTGAAAGTCCGTCATTTTCAAGTTATATAAATGAAACTCGATATCTGGGCTTTAAATTAAAAAACAAAGAAGTACATATTTCACCGTTTTTGAAAATTCTACCCCCAAATAGTCCAGGGTAGATAATTTTTGAAAACAAAAAAAATTATAGTAGGATGAAACCCATTGGAAAAGGAAGAGAATGCAACAAAAATGAAAGGAAAAATAAATTACGGGCGATCTGAGGTCGGGAAGTGGGGGGAGGGGGGCGTTTAAGGGTAAAAAACGGTTTATCTCAATTTCTGGAAAAACTACAAGTCCTATGGAAAAAAGTCAAATGGCAAAGTTGTAGGTAATAAAAAGATCTACAACTTTTGTATTTAGACTTTTTTCACATAACCTCAAAATGTATGTGAAAAATTCAAATAACCAAGTTTTTGGTTTTTTATTTTTATCTTTTACAAAAAAAAATATTTTTTCACGAAATTTGGTGAAACCTTTTTATGTTTCAAACACACTGCAATTTTTCTGATTTAAAATATTTATTTTTTCACCTTTTTTTTTGACTTAATATTGAAAAGCACCTAATTTTCAATCGAAAATTCTCCCGTCAAAATATCTGCTTTTTTTAAAAAGTCGGTGAGCTTTTTGTTCGTTGAAATCTCTACTTTCTGATAGTGTAAAAAAAATATACATTACTATGGTAAATGCTCTCAAAAAATGCAGAAACGAAATACGAAATAACAGGTAGTAAGGCCCAGACCCTCCTAGCCCCTATAAAATACCTTTTAAATTACATGCGTAGATGGCTATTTATTGCTATTTTAAGATAACTTATATACCTGAGTGACCTACGGAAAATTTTAGCCCATCAAAAGGTATTTCATAGAGAAGTGGGAAATTGGCTAGGAGGGTCTGGGCCTTACTTCCTGTTATTTCGTATTTCGTTTCTGCATTTTTTGAGAGCATTTACCATAGTAATGTATATTTTTTTTTACACCATCAGAAAGTAGAGATTTCAACGAACAAAAAGCTCACCGACTTTTTTAAAAAAGCAGATATTTTGAGGGGAGAATTTTCGATTGAAAATTAGGTGCTTTTTCAATATTAAGTCAAAAAAAAGGTGAAAAAATAAATATTTTAAATCAGAAAAATTACAGTGTGTTTGGGACATAAAAAGGTAAGTTTTCACCAAATTTCGTGAAAAAATATTTTTTTTTGTAAAAGATAAAAATAAAAAACCAAAAACTTGGTTATTTGAATTTTTCACATACATTTTGAGGTTATGTGAAAAAAGTCTAAATACAAAAGTTGTAGATCTTTTTATTACCTACAACTTTGCCATTTGACTTTTTTCCATAGGACTTGTAGTTTTTCCAGAAATTGAGATAAACCGTTTTTTACCCTTAAACGCCCCCCTCCCCCCACTTCCCGACCTCAGATCGCCCGTAATTTATTTTTCCTTTCATTTTTGTTGCATTCTCTTCCTTTTCCAATGGGTTTCATCCTACTATAATTTTTTTTGTTTTCAAAAATTATCTACCCTGGACTATTTGGGGGTAGAATTTTCAAAAACGGTGAAATATGTACTTCTTTGTTTTTTAATTTAAAGCCCAGATATCGAGTTTCATTTATATAACTTGAAAATGACGGACTTTCACACAAACTTTAACCTCTCATTTAACCCCCTTGGGGGTGGAATTTCAAAAAATCCTTTCTTAGTGCTCGCCTACGTCATAAAAGAAAGCTACTTTCAAAATTTCAAGTTTCTAACTTCGGTGGTTTAGGCTGTGCGTTGATAGATCAGTCAGTCGGTCAGGACAAGTCTTTTTATATAAGCATAGAAGATTTATAATTCCGAAGGAATTTTGCCATTACATAAAAAACAATACGTAAAAACACATTTATCAAGTCGAGGTTCAACCGTGTTTCACCAAAGTAAAATAAAATATCTAATTTGATATTTTGGCAGATTTTAAATGCAAAAACTGTCAAAATATCAAAACGCTTGCAACGGATAAGATTTTTTACGTGGGTAAAATCGGACCTTAGGCTGATAATCTATAGATCACAGCACTAACTCTCCGCTCTTCTTAGATTCAAAGCAGATTTACTCGTATGTCATAGTGGACATAGGTAGTAGGACATGTTATTTGTTTCTCGTTAGCCTTTCTCAAGTCCGAGAGTCGCAGCATGCTCTATAGATTTCTGCCTTACTCTAAATTATGGCCGTGTCTCTCGAAAGATTGTACTATCTATATCTATTGGATGTAGCGCATTTCAGTAAGCTTTGGAATCGATGCGGTTGATTTTCCCCCGACTATAACAACATTTATTTGTAAACTGATTTTTATACTCTTCTTTTCATTATCTAAATCAATTAATCCGAATATTGAGTAAGACATGTTCATGACTGGCTTCACCTTAGTGGAAATCAGGTTATAGGCTGATTCTTTTCAAAAAGCCACCGAGGAAAGAGAACTGTAGAGCTATCAGTATGTAAATCGACCTGTGGAGCTGAAACGCTAGATGGAATCTAAATGTACGTGCTACCGTCGAGACTCTCATCCGGTCGTAATAGGTTTTGACTGCACGAAACAGTCAAACGTACTTTTAACTGCAGGCACGAGAGCAGTTTTGACTGAAAATCCAGTCATACTTAGTTTTAACCCCTCATATCGGTGTTTTAAAAAATTAAGGATGGTAGGTAGGAAAAATCGCAAGGGAAACCCCGTATCTTCTGGCGTAGCCCATTTAAGAATATCGCTCGTTAGTTTCTGATTTAGGTATTACACCTTAAAAGTGATCTTAATTTACAGTGTTAGTTAAAACGACGTTATTAGTCAAAAAGTATTTTTGAAGAACGTCTTCAGCTGTTTAGTGCAGTAAAAAGAAGTTTTGACCGGATTAAAGTTGACTGTAACAATACACACTTGTAGGAGGGCATTACATAACAAAGCATAATATCATGAACGTGGAGTTAGACTATGTTAAACCAGCCACGCGTAAGGATCTCGTAGGTATATACCTAAATAGTTTACCTGTACAGTTCATCAGTTTTACAGTTAAAATAGCGTGCCTTTACATGTACCACCTGAATAGTTTTAGTATGGGTAACCCTCTGGCGGAAACCCGTTTCGAGTGTGAGGAAAGGGAAATGTAGATGGAAATATGAATTTATCTTTCCTTTTTGATAATATTACGAGTACATAAGTATATTATTTTCCCTCAACTTTAATAACTTCTTTAATCTTACAAATAATAATTTATTTATGCTACCTTCAAGAATGCTCGAAATGGGTAGAACTTAATTTCTTTATTGTCGACTAGCTGAATATGCCCGACTTCGTTTGCGTGAGCAAAACCCCTGTAGCATCAGAATTGAGGAGTTGGGTCCTGCAATTTAAGTATGTAGTCTTTGCTTGGTACCTAGAACAACTATTCATAATCGACAGCAGTTAACTCACCACAGTTTAGGTGGGCAGTAACCCTGCAGCATCAGGATTGAGGAGTTAGAACCCGAAGTTTTTATGGGACGATCTCGCAAAGTTTCTGTATCGATTAAAAAAAGATTCACACAAAGGAGATATCGATATACAAAGGTAGAAAAATACAACTCTTTTTTGAAAGTCGGTTAAAAAAGTAGCCTTTGTTATTCCATAAAACATCAGCTATCTGTCAGTGAAAGTCCTGTCAAAATTGGTCCAGCCGTTCACGTGTGATGCTGTGTCCAAGGGAAATAGGGACTCATTTTTATATTTCAATTTTAGCAACAAAAATACCTACCCCCTCTATTGAGTGAATGTTTTGACCCTCCCCTCCCTCGTTAATCTAGATTAAATTGAGCATGGGATTGAGATTAAATTGCACGAAAGCTGTGTGGGTTTGTAAAACTATATTATAGGAATACCATACCTTTTCATCTCTTAAAAATTCTAGAACGGAAATGTATGAAATCAAGAAAAAATTATAACTGGTTTTTCAGATAGTCAGTTTCATACAGCGTTAAGAAAACAATTAATATAGACACAATATCTGTAGTCAGGTTTAAATAAATTGAGTCATGATAATATAGAATTAGAGATAGAATTTAAACGGTTTTGTTGAGAACAATTTCATCGATTTAATTTAGATTAGGTAAGTTTATGGCTCTCAATTTATTCATAAACAACTGAAGGGACTCTTAAAACTGATTGAAGCCCCTGTTCAGTTGAAAATAATCCCGATTCAGTGTGAAAGGTTTTATTATTTTCCCGAATATCTCTAATTGGATCTTGAATCAAATCGATTACCTACTTGGAAAGGGTTTTTGCTTGATTATTATATATTATCGTGTAAATTAAAGCATCTATTCTTTTGCTTGTTCTTCTTTTGTAATTCAGGAGCTATTTGGTTTAGCTTTTACATTCTTGTCTATCCCTTTTCTATATGTTCTAACATCAACTTTCTTTCTTGTTTATTTACAGGATTTTGTTTTAGTTTTTTTTACATTTTTAACCTTTCTCATTCTGAGAGAAGAACCGTGTTCAGAGTAGTAGGCCTGCGATACGTTGAAATGTTGGCGATGATTAGGCTGTAGGCATGATACTTTTGGCAAGAAAGGAGGAAGAATTTCGCTTAATTATCTGTGTCGAAATCAGATTTGCCAACTAAGCACATTTGCCTTCAGGCTACACGTAACGGCTCGTTCAGTGGACATAATTTAGCTGAAGAAGGAAGCTTTCGCTAGCTTTTTCCTATTTTCACTTAAGCAGAATATACACCGATTAACAGTTATATCCTACTACTCAATATTATAAATGTGAAAGTTTGTGAGGATGGATGGATGGAAAAGTAGGACTTGTTGTTTTTCCAGAAATTGAGATAAACCGTTTTTTACCCTTAAACCCCCCCTCCCCCCCACTTCCCGACCTCAGATCGCCCGTAATTTATTTTTCCTTTCATTTTTGTTACATTCTCTTCCTTTTCCAATGGATTTCATCCTACTATATTTTTTTAATTTTTCATCATTTTCAAAGGTATCTGCACTGGTCTACAAGGGGTTGATTAGGAGTTGAATGTTTGTATGATAGTCCTTCATTCTTGAAATTATTATTCAAGTTATATTTACGAAACTTGGTATTACATTACATTATTTGAAAATTCTACCCCTGAAGGGCTAAACGGTGATTCGCATTTTTCAGGCAAATTCGACGAAATTTCGAATTATTGCCGCATAATTTGGTTTTTTTTCTAATATCATTAATACTTAAATAATCCTTCAACTTTTTGTGATTTCTACCATCCCGCTGTGAATAATAATAAAATAAATAAATTTACATAGAAATCATGAACCGAAAACCTATGGGAAAACCGACATTAAACGAAGGAAATGAGGAAGAAGGTAATGAAATTTGATTGCTTTTCAAATTTTTTCTCAATGAATATCATAATTACGAACCTCATACATATTCCAAACTACGAAGGTACTTCTAAGATTTGATAATTACCTACATAGTAAACACAGTCACAAATACTCCTTTAATAATACGAGCGATGGCAAAGAGAACTATTTCAGAATAATCACCTCCCGGAAAACTTTATACGAAAATATTGTTGTATTGAGATTATGGTTAAGGGAACTTTGTGATGAAACCACGTAGCCCTATTGAGTTTGGGCTCGTTTGATTCGTCTTGATAAGTTCTCTGATCGTAGATGATATCTAGGGTCTGATGATGGAGCTGAAAGGTGCTTAAGGGAAGTGGGAACTCTGTACTGAAACTACGTAACCCTATCTAGTTTGGGGCTCGTTTAATTCGTCTTGACAAGTACTCTGGTCCTAGATAATATCCAGAGTCTGATTATGGAGCTGACAGGTGCTTAAGGCAACTCTGTAATGAAACTACGTAACCCTATCGAGTTTGAGCTGATTGATTCGTGTTGTGTTGGCAACACCACGCGTTTCGTGTGTTGGCAATACCACGCGCGACGATCTACGACGACGAGCGACGCTAGCGCCACCTCGGCAGTGCAGACATTCTTGGCTGGGACTTCGAGAACGTCACTACCATTTAGAGTTTAATAGGCCTAGTGTGCAAGTCAGATATTATACCTATAAATTAGTATCTCAGTGTGTTTAAGTTTATACTTGACAAGTACTCTGGTCCTAGATAATGTCCAGGTCTGATGATGCAGCTCAAAGGTGCTTAAGGGAGAACTCTGTAATAAAACGGCGTAACCCCATCGAGTTTAGTCTAGTTTGACTCATCTTGACAAGTACTCTGGTCCTAGATAATATCCAGGGATGATGTAGGTACCTAGCTATTAAAAGCTTGTATTTTAAAAATATTTTTTTAATTAACAGTTATTTTAAATTAGAAATCGTACACTGTACTCGCGCGTTCGGTGTGACGTCCAGCCGACGAATGTTGTTTACATTTTAGCCTTAATACTATTAAACAGATTTTGGCTCCACGTTTGGTCTAACTTGATTAAATAGTGCATTACTATGGAGATTGCATCACTATCCGGAAAGCCAATTAAAGGTAGTGTTTGGAAACTGTGAGTAAAGAGACTTTGTGATAAGCCGATATCAGAACTTTCTTTAACTTTGTTTACTCTGTTACCTTTGTTAGGGTTCCGTAGTAAACAAGGAACCCTTATAGTTTCACCATGTCCGTCCGTCTGTCTGTCTGTCTGTCTGTCTGTCCGCGGTCTAGCTCAGAGACTATTGGAACTAGAAATCTGTAATTTGACAAGGGTATCAATCACGCCGACAAAGTCGTGAAATAAAATTGTGAAAAATAATTTTTTTTAAGGTACCTCCCCTACATGTAAAGCTAAATGGTTGTATATAGGATACAAGAAAAAATTCACAGCAGTAGTATATATAATGAATTTTAAAGGAAAACTATCACGGCTAAGTAGGGTTCATTAGTTAAGGAGTTATATCTGTTTTTTCTAAGTTAGGTATTACACGTAGTGTAAGTTGCATATTTTGTAGAATATTATAGTATTTAAACCATGGAACTCAAAATTTATTCAATATTCATAAATAAAACAAAAGCACTATCCTAGGTCAGCAATATTTTTGAGACTTTCAACTACGGAACCCTACACTGCGCGTGGCCCGACACGCACTTGGCCGGTTTTATTTTTGAACTACAGTAGATATGTTATGGACGACGATTTTATAAATTTCAAAATTTTTGAAATTCAATTTTCCTTCATTTGACGAGAATTATGGTATAGTATAGATATACAAGAAGCCTAGATCACACCATATTGCGAAATTCCTTTTAAAATCAATTCAACGGTTTCGAAAAGTAGCTCGACAAAACAAAGAGACAAAAATTTTTTATAACTTGTTGAAAAATAAGAAATAATGAGTTGAATAAACGATAAGTTTTTTCGAAATCACTTCAAGTTAATTTTCTATTTTTAGATTGCATTAAGATAGACAAACAGTAAATCTCAAAGGAAGTAGGTACCAACCAGATTCTTACTTGAGTACTAAGTAAGCATCTTAGGAACTCAGAATAACATTTAGCGCTACAAGCTTTGAGTAGGTATTTAACTAACGCTACAAGTAAGGAAAACAAGAGTCAAGTCATCTCATTAGCGAACTTAAGAATACGCGGGCTAGGGAGAGGAAATGTCTTTTCTACGACTTCAAATAATTACTTTCTATTTCACATTCTAGTGAATAGAAAACATTTTTCTCAAGTAAGTACTTATTATTTTTCTGCTACCGCGCGTTTTTCTGGTTTCATTTGTATCTAATATTCCGTACACGACATGAATAAAATTCACCACTTTACTATCGCACTGGGAGTAATTTTTACTATTAATTATCTATGATGATTTATAATATTATAATAAAAATCATCACAGCTCATTAAGGGCCGATTTCACCAACGTAAAATAAGTGTTATCCGAGCATGATATTTTGACAGTATTTTCAATTCAAAACTGTCAGAACTCCCAATTTATTCGTCGTTTAAACTTCACTCGACGTTGGTCAAATCGGCACTAAGAGATTTAATAGTAATTAATGACTGATTAAATAATAATGTCTCTAAGTACAGCATTTAAGGAATCACTACAGGGCCTGATTATTATAACCGGTTGAAGCTGTGCACAGCTAAAATGTTGCGGAATAATAATAATAAATTATAAATAGTCCTGTACGCACCGGGGATGTTTAGTGCAGCGAGTACATATTCTTCTTCTTCTTCTTTGTCAACCGATAGACATCCACTGCTGGACGAAGGGCTAGACAAAGGTCTCTTGCATGGATTTCCGCAGGCTTCGGTCTTGCGCCACCTGAATCCAGCGGCTCCCTGTGACTCGTTTGATGTTGTCGGTCCACCTAGTGGGGGGTCCGCCAAAACTGCGCTTCCCGGTGCGAGGTCTCTTTTTATTAATAAATAATAAATATTAAATATATTAATAAATAATAAATACATTATTTAAATTTTCTCGTGTGACTCTCTCCGTAGTTTGGCAGCCGGTCAACCGCCCGTGCGGTACAATTTCTGTCCTATTTCTGTCAGACTTGACTTTGAATCTACACTAGCGGCACGCTATGATGGCCGGTTTGACGTTTGTCCGCTCATGAAGTTCCGTATTAATTGATAACGACTTTGAAGGAAATAATTGTATTACTTTATTGACGATAGTGATGTGCAGAGATTCATAAATTTTATCGAATGTAGTTTTAGGTTTAGGACTCAAAATTTATTTATTAAATTGATTTCTAAAATGTATACAAGTGTAGAAAAATCAGTTTGCACCATTTAAGGGGTGAATGTACTTGTGAATATGAACAATTTTCACTATGTGGACAAACCTCTGAAATCGCAAAAAAATATCAGCTGTTTCATACAAAAGGTAAAATTTTTATTTTTATATGATATATACCACAACTCGGCATTTGGTTTTCTAAATTGAAAATTTTTAAAAATGGAATCTAATACGATCGTCACATAGGATCGCTGGCTAGCACAACTACTACCTCCGGCAAACTCGCGTCAATGCTCAATGCAAAACAAAGCAGTTTCGAATTGACGTTGCTTCGAAAAGTATAAACTGTCAGTGCAATGCGATTGTGATATAGTTTTGACCTGGCTTTGGATTTCAAATATTGATACTGCATTACTGTTGACCCTTGCTCGTTAATTTGGACTCTGTTCAAGCCCTTTGTTGTGGATTTCGTCGATATGACCGAACGTACGCAGAGAACTGTTCTAAATAGTCAGACACGTGAGTTCGTAATACGCCTTCGTAACTATTTCGATCGTGAAGCTCAAAATGGAGGGCCAATTTTACTTATAACGTCAGTGGTTGAACGCGTAGCTGATGCGCTTAATATTGGACAACGAACTGTTAGACGGATAACTAAAAAAAAAATATGGCGAGACTGGCACAGAAGAAAATAAACTTCACACACCAAAAAAGAGAAAACGAGCAAAACCAGTCGTAGGCATCGATAGCTTTGATGCCGATGCTATCCGAAGACATGTTTACGGCTACTATTTACAGAAGGAGTATCCAACAAGAAAAAAGTTGGTGCATTCACTGAAGGAAGCTGGATTATTCTTCGGTGGGGAAAGTTCTTTAACGAAGATTTTGAAGACCATTGGATTTCGATACAAAAAATGTAACAAACGCAAAATATTGATGGAAAGATTTGATATAGCGATGGCAAGGTATACTTTTTTACGGCAAGTGAAAGAAATCAAAAATTGGCAAAATGTTGTGTTCTTGGATGAAACATGGCTTAATGCTAACCATACTGTAGGCCGTTCTTGGAACGATGACACAGCAGCATCTACTTCCAAAGTTCCTGTAGGAAAAGGATCGCGACTTATAATTTGTCACGCCGGAACCATCAACGGGTTTGTCGAAGGTTCTCTCATGGCTTTTGCGTCAAAAACCACTGGAGACTATCATGAAGACATGAATGGAGAAAAGTTTACTGAATGGTTTACCTCAATGTTGTGTAGCCTCCCTGAACCATCTATTATAATTATGGACAACGCCCCATACCACTCGATGCAAATTGACAAGCCACCTGCCCAATCCCAAAAGAAAGCTGATATCGTCGCATGGCTTCGTAAAAATGGCGTAGATGCAAACATGAATATGTTAAAAGCGGAATTAGTACGTCTTTTAAAAGAAAACAAACCAACCAAGATCCGATACGTCATTGACGAAATAGCATTAGAACATGGGCACAGAGTTATACGGTTACCGCCTTACCATTGTGAGTATAATGCGATTGAGTTGGTGTGGGCTCAAATTAAGGGATATGCTGCAAGACACAATACAGAACCCCCATTTACCACAAAAAAAAATGCTAAAATTATTAGAAGAAGCTTGTGAACATGTGACTAAAGGAGACTGGGAAAAGGTTGTGAATAGAACTGTTAAATTAATAAGGGAAGATTATGAAAGAGATGTGAAAATAGATAATATTATAGAAAACGAACATATAATTATTAATGTAGGTGATGATAGCAGTGACGACAGTGAAAATAGTAGTATGGACGAATCTGATTAATTATGGCCTTTTGTGGCACCTTTTTTGGTATCTTTTGTATTCATATGTTTCTTGTGTGCATATAAAGTATGTATATTCATTTTCATTCAAATATTCAGTTCGTTCAAATAAATTAAATAAACATATACATTTTTGTTTTATTAAACCTATTTAATCAGGTACAAAAACAAAACTTAATTGTTTTTTGTTCGAGAATAAATTGACATTCCACATCACTATTGTAATGTGTCAAACCGGCCATCATAGCGTGCCGCTAGTTTAATCTGCAACGTGCATTGGAGCGTAGGCACGAGGGATGGGACTAAGCTCTATCACTAATCTCCACCTAGATTGACATGTGAATGTAAAATGAGCTCTGGGTGTATCATGCTATAGTAACCTTTGACTATTGTCTAACATTTCACTGATAGTAACTTATCGATTTGAAACCAACAAATTGAGTTTTTCTTAGTACTGCTCTTGACCTCTCCCTGCCTGGAGATATACCTAGCATGATTTCGAAACTTATGCAAAAATAATTTTGGACCCGAATTGGACTATATGCGAATTGGAACCATCTGCGCATTAGGCGAATTAGACGAAATGAGAATTTGGAATAATCGCGCCCAAATGCTCGTAAGGATTACCCTTACGAAAATTAAACTACTAAATACTAGTTACTACTACTAAACGAGGCACAACCTCAGTTCGGCATTTTGTAATCGTAGGCTAGTACAAACCGGCTTAAGCCATTTGGGACGCGGGGCGCCTCAAACCCTTCGATCAGTAATAAAATAATAATGTACATTTTTATTTTTACACGCCATCATACCGGAACGCTAAATCACGTGATGCTACTAGACTAGATTAATGACAATTCAAAATTATTCTGACTAGATTATTAAAGAAATTATTTTCCAAAATTGTCCTTGCCGGGACTCGAACCCGAGAGCTCCCTTTTATAAAACCACATACTCACCACTGCGCCAAGAAGATTGTCAAAATGTATGAAAAATGCATCGAAGCTTCAAGCTAGTTTTCACTCTACGCTATCGGTGTACACTCACCCAAGCGCAAAGATTATATCAATAAAATATAATTTATTGTAAACATGTTACCTCGAAGCTTATATAGCCTAAAAAATTCGGTTAGGAAAAGAAAGCAACAGGTCTCTATCCAGCGAATCCTTTTTGCCTTCCAAGCTTCCCCAAACACTTATATTTAGAGTAGGCATTTCTATACATTCAACAAGTTGGTCAGAAAAACTTTTCTGTAAGAATGTCAATACTCGAAATGTTTTGTACTTATTCCATTTACAGAAGTATGCCTATTTGCCTAAGTGTAGATAACCTAATAAAACTTTCACTTTATAAATAGGGAAAATGTTCTGAAAGCGTTCTGAAACCTTTTTATGTCTGAACCGATATTTTGACAAAAATCTGCATCGCTACGTGCTTGTAGCGGTGTATGCGAAAATAGGTAACTACCTATTCCTGGATAGTCAAAAATTCACGAGAGCTGCAGTCAGGGTGAGTACCATTTTAAGATTTAACCATATCAGACACATAGACGAAATGCTGATAACTATTAATATTTTGACGTAATAATAAGTCTCAGGATCACTCAACAGGCGATGGAGAAAGCTTTGATCGGAGTATCTCTGTATGATTAAATCGGTAATGAGGACATCCATAGTAGAATCAGAGTTAGCTGTGTAAGACAAAATACTTACATCAATTTACGACGCTGATGTGGCAAGGTGCGAGGCGTAAGCCGATAAGGGATAGGTAGTACTCGATCCGGTAAGCGCAGCGTTGGAAAATCCCCCTAGATCGAATGGAACTTGGAAGATCTCAAGCAAGTCACTGGACAAAAGAGTTACAAGATTGTATAAAAGAATAGCTCTTATCCAGCGGTGGACATCTGTCAGTTAAAACGATTTTTTTAATTTAATAATTGGTTCGAAGGTGAACACGATGCTCGCACATCACTTGGGTTTTTAGGCCTAAAGACTTACGGTAGTAATTATAATAAGTCTATGCCTAAAGAGTAATTTCAACGGTGTCAGCTATTTACTTCAGAATGAGCTTTAAAAATATAGTATTAAGATTCAATATATCAGGACAGTTGGTCGGCAATTAATCATAAGGAAAATCTCGTTTGCCCAATCAGCCTCCCAGTATGGGTTTTGCCATGAAAAAGCATGCAATTAGAACAGTCTGCAAATGCGGATTTTCAGTCATTCATTAATAAATACTATAGAGTTACCTGCGCTGCTCGCCTCTCAATCTCTTCATCGATTTACTGACAAATCCTTTACATCGTGTTAGGGCTGTCTCTATGCAAAATTATACCATACAAAAATTCACAACCTACTGCAAAAGAAGAACGAGGGAAAGAACAAACTATATTTTGAGCTAAACGTAAACGTACGTAACGCACGAGAAATATTTTTTTTGCCAACGCGCCGCCTGCATCCAGCGGCTCCCTGCGACTCGTTTGATGTCGTCGGTCCACATTGTGGGGGATCTACTAACACTGCGCGTCCTTGCGAGAAAACAGTGCATTGAAATAGTGGCACTACCATACTGATGCCAGTCTGACTAGCTACTCTGACCTTTTGTGGAAAGATCATTAACCGTAATTCGTCTACTCACTTTCAGGAAAGGAGGAAAATCCACGGGATGACGGGAATCCGATCCGGGCAGATGGCTCTCGTGAGCAAATAATAGCGGGGGTAATTCAATCTGCTTCTGACAGTTTCGATAATTTGATGTCACATAACTGAGGCCAAATGGATTCATTCGATATCTTTTCAATAGGCTTTATTAGCTTCCTAGGGTTCCGTAGTTTCGTTAACTCTGTCCGCCGCGCATACCTCACCGCATGTATGATATAAGTACAACGATACAAGTTCGAGTTAAGTATAGTTAATATACAGCGTAGGTAAGTACCTATGCTCAAGGATTCTTTAACAGATCCATACCCTTCTTTTCGATTACTTTCTGTATACTCAGCACTGATATTTCATTTGACTCACTCCACAGTCCACATTGAGTAGCGTGGCATTTGGTGTTGCAAAAAAGTACTTAAGTTTATTATCTCGTATAAGTCTTATTTTATCTCGTAAATCTGTAATTTGTCGATATTTACGGAGGTATTTAGCAACGTTTTTAAATATCAAAAAGTCCATACAAATAACAAAGGCCAGGTAAATGATTAATAGCTATTTATGCAACTGCATCGTAATGAGGGTCATTTTAATTCGAGTGCTGTTTTTTGATACGAGGCTTGCCGAGTATCAAAATAGGATAGTACGAGAATTAAAATGACTAATTACGTTCAGTTGCATACAAGATTTTATCTACGACAAGGAAGTAAAATCATTAACAAAATACGTCGTAGGCTCAATAAAGTAACAAAAAGTAACTCCGTAATAGTCAACTCAATGAAGACCAAAAACTGCCTAATAGGGGAAATAATTCGTGTAAAAGCGATTTTTGGCATAGTTGTAGGGAATGGTGTCTGAAGCAACATACTCAAAGTACTGATGGATGGGGGTGAAGCTAACGGGGAGGGGGGGGGGGGGGGGGGGGGGTGTAAAGGTCCCTTTTTTAAGTTTTTCTTGAATAACTCGTAAACGGTGGCTTATAGCAAAAAAATTTCTTCTATTCAAGTAATCTACATAAGATTCTCTATAAAAAAGGTTCTATACACTTTTTCGCTGGGATCAACATTTAACGAGATATTAAAGCAGAAAAGTTAATTATGATCAATTCTCGCGTTTTAACGCTAAGGCGTTCAAATTAATGGCGCGCACGGCGCGCTCCTGTGGCGTCGGGCGCAAGGGTCGGGCAGCGCGGGCACCGCCAACCAATCACGACGCACCGGTGGACTAGCGTGAGCGCCAAGGATGGCCCGACCAATCAAAGGAATGAATGAGAGCGTGGTAACGTTAGCGCCGCAAGTGAAGTGGTTGTGTGTGCGCCGAGTTTCGCACCAAAATCGGTCAGAGGTTATAAAACGAGTACATCGCGTCCAAGTAGTGATTTTTTTTTCTATGTGACACCACAACATGTCTGACTGTGAAAAAAAAATGACAACTATAGCTCATACACTTATTGCTGCTGTTCGCCCTAGATGTTTCATATCCCCTATTTTGTCCAGCATCGCTCTGCTAATATACTGAAAATATGGATCCAAGAACTTGGTGGACCTTCTGTCAAAGTTGGGATTGAGTGCCTCTTATTACGAGGCTCAGCGGCTAGAGCTCTCCACCATCCACCATACGGAAGAGCCTATTCCAATTGGAACGTTTATTCAGTTCGTCTTTGACAATGCTGACTTCAATGTATCTACTCTCGATGGCCGGAATACCTTCCACAGCATGGGAGGTATCAAATGTATTACACCCGCCAACACTCTCTATGCATCCACAAATGTCAAAAGGTTAAATTCTGCTCCTCGCCACGAAGAAGTGGGCCAGCTGGGAGTTCTGGAGGTGCAAATATTTGAGGGTAGGGGAACCAACGCATTGCAGCAAATCATGATAGAAGACTTGAGCTTGCTGAAGCACATCCCCTCTGACATATTCACACCCACTATTAAAGATCTCTTATGGATGAGTGGTAAGTGGCTCCAGGAGGTGGAACCTACTTTGAAGGTGCCTACCATTCCGGAATGGAAAGGTTTTATGAAATTAACGAGTAAATTAACTAACAACGAAACAACTTCGGTAACTTTTCTTCCATTTATCAATTCGCTACCAAATGAGTATAGCACTATACGCACAGCGTTACAGTATGCTTTAGAAAAGAGTCAGGAGGTAGGAGCCACCATTTGTTTCGTAACATTCGACCAGCCTTTGTATTTAAAGGCCAGGGAAATCACGTTTGGGACCATTATGGTGAGACTTGGTGGGTTTCACCTTCTAATGTCCTTTTTGGGTTGCATTGGCCACATAATGGCTGGATCTGGACTGAAAAATGTACTATGCCAAATTTTTGCTGCTAATTCAGTTGACAAGATGTTGACAGGACATGCCTACAGCCGAGCCGTTCGAGGATATTTGCTCATTCAGCTTGTTTTAGCTCATATTATTCTGGATGGAGCCAATGTCTCAGAAGAAGAGAAGAAGGACATCTCGACTATATTGACCAACATGGAAGAATATACTCCAGACAAAGATAAAGAGAATGCTTCCTTGATGCTAACTTTGAAAAAATTTCAGAACCATCTGGAAACCCTTAAACAGAATGGGCCTACTGCTGCTTTGTGGGTACAGTATTTCAATATGGTTATCCTCATGAAGAAGAACATTGATTCTGAGCGTTGTGGTGATTGGGACGGCAACTTGTCGTGTGTACAACAGATAATCCCATTCTTCCATGCATGTGGACACTTCCAATACGCGAAATGTGCCCATCTCTACGTGCAAGACATGATGCTACTGAAAAACAGCCATCCTCAAACGTACAAGGAGTTTGCAAAAAAAGGCTTCTTCACCATTAATCGCACAGGTACACCTTGGGCAGGAGTTTGGTCGGATATGGTCATAGAGCAAACTCTCATGCGCTCCATGAAAAGTTCAGGTGGCCTGACGCGAAGGAGTTACTGATTCTGTATTGGCCAAATGGGTTTGCGGATCACCGGGATGCACCGCCATCTGCACTTCATTGGAGGAGTTGGCCAAAGTGGTTTTTGCTAGTGGAGAACAGCACGTTGATTTCCGGCTGTCACGGCAACAGAGAGATTCACGAGATCGAGCTAAGATTCGAGAATGGTTCAGTGAACATCCTCCATTTCCAAAATTGAATTCGCTAATATCCCTGTCAACGGGCATCCTGGGAAATTCCTAAGTAAACTGCCACCAAGCCCTCGATATTGGCACCAAAACGATGCAAAGTTTTACTGGCAGCAAATTCAGTGACATGAAGCAGTCTAAGAAGAATGTGGTTTTGTCACTAGCCAGTATGAGCAGTCCCATTAAAATCAATGGTGAGACAGTTACTGTTAACCCTTTGACAATTTTCCAAAGAACTGTCATAGCAAAAAAGAACGAAGAAGATGTTGCAGACCTTTTGACTTATGAACTAACCCCATTAATATGGCTCTGTTCCACGAGGGTGTAATGCGAAAAGGGAAGAAGTCATCCCTCTACGATGTTTTGCCAGTAGAGAACGCAGCTCTCGATCTCAACCAAACCACCAATGTAGTAGATGGTGGTTTCCTACTACACCGTATGAAATGGAAACCATCCTCCAACGTTTCTTCGATGCCATCAGTACATTACCTACGTACAGAAACATTACGGTCCAAATTGTATGGTGGTTTTTGATGGTTACACTGATGTCAACAGCACAAAACGAGCAGAGCAGAAGCGACGAGGTCTAACTAAAATGTCCCGACGCCACAGGAGCGCGCCGTGCGCGCCATTAGTTTGAACGCTTTAGCGTTCAAACTAATATAACTAAAGCTAAGGCTCTGAGTTCTGGCACTTTTGTACCGTTCATACGACAGTGGCGCCACAGGCGGCTGGTGGCGGCTTACGGAGTTACTTTTTGTTGACAGAGGCGCCACAGGCGGCTGGTGGCGACTTACGGAGTTACTTTTTGTTACTTTATTGAGCCAACGGCGTATTTTGTTAGTGATTTTGTTTTCCTTGTCGTAGATAAAATCTTGTATGCAACTGAACGTAATTAGTCATTATGATGCAGTTGCATAAATAGCTATTATATACCTAGTATAGATCGAATGTGGGAACCGTGCGTTATTGGACATGCCAACATATTATTGTTATTGTCTATTAACACACAATGATCTCTTTTCAATATTTGGTTACCTCTTGGCTGAGAGTATAATATTATGTACAACCCGATGGAATTTAGCTTGCGCGTATAGTAAGTAATAAAGGTACCTACCTACCAACCCGGCTTACCTCCGAAGTTAATATAATTTCATATTCGGTCGTCCTCGGCGCATTTCCACGGAATTCAACTTGGAAGTAAGTAGTAGGTAGGTAGGTACAATTAAAAGGTTTTCACTGTAATTTAATTAATCGCTGAAGGCGCTTTTTGCTTTATACCTACGCGACGCTACGGCGCGGTTGGAGTATAAAATATTATACGTCTGCTAGTTTCTTCACATATTATTACATCTGCTAATAGGTTTGGCGTCTTTTTATCTAACACACACTATTGTATTGAATGGATAAACATCAAACTTATTCTTCGGACGTAGCACTTCGTATAATTATGCTAGAACTTCACATGAATGCCAAAGTGTGTTTGTTTGTTAGTTTGTCCTTTAATCACGCCGTAACTGATCGACGCGATTTTTACAATAGATTATATTTTTATTATTCCCGCAAATTAAGAAAATGATAGTCTGTTTTACATTACTCTAACAATTTGTCCGCGTAGAAGTCATATTTCATTCAGAATGAGTAGGTACGGTAGTTACCCGGCAGTTAAGATTATAACATTGGCTGGCTTTCTCTAAAGAACAAGGAGACAAAATCACCTGGATATTGTACTGAGTATGAAATATACATAATATATTGTTAACCATTCTGGGGATGGTAGAAGACTATGCAATAGTGACATGCACCTCGCGGATCCGATTGGTTTTTTCAATGTTTTGCACTCAGTTGTCTTCTTAGATGGTATCTTGGAAATATTTTTAATGCGACTTTTGTATCCGATAAGTTCGTACCGGCCGTGACGTCAATAATAATTATGACGCATTAGGTCGTCGCATCGGTGGCATCGCAATCGACCTAACAAAGTTAGCCGTAAGTGCTAAAAGGGTCATAGGGGGTAGTTGGATAATCATCACGATACCACAGAATCGTAAGTCCAACAAAGTAGCCATAAAGGTGACATCACCACATATTCTGTTTTCATACGCTTCAAGTAACAACATAAAATAAAAAAAACTTGAGAGGTGTCAAAGGACACCCGGATGGAACGTAGCTCCTTCCGATTCATTTTAGTGAAGGAATTGTAATAAACTAGTGGTGTCATCTAGTATTAAATTGATTAACTACGATGAATTATATTATTTTGTTTATTTCTATTGCACTGTTACAAAACCAAAGAGTTACTCTGGTGGAGTTACTGTTTTTTCACAGATGGCGTTAGCATTTTATCCAATTTATAATATAAAAAATTAGGGAAAAATTCCACATTTAGAAATTATTTAAAATAAAATTGAAAATAGAAAATTCAGTCTGTCGAGCTGGGATTCGAACCATCGACGTTGAATTTATAGGCGAATGCCCTAACAACTAGGCCATGCAGACGCCGTGTTCTAAGGCGAAAATACCGAATACAATGCAAAATTCACATTCAACAAAAAAGTGTCGGTTTCAAAAATTTGTCGAGGTCGAGTGTCGGTTCCTTAATTTTTTCCGTCTAGCCCCCTTCCGTACCGCGCGATAAGGAACTACGTTCCAATATGACATAGTGAATGCATTTGGGACAAAGCTGTTTCACGAGTTTGCAATGTTTCTAAATTGTTACTTTACCTATTAACCGGGTATAATACGGGAGTAAATTGACTCGAACATTACAGGCATTGTTCTTTCCAACTTTACTTCGCGTAAATGGAAATTTTACGACGTAACATACCTATTTATTGATGTTATAAAATTTACATCAAAACTTTGCAAAGTGGGAACGTTTTAGGGCCAAGATACAATGGATTTAACTTCGAGCGCAGCAATTTAACTTTGTATAAAAATTATTAAGTTGGAAAAAGTACATTCGTACCTTACCGTCATAAAACAGGACCATCGTTTCAGTCAGTCTCGAGGAAGATAATTTATTAAATGTCACACAATTTGTGGTGGACAGAGCCCAGGCTCGTCGGATCTTCGTTATAGTACTGTATCACAATATGAAATTATTGCTTGCTACCTTGGGTAAAGGAGGTTTTTAAAGGAGGCAGGTAATCAGAATAGTAATGGCTTTAAAAGTAGCGGGACGAACGTACCTTATCCTATCCTAAATCCTACTAATATTATAGGTAATTATTATAATGGGTGGATGTTTGTTATTCTTTCACGCCACAACTAATGAACCGATTTGGCTGAAATTTGAAATGGAGACAGCTCATACCCAGGATTAAAACATAGGCTCCTTTTTATCCCGGAAAATGTAGTATTACCGCGGGAAATAAAAACCATAATCCACGCGGACGAAGTCGCGGGCATCATCTAGTTGTTAATACATATTATATTATTCAAGAGGACAATCAAAAATAAATTTTACTTAACTACTACTAATTTTACCAGCCTTTTATTTTTTGCGTAGACTTTTAGAATGAACCAAGTCACGACGGACGGACAAGTAGCGACGGATGCGCTTTGGAACGAAGTTCCTTTTCGGACGGTTTGGCGCATGGAGGCTAGCCGAAAAAAAGTGTAAGAACTTTCCGTCACAACTTTTATGTTACGGCACTTGTTGCCTTCGTTTATTACACACACATCACAAATTTGGTGGCGTATCCGGTTACACGAAGGAGTGAAACTATCGGTTCGAATCCTGACTACAAATTATTATTTTTAATTTAATATTTATTAATTTTTATTATTAATTTATCATCAGAAGGAACTTCGTTCCAACCGAGTGTTCCACGACACTCAACTTTTTATTTCATTATGACCAACTTGCACCAATGCAATCAACTCGACCATCTGTATTTCTGTCTATATAAGAAGAGTAAAGTACTCCCGCAAAGCTGCAGTCTATTTCCGTTTGAGATATAATAATAATTATTATGTCAGTTTTATGGGTAGACAGATATCCCAGCTAATATTATAAAATATGAGAAAGTGTTTTTCTTCTTAGGTTTAAGACGGAGAAATAGTTCAACGTAAATTTTTATCCTGGAAAAAAAACAATATTTCTATCTGATTCTGATTTCTTTCTGATTTTTGAATGATTTTTGGATTTTTTGTTTTATTTCAACAGGCCTACTAAAATATTTTTATAATTTAACGTGAACATTCAGGGGAAAAGCTAGAAACAATATATTTTTGTGCTGCTATAATAGTGATCTCTGGCAAGATGCGACTTCTGACTTACGAGTTGCGAGATAGAGTTACGTGACTCGCAAGCAGGAAGTTTTCCTATATAGGTACTTAGAGAACTTCTCGACAAAAATACCTTCGTCATTTAAAACAAATTGTTGACGACCTCACGTCGCGACGACGTCTGTTGAGCGCTAGGACCTTATATTTAGATCATAAACGTGATATTCTAAGGCCTTACAAGAAGAGATAACTGGTTTGATTCCATCAGGGATCATTTGGGTGTGGGCATTTTTAATTAAATAATTTTCTCAGGTAAGGTCTGGTGGGAAGCTTCCGCCGTTGCTCGTTTTTAGCCCCCGACGCAAAAAGAGGGGTGTTATAAGTTTGACGTCGATGTCCGTCTGTCTGTGTGTGTGTGTGTGTGTGTGTGTGTGTGTGTGTGTGTGTGTGTGTCTGTTGCATCGTAGCTCTCAAACGGATGGACCGATTTCGATGCGGTTTTTTTCATTTGAAAGCCAGTTTCCTTGCGGTAGTTCTTAGCTATGTTTGGTTAATATCGGTCCAGCAGTGTAGGAGTATCAGCTCTCTTCCAAAATGATGGAAGGCATTTTTGGCGTATAGTTACTCGATTAAGTGCTTCACGCGTGCCAGTATAATCGTTAAATGACAATTGTTATCAAATAATTTCGAATCTAAGAGGCTGTCGAAGTTATCTTCGAAAACCTCTTAGATTCTCATGTTGGGGGTGTTTTAAATTTTAAATTTACACTTGTGTCGTTACCAATCTACAGGCAAAACCAGGCAAAACCTGTGATGCCAAACTAAAACTTGCCTTCCGGTAAAAATTGTCATATCACTTCAATTTTTATTTTTACTCAACACCGTGTGAGATTGCAGTCAAGTACGAACTTTTCATCGGGAAAAAAAATGGACGCTACGGTATGTAGCATGTACTTAAGAATGAGTACTAAAGAAAGAATTCTAAGGTGCATATCGCACTCTTAAAATTAAAGTGACCTAACTCAAAAATTACAATTTGTGGGAAATGAATGTGATTAATGAATTGTGGGAATGAATAGAATAGACTTCGAAAAGTATAGTTTTGAGTAAATTTAAATGAATCTTTCCCGTTTCATTGCTTGGTTCTATTTGCAATGAAATACGGGAGAGATTCATATTACGCAACACTATACTTTTTGAAGTCTTTTCTACTCATGTCCCACAAATTGCAATTTTTGAGTTAGGTCACTTTCATGCTAAGGGTGCGTCATTGTCATTGACTACTATACAATGTAGAGTGTGAGCCTGCAAATGAAATATGTGGCACTTACCCAATAGTTTTGTGTCAGTTTTCCTGAAAGACGCAAATGTCGCTTCGTGGAAAGTGACAGGTTCTCCAGCGGAAGAGCTGAAATTCACATTTTATGGCGAAACTTTATAAAATTACGCTGTTATGTCTTTCGAAGTGACTTTCTTATGTTACCTTCATATTATTATGGATGGAATGTAACATTATAGCTGATTTCGTGCGCACGATATTGCTATTTCAGTAAAAAAGTTCCAGGAAAGTAGTGTGTTATATTTTGTCAAAAAAAATAAGGACTTTTTTGCAAAATTGCTAAGGAATCCTTACTAACATTTTGTAAAGTATAATACCTTAATTAGGTGGCTTGTCGTTTAATCATGCAGTAACGAAGTAATGCACGGATCGACGACATTTGCATGGCTATATAGTCGAGGATCAGGAGAGTACAGTATAGTCTACTGTTTATCCTGGAAAAACAATGAGGTCCCGCGGGACTTTAAAAAACATAACTGAAAGCGGACGAAGTCGTGAGCAATGCTAGTTAATAGATTATATAGCACTTACCTACATTGATCAGGTATCTACATAGTACTTTATAGAATAGGTACCTTTTGTTGAATACGTTACTTTGTAGAATATTTTATAATATTATACCTAATAGAAAATGCTATGCAAAAACTTTTCTGATTTTCTGAGTGATGGTGAAAACCGCATTGAAATCCTCAATGAAGTTTAGGAGTTACAAGCATTTTGTTTGTAACTTGCGCAGCCCAATGCACTTTGGGGACAATGCACACGGGACTTTGTTTCATTTTATACAAACGAATACAATAATAAAAATACTCGTAGAGAAGAAATGCGATGTATTAGTCGTAATTCCTAGTTCCATGAGAAATGGCACATTGACGATTATTTCATCGTTATTTTTTGGAACTTAGTTCCTTATCGCGCGGTACGGAAGGAGGCTAGACGGAAAAAATTAAGGAAACCGACCCTCGACACATTTTTGAAACCGACAATTTTTTGTTGAATGTGAATTTTGCATTGTGTTCGGTATATTCGCCTTAGAACAAGGTGTCTGCATGGCCTAGTGGTTAGGGCAGTCGCCTATAAGTTCAACGTCGATGGTTCGAATCCCAGCTCGACAGACTGAATTTTCTATTTTCAATTTTATTTTAAATAATTTCTAAATGTGGAATTTTTCCCTAATTTTTTATTGTATAAATTGGATAAAATGCTATTGTACTACTAACGCCATCTGTGAAAAAACAGTAACTCCACCAGAGTAACTCTTTGGTTTTGTAACAGTGCAATAGAAATAAACTAAAAATAATTCATCGTAGTTAATCAATTTAATACTAGATGACACCACTAGTTTATTACAATTCCTTCACTAAAATTAATCGAAAGGAACTACGTTCAATCCGGGTGTCCCTTGACACCTCTCAAGTTTTTTTTTCAAACAAAAGCTTCTCTTTTGATATTTTAGGTAGACAGGTACTAGATTTACCGATCTCAACTAACCCGAATCTCGAAACTCACTTCAAAGTGTGTCAGGACTAGACATATGACATAATATCATTATGATAATTGAATCACTTATATAGTACCTACTCCTGATTTATAAGTAATTAATATCCTTGTGATTATGAAAATATATATACCTACCCTATATAGCTCAATTAATAATAATTATTATATGTCGTTCAGTTCTCTCCATTTATATTAAAGTTTGTTTAGGTAGGTATGAGTAGGTATCTACTTACATGATGCATAATTAATTATACTTTAAAATCTCTAATGTTATTTGTCGTTCGTCATACTCATTGGATTTAAGTCTATTGAAATGAAGTACTTATAATATTTAAAGACCAATTCTGGACTTACTTCCCAAAGTTATGAAACTTTGCAATATTGTTAGGGAGGGTCTGCTAATTATTATACCAAGTCAAATAGGGGTGAGCAGGAGGAGAAGGAGTTTATAGAACGTAGGTTAACCTACTTTGTTTTGGTTCTTTGTTAATAGTTTAATACCTCGTAATATATTGGACGTACGGGAAAAATTCACCGAAAATAAAGAAAGTTGTCCATTATAACCTAATTTGACGAAGCTAAACGGTTTAGTAGGTAAAACGCTGCAATCATAATTCATAATACTCTTACAAAAGTCAAAAGTTAGATATCCAAAAAATACTTATAATTATTAATTACAGAAAAAAAATTTCAACAAATAGAATAAATAGTTTGCGTACCTAATTTGTTTGTACGGAAACTTCACTTTAATTATTGAGACACGAAAATAAGTTAATCAAATACTTCCAATATATAAATCCATCCTGTACTAAGTCCTGTACTATAGTCATTCAAAATTATCTTGACAGTGTAAATATGCAATATTGGATTGAACACCAATCAGAGCGATATATTATGTCACATCTATCTTCAAAATTTGACAAACAGCAAATTACTATGACAAAACATAGAGGTGACGTCACGAACGACGCCATGGCACCGACGAGCATTTCGGCGTGAATTTTAAAATTTAAAATTGAAAACGCAATTTTATCTACCAAACCTTTTTTTTGCTGTAATAAGATATTTTATCAAAATAGTAGTTAAACGTCCGAACATCATCCAACAGTTTTTCAAAATCGGTAATCTATTATGACGCTGCTAGTTACGATGCTTTCAACGCCACCGTCCGATCGAGATGTGACACTATTGAATATGCAGTCAGTGTGAAGGCAGCCTGACTTGTGTAGGGGTTGTTCGTGTACAAAGAATATTATGAAGGGCGGGACTGGGCGGGCGGCGGTCCGGGTTGAGGCTGCGATCCCGCGCAGTGGATCGCCGACCGCCGACTAGAGAGCACGCCGCGCGGCGCACGCACACCACGCACCCGTCGGTACGCGCCACGCTTACACGCACGTAACCCTACCCTCGGTTCACCCGCACCCACCCACACCCACACCCTGCCTACCCACATTGGCGCTCCCACCCCCTCACCCTCGTGGATACTAATTGCGCGAAGCACAAATCCTCGCAAAATTTCGCAATGGACGCGCGCAATTCTTATTCGCGGCATATTCGGTGTTTGCATGCGCTTTTCCGTCTCCGATTGTTTCACTTTCAATTAATGTCAATCAGTGTATGTCGTAGTTTGATAACGTCGTCGTTTACAATTTTTCAACAATTTTATGATTAATATGCGAAATATAATATATTTAACAGTTCACTATTTATTTATTAGGTAGGTAGGTACTTTTGGATTTCCAATTTAAACACAAATATTGATCTTTTACTAACTTACAATTTTATCTTTAACATTTTATAAGAAAAACATTGGAGCATACAATTTCACAGAAGTTTTCAAACGCGACTGACCTATTTAACTCCTTAGCTTTTTAACACTATTTGTAAACATTAGTCATTCCACAATAAAGCAGAACTTCTACGGGAAACTTTACGATTCTTACGTTATTTGTATACTGGAGTTTTTCTGCGAAATGCCGCTGGGACCTTTCGACCGCAGCGCTTTTCCAATCCATTTGATCAAACAATCGACTTTGATGCCGGAATAATGAACGGATAATCAATTACGGAATTCCCTCTCGTGTTTGAAAAGGTCCTCCAATAAGTATTGTTTTTCGTGTTATTTTTAATATTGTTTCATGCGAATTTACCACAAATTATTTTCAACAAGTTTTGCTTTTTCGATGTCAATGGCGCTATTGCAACTGCAAATACTGAACTTATAAAGAAGAAGCTCCACTTTTAACCGTTTTGTGGTAAAATTATTTATTTTGTACCTTAACCACACATGTAATATTGTATATTGTGCCTTGTGCCTTGATTCAACCCTTTAATATTTTATGCACAAACTTCTGACATCGCTGGAGGGGGATTAATACATTAATTCCACTCGTAATAATGACATTAGTTTATTCTTAGACTAGAATGCTCAAATCTCTATAATTCCAAATTTATCATGAACTTAATATTTTATGGATTTAAATATCAATAAAAATTCAGTATATTATAAGTTCGCAAACTTTGCGCTGAAATTTTGCTATGTCGCTAGAATCTAAGCCTGTAAATCTTCAATGTTAAGGTTAGGTTAAGGCGTTGTGCGTAAGGCGTAGGCGCCATGTTATGTTATGTTGTATGGAATAAGTAACATTGCCCTTTTGTCCGCAAAATCAAATATATTAGTTCCAAAGGGAGTTTTAAAAACTAAAGTAGTAAATTAACCAAGAAACTATTAGGAGCCCTTCTAATAATAGACTAGCTTGTGCCAGCGACATCGTCTGTGTCGAGTTGGTTTATTTGCACTTAGGTCTTTCAATATCCCGCGTGAAACCTTTGTTTTTCCGGGAGGAAAGCAACCTATGTCTCTCTGTAGGTCCTCAATTATACCTATGCAAAAAAAAAAACATCAATTCGTTGCTCCGTAATTATGTGATTGAAAAAAAAACCAACAACCTAAGTATCAAACACACTCTCGCCATAATGGCAGCACGCATAATAAGGATTTGTACTTGTAGGGAAGTAGGGAAAGAACTTTTTACTGTGCATCTCACTGACATGTGTGTGAATATCACTATAAATTATAGTTTACAAATCTACAATGCAAGCTTCGTGTAACCTTCACCATCGTGATCGATTTTACAGCGACTATTGATGTATCGTTCATTGTTCAGTCATCGCTTTGCTTTGCTTATAAACTGTATAGCAAAGTCACCGTGAATGTGTGAAACTGCCAAAATAACCCACCAGGTGATAAATTAATCTGAAGCAGCTGAGCAGTGATGGCTTGGTTTTTAAGACTGCGGCCTCCTATTCGGGGTGGTCGCAGATTCAATCTCGGGTTGTGTGCCTCTTACTTTTCGGAGATAAATGTGCGTTTAAGTAATTAATATCACATGCTTCAACGGTGAAAGAAAATATCCGTGAGGAAACCTCCATCTGTTCTCAAAAGCGGGTGAAGTCTGCCAATGTGCACTCGGTCAGCTAGGTGGTTTGGGTTTGTTACACCCCCGAGCCTCAGAGATCATCAATAAAGCCGTTCGTTTTGCGCCTCTCTCCGGTCGTGTCAAATGACCGTCTCATCGGACTATGACAGTGTCGGGGCGTTCGAAGTCGTTCAACAGGTAGAGACTCAACTCAATCAAACTCCACTCAATCAAAGCCTGTAATCGAAATTGAGACGCTTTAAGTTTTGTCCTTTGCGGTACCGACACTGGAATACAATGAACCGATAGCCCGTAGAAAATTTTGAGGGAATGCTTGATAAAAGCTTAAATTGGGCGTTACCTGGACAAACTAAACCTGGTAGATACAAGTAGTCCCTGTTGAGTGTTAAACCACCCGCTGCGATAGCGGTAATGGTGGTGGTTGTTGTTTATGGAATTTTAGTTAGGTATTTCACGTCACTCAATATTAAATGACCACCCTACTGTGCTGCAATTTTTATAAAGTTTTTTTCTATCATCACACTCCACAACACGTTAGATTCTGCCAAAATCGCGTGCCATTTGATTTTTATGATCAATAATTGATACTTTCAAATATTTTCAGTGAGTAAATAATAATCACGAAAATATTTTTTTTATCATTATAATACCAACCACCACGCACTACCACGTACCAACCACGTACGTGGCTCTCTGCACTTCTGTCCAGCTAGCCTTGTTTAAAATACTCAATGAAAGGAAGGAAATACCATCTTAAGACAAAACTTTCAGCTTTTATCAAGCACCTCATCAATATTTTCTATAGGCTCTCGGGCTTTACAAGTTCAGCTGTCAATCTGTGATGGAGCACTACGGAAATAGTGGCTCGTGTTTCATTTCCCAATCGAAATCACGATCGGAATTGAATCAACGATTTTAGTTTATTGGCAGATAACTGCTCAATGAGTGTTGCTTTTAATCTCACTCCTCTATTAGGCGTTTACAAAATATTAAGACAGGTAGGCAAGTTGAACCTTGAGCAGTTTAAAATCTACCAAATTAAAGTGGGAAAATATTATACTTATTAAAGTCGAATTCTCACTTCCCACAATCCTAATTATTCCCACAAACTGAAATTTATCTGGACTGGTGACCAAAGGGGAACTAATGAATTTTCGATTGAAATCTGCAAATATTTATTGGCTTTCACCGATGATTTTGTGGGATTTAAGATTCTCCTTAATTGTAGGAGGGAGTGTAGAATTAAATTTAATACGGCGTCTGCAAACAAAATATAATCGAACCTATAGGAATTTTCACTTTCTTAATATTTATTAAGGAGTTCTTCTTTAATTACCGATTAGGGGTATGAGTTGAATGTTCACTGCCATACCCTTTCCAAGTTAGCCCGGTACCATCTTAGACAGCATTGCCACTTACCATCAGGCACTCAATGACTGTCTTGTCATCGAATAAAACAAAATTTCTTTGTTGTCAACAAAGTGTTTATTTTGATTAATTTAAAAATTTCCATTTCAAAGCTTTCAAAAAATTCAACTTTACGGAACTCAATCACAGAAATCGAACTTATATTTGTATCTAGTAAGTGGAGCTTTGCTTTCAAACACATAAAATAAATGAAACTACTTATAGCTGATTTGTAGAGTTCTATACTAATCGGGACCCTATTGCTTAGCCATCGCTGTGAATTCGTCTGACAGAGTCTATAGCTCTAAAGTTTCAGCATGGTTTCAGCCGTAAGAGGTAACACTATCACGGTAAACAAAAAAAAATAAAAAAAATAGAAACCCTTATTACGTTAACCCTTAAAAAATTCAGAGCGACATCAATATGCTAAAAGTTGCAAATTGCAGTGCCAATAACCGAGTGAAACCTGGCTAAAAGTCTATCATCATTATCAACCCACCATCGCCTCACTACTGAGCGAGGTCTCCTCTCAGAGAAGGGTTATAGGCCATAGTCCACCACGCTGGCCCAATGAGAATTGGCGGACTTCACACACCTTCGAGAACCATTACCATTTTGGTGCGGAACCCTTATAAAATGAATTTTTAACAAAAGCAGTTCATAAATATTAATATAAAAATAAATAGAATAAAGATGTATAATACGCTAGGAAATATTTGCCTATTCATAGCGATTAGCGACCCATCCGAACGTGCTTCAAAAACTTCTTGAAACCTCCTCTCTTTCTGCATTGTATTTATTCATCATGGCGCTGAACTGTGACCCCTTTTGATTATTCACATTAGGAAAGGATTTTTCTTGAAATAATAATGCAGTGGGTCCCCAGATACTTCAGCTAAGCTTGTTAGGTTAGCTTACTTTAACAGTAACGTTGCCTAAATATTATATTGTTACTCGTACAATATATTTTTGAAGCCTTGATAGTTCAATCAACGATTGAAGGTGCGGACTGAAAACTGAAAGGTCGATGGATCAACCCCCACCCGTAAGCACTATTGATGTATCCAAAGACGTATAATCTTTATTTTCTTTGGAGGGGAGAGGGAATTAATATTAGTCGAGTTCAGCATTGCTAATATTCTCTAAGAAAAGATACAATATGCTAGCAATCTTTGGACAATAACGTACGAGATATGCACGAGTCGCATTCGAAATGTGATTCTTAAGGTTTCTGAGCAAAATAAGTTCTCACGTACGCACGTATATCTAGTTTTAAATTTTAACTAACGAAGACAAAAGACGATTCAGACTGACACTACTGATTTTGAATAAGTACAATGACTTTGACTTATAATCTCTTAAATGAGACGACTTAATTTACATATTAAATGAGACTAACTTAATTTAGACAACACTTATTTAGAACCTCCATTTTATTAGGTATGCATCAAAGACTTAAAACCTAGAGCATAGAATTGAAACAAATTAGAGTACCTAATTACATCTTAATATATATATATTTCTTGTGTGCGTGTGTATGTCACTGAACTCCTCCTAGACGGCTGGACCGATTTTGATGAAATTTTTTGTGTGAGTTCAAGGGGATTCGAGGATGGTTTAGATTCACAATTTGGTCCACTGGAAAATGTTTATTTTACTAATTTTTCATTTATAAGTAGTGGCGGTACGAAGTTTGCTGGGTCAGCTAGTAATATTATAATATACAAGTTATACAACGATGTAAATATTATTGTTATTATTTTTATATGCCAATATGAGGGCCACCCTCTATCGAACAGTGGCATATAATTGACCGAGCGAAGCGAGGTCTCTGAGTTTACTAGAGCGATTTGCACTTGTCCGTCCATCCGTCTGTCCGTCCGTCCGTCTGTCAGAGCCTTATAACTTTTGAATTACTGAACGTAATTACTTCAAATTTAGATATAATATGTAAACCAATGGCTTCCAGCCGAAAATTGCTTAAAAAGTTATAAAAATCTTTATTTCAGGGGGGCTCTCATAGAAGCAAATGCGAAGTAAATTTTTTTTTGCGATTTGTAGGGTTTCTCTGTATCATTTTAAAGACTATTTGGAACAGAGTACAAACGTATTTTTTTTTTTAATTTTTTTCCTAAAATTGACGAAATGGGGGGCTTTCAAAGTGGCGATTTAATACGCTCGCTTGAAGACGCTCTCTGGAAAATTGGCTATACATTTTCAAGCTGTACTTATTTTTTTACTTCACTTGTATCCTGTACTTGAACAACAAATACTAAAATTATATGAATATTATAAAGAAACGAGATTATTTAATTTTTAATGAGCATCAGTAAATTTCACATAGCTTCACAATAATGCTAATAGATGGCGCACTCATTAACTATTCCATGGAACTAGGAGTTACGACTACGATCTATCCCAAAAACAATTTTGCGTCGACTACTATTATTTAGGTACATAATATAATAACATATTATTCAATAAAAATTATTCTTTAGTTAAATATCAAACTTCAATAAACTATTAATTGCTGCATTTTGTTTATTTTCTATTCGCGTCGATAGATGACGATTTGTACAGATGCCCCTAACCCGTTTTCACTCGTTAGTACCTACATAATAATTCAATGTTTTCACTGACGCTCCCTAACCTTTACGGGCTACCTATGATAAGTTAGGTGATGATTACTGTCAACTTCTTTATCACGATCCTGTACGGGACACCTAAAAGGACATTGGGATGGATGTTAGGACTTAGGATTGTGTTTTGGAGCTACCGACGTAAAGAGACTACTACATAGGGGATGATTTAGGTATGTTTGGTGAAAACGGGCATATTAATAATGTCAGTTTTGGTCGTCACGTATCGATTGAATGAATAATCATGGGATACTGTTACCGCGAGGTCTCAGTTCGGGGCGAACCACTATAGTTATTTTATATTAATAAAATGTATCAACAATTTTAATACCATGTCTGTTTGCCTCTGATCAAGGGAAGTTTTGTTTAATTAAATAATTACCTACTTACTTATATTTGAGTAGGATGAGTGTAATTACGAAACGTTTTAGTTAACTTTTCTGATACGAATCGCTAATGTGTGAAACGCCCTCCCGACGTCCGTGCAGTCCGTGCTAATTTTCAGTAGCTACCTTCTAAAAAATCTTCTAGGCAAGCGCGCTCCAAACTAGACCTCAGCATTGCTTTCCATATTATGTATAACTAGATGATGCCCGCGACTTCGTCCGCGTGGATTAAGCTTTTACGCGGAACTTTAATTTTCCGGGATAAAATGTAGCCTTTGTGCTAATCCTAGGTATGGGCTCCATTCCAAATTTCAGCCAAATTGCTTAATTCGTTGTGGAGTGAAGGAGTAATAAACATCCATCTATCCATCCATTCACACAAAATTTCGCATTTATAATATTAGAAGGATAGAAGGCTTATCGCCTATCTTACAGTAAAAAACTCTTTGAAACGAGACCTCTTTCAATCCCTTTAGTTTTTCATTGCAAATCTTTCAACCAATAAATTATTCTGATAGATATCTACATTAAAATTTCACTTGTAAATAATCCAAGAAATCACGAATGTTTTTACAAATACAACAAGTGCCATTAGCCCCAGTCCATCCATAACTGAAGAACATGATTATCCCAAGGGGATATGATTATGCCTAATGGCGTATAATTAAACCTTAAACCCGAAGCCTCGCAGTTCACGCCGAGTGATATAAGATCCCCAGAGGACTTCGGCGACATTCCTCCTTTTATTATGAGCACTTTAACTTTGCCACGTTTTATTTCATTGCCCGTTTTTATCTCACTTCAAAAAAAGGAATGGATTCTCAATTCGACGGGTAAGTATTTTGATTAGCGATGATACTCTACATACATACTTACACATAACTTGTCAAATCTGAACTGATTTTCTGATTTTTCGGAATTCTCTTACTAACTTTTGTCCCGACTTCGTCTGCGTGGAGCTAGGTTTTCAAAATTCCTCGGGAACCCTTTTTGTCAACGTAAACCATGCAAAAAGTCACGTCGATCTCGTTGCTCCATTGTTACGTGATTGAAGGACAAATCAACAAACAAACACATTTTTACATTTCTATAAGTAAGAATTCTATAACTATTTATTTTACTGTATGACCTAATCTTTGGAACTAATAAGTACATTAAGTGCCGATTTCACCAATGTCGATTGAAGTTTATCCTAGGGATAAATCGGGCGTTTTGACAGTTTTTGTATTGAAAACTCTGTCAAAATAACTCTCGGATAAGAGTTATTTTACGTTGGTGAAATCGGCCCTAAATGACACAAGCCGACAATGTCATAATTATAAAAATTTTGTGCGTAGTCTGGCAATCAAGAGATATTTTAATTTATCTATGATTAGATATAATGAGGAAACCGATGAACCAACATAAAAGTACAAATAATGGCAAACCAATGGCAAATAAGTAACTCCCCATTTTCCTCTTTTACAAAGTATTTATTTTTCTCTTCTGGCTTATCCTACCACTCACCAAATCAAATATTTATACTGATATAGATAGCTTCCATTTTTCATTCTAACAACATGATCCTTTCTTTTCCACGGTTTTTGGATTATGACACGGTACACGTTATTTCACACTTTATTTGAATAAAGCCTCCAATTTCGCTCATGGCTTATCAAAATAACATCCTCATAAAATATATGAGGTATTTGATTGTACCTACCCGTTGTATAAAAGCAGTAAGACTTATGAAAATAATGTTATTAGATACACGTCTTGTCTAATAAAAAAAACCGGCCAAGTGTGAGCCAGACTCGCGCACTGAGGGTTGCATTCCATACATTAGACTTGGAAAGAAATATCACCATCGTCATCAACTCATCAATACTACTACTGAGTGCAGGTCTCCTTTCATAGAAGGCTTAATATATTAATAGGTCAATACAAATTGGCAGACTTCACACACCTTTTAGAACATTTTGGAGAACTCTCAGGCGTGCGTGTTTCCTCAAGATGTTCCCTTCAACGTTGAAGCATGTGGTGTTTAATTGCTTAAAATTTCAAACAATTTCAGTAATTTTTCAATGAAAATAAGATTATTCTTTTTAATTTTTTATATTTAAATCTCTACTAATTTTCACGAGCCTTAAATAGGATAAAATTAAAGTCACACCTATAAGCGGTTATCATAATCAGTTAGAAAATTTGACGAGGATACTTTGTACAATACAGTCATAATATTTAGTCAGCCCACTGTACAAAGTTGGGACGAGCCAGCTAGCTAATGTAAATACTTCAAAGTATAATACTAGTATAAAGTAGGTTCAGAGCAACTTAATGAAGAAACTTTACCTATTAATTTTATTACTCACGTAGATACATAAGTGCACTTAGTTCAAAGTTGTACTGATACATTAATTCCAGTTGAAGAGCTAAACCTTCAGACAATAATAAATGTCCTGTTAGGAAACTACAACGACAAACGTTATAATAATAACCATAACTTATAGGGACCCCCAAAACGGTAATTTGCGATTGACAATGTTTATGTACGTGATTGCCTGTCCGTTTCCGAATTCCGGATCTAATTCCGTATACCTACATATTTGAGGCCGCCGGACTCTACCCACTCTATTAACAAGTGCTTTTATTTTAGGCCGTTAAGTGCCTACTCTCAACGCGCGTTTCATATTCTACTAAGAGAGCACACCTCGTTTTCCTTTTACGATTCCACATAACGGCATTCTTGAGTAGATTTTCATGTACTTTATATGCTGAGGAGCATAATCTGTATCAAATAAGCTTCCATAATTCGCAACAGCATTTCTTTTGCTGCAGTAGGTACTATAGCTTACGCCTCTGACTTTGTCCACGTAGAGTCCACGTTTTTCGTCTAATTTCCACCATCGTCGCCCAGTAACGTTTAAGCGAAGAGTAAAGATGATCTGCGTTTGACAGTTTTTGTATTAAATTTTTACCAAAACGCAATTTATTCTTTGGTTAAGTAAACGTTAAGTACTCGGCGATGATGGTGAAATTAGTAGCACTTAGACATACTAATATTCTTCAACGTTTACTCAAAAATACCTATAAGGATACGCTGTATAACTTCGACTATAATTCTAAAATCTTGCGAACTGACAGAAATCTCCAACAACCTCTCAATCTAGTGTCTCTTCCATCCTCACCTAAATACGACTTCTCAGCCTACTTTCAAACTTAAAAACGAATTCAGTAATGGCCTCAACGGGCCTAAAACAGCTCGTCTCGAATAACCTAAATGCTTAAAACGGTAAGTGAAAAGAGAAAACAACCTTTACAAGGCCCAAACGGTTTTTCACAGCGTAATTAAGCCCGAAGTCTGCCCCACGCACTTCGCGTCAAGTATTTAAGGATCCTAAAGGCCTCTGATGCCATTCTCCCTTTTATTATGAGCCCTTTAACAATGCCACTTTTTATTGCCCTTCATCTTAAATCTTATCTCCTCACACTTATCACTTTTGAGTTATTTGATATTTAAAAACCGGCCAAGTGCGTGTCGGGCCACGCGCAGTGTAGGGTTCCGTAGTTGAAAGTCTCAACATACATTTTGAGTTCCATGGTTTAAATACTATAATATACTACAAAATATGCAACTTACACTACGTGTAATATCTAACTTAGAAAAAACCGATATAACTCCTTAACTAATGAACCCTACTTAGCCGTGATAGTTTTCCTTTAAAATTCATTATAAATACTACTGCTGTGAATTTTTTCTTGTATCCTATAGACAACCATTTAGCTGGCAGAGGGGGGGGACACTTGACTCTAATAAAATTTAGCACTTTAAAATATCCTATTTCACAAACGGATCCCTGAATTGAAAAATGGTGTTCCCACACCCACAACGTTTTTGAAAGACCTATTCAACGACACCCCACACTATGGGATAGATGAGAAAAAAAAATTCATCCCCACTTTACTTGTAGCGGAGGTACCCTAAAAAAAATATTTTTCACAATTTTATTTCACCACTTTGTCGGCGTGATTGATATTTATACCCTTGTCAAATTACAGATTTCTAGTACCAATAGTCTCAGAGCTAAACCGCGGACAGACAGACAGACAGACAGACGGACGGACATGGCGAAACTATAAGGGTTCCTTGTTTACTACGGAACCCTAAAAATGGCAGTTAACGAGACGCATTCGTCGCATTGCTGTTCATTAACCGCTTTCCGATAGTGTTTAAGAGATTGCTTGGCGTCATAAAGATTTGGACTCTCAAATCCTTTCATGTATCTCAGATCATCTCAACCGATACACTTCCCGTAGATTGCCACAGACAGGATAAAGACACGCTTGAGATCGTCCCTCAACTAAGTGGGTGGTCTTTCAACGCTGCGCTTTTCGTTTGGGGTCGCCATTCAAACATCTTTGGACCCCAACTATTATATATTCTGTGCCCCAACGTCCATTAATTCTTCGATCATTCCGACCATTACCACTTCAGATTGCGACTCAATGAGCTAAGCTTTCGTATATAACTCGACTAGATAGGTAATGGGCCTCATAAGAACTCAGGGTCACTGAGTCGGCGATGGAGAGAGCTATGCTCGGAGTATCTCTACGAGATCAAATCAGAAATGAGGAGATCCGTAGGAGAACCAAAGTCACCGACATAGCTCAGCGAGTCGCGAAACTGAAGTGGAAAATAATGGGCGGGGAACATACTCGTAGTTCGAAGAGCTGATGGTCGTGGGGGTCCCAAGGTACTGGAGTGGGTGATGGAGTGGGTATCGTAGTGTTGGCAGACCCCCACTAAGTAGCCCGATGACATCATAAGGATCGCAGCGAGCCGCTGGATTCAGGCGGCGCAAGACCAAGGCCTGTGCATGTCCATGCAAGAGACCTTTGTCCAACAGTGGATGTGTATCGGTTAACAAAGAAGAAAAAGGAGAAGAAGATTACCTATCTCAGCTCAGCTTTTACGGTAATTATTAACACATGTTCATAATAATAGTCGGAACCAACTTCACTATAACTAGGCACGGATTGAACCACGAGGTTCAAAATTGATAAATCAAGTTACTGACTTAGGTCAACGTTGCTTCGCCTGCTGCGTAACTAGGTCACACGCCGCAAGTCAGTCTCTTTTTTTTTTAAGTAGGTATACTTAGGTAGTGACCTTACCTAGATTTATGATCAATAGTAATAGCGTATAGTACACATACACAACATTTCCCTTTTACGATTTCACCTTACGGTATAAGGAATATCGTATCCCGGAGTAGATTTTCATGTAACTATAGTACGCCATGATCTGCTTCCAATAGGCAATCACAATCTATAGTGCTTTGGTTGAAGGGAGTTCCTTTGTCACATACTTACATAATAATAATCTCCTCCCGACCGAATCCGATCACGGCGGCCAACCTCCTTAGAGATCAGCCATCTGCGCGGGAGATATTATAGTGCACAAGTGTGTGCGCAAACACAAGTGCACTCTCTATTCCCTCATCCTCGTAGTCAGATGGGACGGAAATCCGACATGACCGGAGAGAGATCAAGAGCAGGACCGACGGCTTTACGTGCTCTCCGAGGCACGGGGGTGACACACCGCCAACTTCCTAACTCCGGGATAGTACTGAGAGCTTCTTTGGCAGAAAACCCAATACAATTATTTTTTAACGGCCCGACCCGGGAATCGAACCCGGGGACTTCGTCATCTGTAGTCGAACAAGCTAGCCATTAGACCAACGAGGCAGTTCATACTTACATAGTAATAGAAGTTTCTTAATAGGAGTTGTTCTCGAGCGAGTTCTATACAAACGAAATTTTAATTTTTTCGCACGTATATTGTGGCGTAAATTGACAGGACTAAATCTCGTGCTATCCTTTTCCGCAGGCATCATTTTTATGAAAAGGGTAGGATGAGATTTATACCTTTAAATTTAGTTTAGAAATTCAGTTTATTCCAGGACATATTAATAGCTATTTCTGAGAGTTTAAGCTTTTTTGAAACGCAATAGTACTGCAATCACAGATTAGTACCATGGATACTCGGAATGGTCCGGGAGCCAGTGACAGATTTTCATGACCAAGTCCCTCCCAATCAAAACTTCGTGAAATGCATTAGGGATTTATATTATGAATATTCGCGACCGTCATACCTAATTGGAATTTACAGCTAGGGACATGTCCATTGATTTTTTCTGTGATAAATTGGAAAAATTTAAAAAAAAAGCTTTTCAAATCACTTGACCCCCACTTGACCCTCAAGTGGGAGATGTCAAGCACTAATTTGTATATGTTGTGTGTTTTTCTTAGTCATTTTTTATTTTTTATTTTTTTTTTGCCTTTATGTTTCTTATTCAAGCTGTTAATTTTATATCCTTTTAGTTAAGTTCCTTCGCACGACTTATCCGTCTAAATCTGCATGCTATATCCGCCTATAAGTTGAATTATATGTTGACCTAGCACCTAAGACCTAAATTATGTAAAAAAATATGTATAATTCTGTTGGTGGTTCTAATAAAATAAAATAAAAATAGTTATTATACGTGTACTAGAAAGTAGAACTACAATAATAAAAATATTAAAATGTAGAGTAGGTACCGATTTTAAAAATTGCGTCCACGAAAAAAAACTTTTTTTTATTTATTTCTTAATAACTTATGTCAACAACTTTTTTTCGTTTTTCATTTACTTAAACATCGCAACAACGCATGAAAGAATAAACCTAAAATAGCGTTCGTTAGTGTCTGTCGCAGCTTACAAACAACACAATGAATCCATGTTTTCCTTCGATGTATTTTCAGTATCTGTTGTTCAACTGAGTGATAAATAAGCTGATGGGCGTTGTGCCTTAAAAATAGGATTCCGTCGCCATTATGACGCGTTTCACGTAACTCATGTCATGCGCAAAAATTTCACCTACAGTTTATTACATTTTTGGTCGGACTTTTTTGTTATTTGTGCCAAGTTTGACTGTGTAATATATCACGAAACCGTTCATGTGAATATGTTGATTATAGTGTATCTGAAAATAAAATAATCCTACTTCCTATACGAATACAAATGCAAAAGTTTGTGAGGATGGATGGATTGAGGAATGTTTCTTACTCCTTCACGCCACAACGAATGAACCGATTTGGCTGAAATTTGCTAAAAAATATATAGGCTACATTTCATCCCGGAAAATTTTGTCCGGAGTATTTACGGTAATTTAAAAAAAAATTAATCCACGCGTACGATGTTGCGGGCATCACTTAGTATTGCAATAATGTCCCGCCGACCGAAAACGTCGGCGGCCAATCTTCCTAATTTCTAATTCGTATATAATATACTAGCTGATGCCCGCGACTTCGTCCGCGTGGATTTAGTTTTTAAAATCCCTCGGGAACTTTTTGATTTTATGGGATAAAAAGAAGCCTATGTCACTCTCCAGGCCCTTAACTATACCGTGCTCTGTTGCGGCGTGATTGACGAATATACCAACAAACACGCTTTCGCATTTATAATATTAGTAAGTACAGTTGGACATTGACCAACGATTCACCAATTTCGTAGATGTCGTTCGTGAAGTGGGACGCAAATACTGTCAGAACGATCATAAAAGGGTGTCAAAGATATCCGAAGATACCCGTAAACTTATGGAGCAGAGACGGGAGACTTCCTCAGCATTGCCTGAGTGGCATACTTTGAACAAGCGCGTCAAGAAGCGAATAAGATTCGACCTTCGGTGCTCCAACACCCGCAATATACAAAATGCGATCGAGCAAAACCGAGGTTCGAAAGTGTTCGCTAAGCGACTTGAGAGGAGCCACTTAACAAAGTTGAGAAACCCCGTCGGTAAAATCGTAACGTCTCAAGCAGAGGTCCTAGAGGAGATCGAACGATTTTACTCTCAACTGTACTCCTCCAAAGCTCCAAAAGCGGCTCAAGACACGAACGACAAACGTGCGATATTGACCCGCCACTACACCGAAGACATCCCAGACGTTGACCTTGGCGAGATGCGAATAGCCCTCAATCAACTTAAAAACAACAGGGCACCTGGCGATGACGGTATCACATCAGAGCTTCTACGTGCAGGAGGTACTCCGATCCTGAAAGAGCTAGCAGAGCTCTTTAATGACGTCATTGCAAACGGAACAACGCCAAAAGCATGGAGCAAGAGTATGGTAATTCTTTTCTTTAAGAAGGGTGACAAGGAGCTTCTGAAGAACTATCGGCTGATATCACTCTTGAGCCATGTGTATAAGTTGTTTTCGAGGGTGATCACAAATCGCCTCTCCCGAAGACTTGACGATTTTCAACCTCCGGAGCAGGCTGGGTTTCGAAAAGGCTACAGCACCGTAGACCACATCCACACCTTAAGGCAGATTATACAGAAGGCCGAAGAGTATAATCTACTACTCTGCCTTGCTTTTGTGGACTACGAGAAAGCCTTCGACTCTATCGGAACTTGGGCTGTTCTGGAGTCACTGCAGAGATGCCAAGTCGATTGGCGTTATATCGAGGTGCTGCGATGTATTTACGATACTGCGTCAATGACCGTCCAAGTACAGTCTCAGCAAACAAAACCGATCAACTTGAGAAGGGGGGTTAGACAGGGGGATGTAATATCCCCAAAACTGTTTAATAGTGCACTAGAAGACCTCTTCAAAACACTGGACTGGACAGACGAGGCTTTAATATAAATGGCGAATACATCTCACACCTGCGGTTCGCCGACGATGTGGTTATCCTGGCAGAGACTCCAGAAGATCTGGAGCAGATGCTGAGTAGTCTAAGCCGCTCTTCCAGACGAGTTGGTCTCGGGATAAACATGGACAAAACCAAGGTTATGTTCAATCAACATGTTGTCCCGATACCCGTGAACGTCGAAAATGTTGGAATCGAAATTGTTTCAGAGTACAACTACCTTGGCCAGACCATACAATTGGGTAGAAACAATTTCGACGAAGAAGCCAACGATACGGCTGGGCTGGGCGGCATTTGCAAAATTAAGTCAGGTCTTCTCATCGTCAATACCTCAATGCCTGAAGACGAAAGTCTTCAATCAATGTGTCCTTCCCGTCCTCACTTATGGCGCTGAAACGTGGACACTAACAAAAGGCTTGATCCACAAATTTAAAGTCACTCAGAGAGCTATGGAGAGGGCTATGTTAGGAGTTTCTCTTAAGGACAGGATTCGGAATGAAGAGATCCGTAAGAGAACCAAGGTCGCCGACATAGCTCAAACCATTAGCAAGCTGAAATGGCAGTGGGCAGGCCATGCTTGTTGCAGAAGCGATGGCCGTTGGGGCCGAAAAGTCCTAGAGTGGAGACCGCGAACAAGTAAGCGTAGTGTGGGGCGCCCTCCAGCACGTTGGACTGACGATATAAAGCGGGTGGCGGGAAGTGGCTGGATGAGGAAGGCTGAGGACCGGGTGTGGTGGCGTTCTCTGGGAAAGGCTTATGTTCAGCAGTGGACGTCCGCAGGCTTAGATGATGATGATGATGAAGTACAGTATTAGTAAGGAAGAATTAATACTACGATACGAATATAACCAGACTTTATTTTTACCGGCGATCTAATTAAAGTTTAGAACACAAAAGCAACTATTATGACTTAAATATTATGATAATATACAATACTATATTAAACCTAAATTTAATTCTAAAATTAAAACTAAAATAAAAACTAATTAAAATCAAAAACCCCATCCAAGCCACCGCAGTGTGGCATATGATAATTAGTTCTGATATCATTATTCCCTCGGGGACTTTTTTGTAGAGAATAATGAGTACTTTAATCATGTAGTCATCATCAATAATTTTTATTTATCATCAATAGTTTTCTCAGCACACGCCAAATAATGCATTTTATAGACAAAATTTTGCTACTAAATACATCATAATCTATGTTACTTCCTGATAACTTAGCTTTGTATTGGTGAAAAAATGGTTAAAATCGGTCCAGTAGTTACAAAGAATATTCGGTAGAAACAAAAAAACAAACAAACAAACAAACAAACAAACAAACAAAAAATCTTTCCTCGTTATAATATTAGTATAGATAAATCCTGTCACTAATGCTACATACTTAAATCGTCCCTAAAAAAGCTTCTTAATTGGGTAGCCCCCAAATGCAACCCTTCAACGTGTCATTTTCACCTAGGTATAATTCATGCGCTCCTGGATGTTCGTATGGTGAAAACGAAATTGTCAGTAAGGGTTACCAAAATTAGCTTATCGCCCCTAAAAAGGAAAGGTTGGTGAAAACGGACATAAAAAATAAATACAAAATGTTTTTAATACGAGCTTAAGATCAAAACAAGTCCACAACCACAATGGTAATTAAATAAAAGGAACGAAAAATCAATTCTACCCGGATAAATTGTGTTAACATGGGAGTAGCCAGTGAAATTGGTACCAGCAATAGGTGTATAGAGAGTACCTACTAGAAACTCAATGTTAGGTAAACGAAACTATTTGGAATTACATAACTAATCATCAAATTCAAAATCTTTTATTTCATGTAGGCCAACTTGTGGTTCTTATGACAAGTCAAGAATCTACCATCGGTTCGGAATGCTGATTCTGCTGAGAAGAGCCGGCAAGAAACTCAGCAGTTGCTCTTTTCAAAACAAAAATGTTACAAAATTTAGCTTATCTATCTTGTGAAAAGCTGAAGCAAAGCCGATTAGAATAGAACATAAATATGTTTTATTTATAAATAAATTTTTACAAGTGCTTTCGTGTCTATGCATAACATAAATGAATCTACCACTGGTTCGGAATGGTACTAACAATTCAATACATGTTAAGATGGGCAGACAGAAAGTATCTCCATTCCTGCCGGTGTCACCCGTTCACGAGCATGACGCATGAGCCAGCCCGCGTTGCTTCGCTCAATCACATTTGAGGGAACGTAACAACTCGCACCATACATCATCACCTATCGCCAGCCCACAGCTGGGAAAAGGTCTCCTCTCAGAATGAGAAGGATGTAGGCCAAGTATGGATTTGCAAACCTTTGAGAAAATCACTCTCAGGCCTCCTTTGAGATCATCACTCTCAGGCCTCCTTTGAGAACATCACTCTCAGGCCTCCTTTGAGAACATCACTCTCAGGCCTCCTTTGAGAACATCACTCTCAGGCCTCTTTTGAGAACATCACTCTCAGGCCTCCTATGAGAACATCACTCTCAGGCCTCTTTTGAGAACATCACTCTCAGGCCTCCTTTGAGAACATCACTCTCAGGCTTCCTTTGAGAACATCACTCTCAGGCCTCCTTTCCTCGCGATGTTTTCCTTTATCGTTAAAGCAAGTCTGCAAGTAACAGGTATTTAATTTTTAACCGACTTCAACGCTCGCTTCAACAAACGATTCGTGTCGATTCAACAAACGATATTGTGTCATCATAAGGCGAGCGTAGCGTATCGTTTACATCGTTTCTATTTATTACCTATAGGCCCGCCCGGCTTCAACAAACGTGTACAAACTAAAATTATTTTTATACTTTGTAGTGGCGTTTGAAGTATGTTTTTGGAAAAGAAAACTGTGGCAGACCGAGGTCACTTAACTAGGTCACCGTGGCGGATACAAAGTTGATCCAAAAATTTTAATCCCTTGTTCGAAGTAAGTCTTGTAAGTTGTTGCTAGAGAGAGTAGCTACTTTAGTACGAGTTGTAAAGTGTATATATCTAACAGATAAAATAGCTGTCAGATACATGTATTTAACATTTTTTATATTTTATCTGCTAGATTGTCTTAACGGACACTTGTGAAACCGAAATTTGAACGCTATCTGTCAGACAAGTTGTGGATAGGCTATCAGCAAGTGGTAAAACGGCCCTTATTGACTGACTCTTTGTAAGCTTTTCATGGCTCAATCGCTGAACCTTGTGATGAATTTCATCAAATATATAGCTTACAATTTGAAGACGAGAGAACCTAATACGTTCACATACATACACGGATCAAGGTTTAAAAAAAAGTACATATTATAAATATTTTAAAACGTTTTACGTTCGTAGCTATAATCTAGTAAAATGGGGCATCCTTTTATTTATAGAAGACTTGAACGTATTCTACGAGTCGATAGTCAATAATCCTCATACTTCAATCAGTAAAAATAATCTCTGAAAATTCTAAAATTTAGCCCAAAAACAGCCTCTAATAATATGTGTGTACAATATAAAAAGAAGTTGAGTGTGGTGGAACACTCGGTTGGAACGAAGTTCCTACTAATAATAAATTAATAATTAATCAATAATAAAAAAAATAAGATAAAAAATAATAATCTGCAATCAGGATTCGAACTAAACTATCGGTTCGGGCGATAGTTTCACTCCTTCGGATATGCCACCAAAAATGTTATGATGCAATATGGTATAAGGCAACAAGTGGCGTGACTGAAAATTCTTACCCTTTTTTCGGCTAGAGTCCACCCGCCATCCGAACCGTCCGAAAAGGCACTTTGTTTTGTTCCAATATAATTTTATTGTTTCAAATCGATTATCATTATTATTTAATTTTATTCTGCAGTATACGACTGGTATTATACATAAGCTTCAGCTTTCAATGTAAAGTTGCTTTTACTGACGTAGTAAGATTTAATAAATCTAGTTTTGTGCTTTGCTCTTTTCAACAACTGTACCTCACCAGCGAATGTAATATTTTCCCTCATATTTGTACTTAATTTTTGTTGTTCCTTAGGGCGTCCCCCACAAATATTTTTTTTTATATCGTTTTATGTTATTTTCGGCTTTTTGTTAAACATTTACAAATTATTTGTAAATCTGAGGCAATTAATAAATATATTCATTAATTCAGCAGAAAGGCTTTGAAAGATAAACAGATGGAAAATGTAAAATCACTCAGAGACGTGGAATTATCCAATCAATTACATAATCAAAAATACAAGTACCCACTTGTGTACCACTATCTATATCTATACTTATAATAAAACTGTAACTGGAAGATTTCTGTACATTTAATATATTTTGAAAATTTTAATTGGGGGATGCTTGACTATCGATACTGAGCCCAAAACAGATTTTTATTTAATTTTTGTCTGTCTGTCTGTCTGTCTGTCTGTCTGTCTGTCTGTCTGTCTGTCCGCGCTTCACGCGAAAACTACTGAACGGATTTAAATGAAATTTAGTACAGCGGTAGCTGATACTCCGGGTCAACATATAGGATAGTTTTTATCCCGATAAAACATAAGGTTACTCCAGGATAGGGGATGAAACTTTTTGTTGATTTTACTCCATAACTCAGTCAAATCTGAACAGATTTTAATAATTCTTTCTTTATTTGAAAGTGTGTACGACAAGAAATACAATGACCAATTTTGGTGAAGATCTGCTAGATATTATCGGAGATATAGGACAAAACTTCTCTCGGATAGTTCCAGGTCACTCGCATACGATATATACGTATATAGATCTTATTGACCTGAGCTATTCATTACATACTAATTTTAGACTAAGTATATCACTGACTTCCAGGCCCTAGCTCCTCAATCCTGATGGTGCAGTGTACTGCCCACCTAAATCATGGATATTTACGAACTGTCGATTGTGAATTGATATTGTAGGTGCCAAATATTTAAAATATAATAGTGTAGTGGAGCCGTAAAAGAGGACTCAATTCTGATGCTGCTGGGTACTGCTCACCAATGATAGGTAACAATTAGTATGAACTACTTAGCGTAGTGGCATAACGCAGCCGTAAAAATTTCGCGTCTCCGTTTTCCGTTTAATAAAATTTCCCACAGTAGCTTTGTATTCTTAGATGGCATCAATCTATTCAGCTAATTTAATTATCGCTCGGTTCGGTTTAGGAATCATCCACCTCCCTTCTCCTCCTCATGCTACAACTACTAATGGTACCAACTTCTCAATCCCGATGCTGCTGATGATAATACCCACCTAAATAGTGGGTGTTTACAAAATGTCGATAATGAATTCATATTGTAGGTACTAACCAAGTGAAGACTACAAAGTGGCATAGTGCAATCGTAAAAAATGTCTCACTCGCTTCGTTTGCGAGAATGTCGATTGTAGATTTCTTTTTAACCGACTTCGAAAAAGGAGCAGATTCTCAATTCGTTGGAATCTATTTTTTCAATTTTTTTATGTATGTTCACCGATTACTTGAAGGCGCCTGAACTGATTTGGAAAATTCTTACTTTTTTGTTTGAAAGGGTGGTTTTTAAATTTTACCGAAATCGGTTGAGCGGTTTTAAAAAATTAAGAAAAAAAAATATATACTTTGTTTTGTAAAAAAATTATATTAAATTATGTACTCATTAGTATATGGACTACACAGAGGCGTAGTGCGATCAAAAAAACCTTCGTGCTCGCTTCGCTCGCGAAAATATCAGTTTTCAGTTGCTACTGCGGGTGCCAAGTATGAACTACAAAGAAGCGTAGTGCAATCGAAAAAATTTGCGCTCGCTTCGCTCGCTAAAATGTGTCTTCTTGATTGGTATTGTAAGAACCAAGTATAACAAACCAATAAAGCAACGAAAACTGCAATATCTGGGACATATAATGCGTGGCGATAAGTACAAGTTGCTCCAACTAATAATACAGGGGAAGATACAAGGTAGGAGACCGCCTGGAAGAAGACGGACCTCTTGGCTCAAGAATCTCCGGACATGGTTCGGACTGAGTACTCGATCCTTATTCCGCGCAGTTGTGTGTAAGGTCCGAATAGCCAATATGATAGCCAACCTCCGGTAGGAGATGAAACCTCAAGAAGAAGAAGAAGAAGAACCAAGTATGAAGGAAACAGTTATGTAGTGCAGCCCTAAAGAATTTTGCGAAATGTCTGTTTTGGATTGCCAAGTATGGACTACATAGTGATGCAATGAAATTGTAAAAATTTTCGCGCTAGCTTCATTGGCGAAAATTTCTTAATTGTTGTTGTGAGTGTAATGTAACCAAGTATGCTCGCTTCGCTCGCGAAAATATCAGCTTTCAGTTGCTACTGTAGGTGCCAAGTATGAACTACAAATATGCGTAGAGCAATCGAAATTTTTTGATTGTAGATTGCTTTTGTCTATACCAATTAGTATGGACTACACAGAGGCGTAGTGCGATCAAAATATTTTCGCGCTCGCTTCACTCGCGAAAATTTTGGTTTTCGCTAATGTAGGTGCCAAGTTTAAACTAAAAAGGAGCGTAGTGCAATCTAAAATTTTTGCGCTCGCTTTGCTGTTGCTCGAAATTGTGTCTTTTCTTGATTGGTATTGTAAGAACCAAGTATGAAGGACACAGTTAAGTAGTGCAGCCCTAAAAAAATTGCGAAAATGTCCGTTTTCGATTGCCAAGTATGGACTACATAGTGATGCAATGTAATTGTAAAAAATTAGGCGCTCGCTTCGCTCGCGAATATGTCTTTTCTTCTTTGTTGTTGTAAGTGTAAACCAAGTATGGAGTACATAGTTAAGTAGTGCAGTCCTAAAAAATTTCGCGCTCGCTTCGCTCGCGAAAATATCACTTTTTAGTTGCTACTGTAGGTGCCAAATATGAACTACAAATAAGCGTAGGGCAATCGAATATTTTTGCGCTCGCTTCGCTCGCGAAATAGTCGGTTTTGGATTGCTTTTGTCTATACCAATTAGTATGGACTACACAGAGGCGTAGTGGGATCAAAATATTTTTGCGCTCGCTTCGCTCGCGAAAATTTCGGTTTTCGCTTGCTAATGCAGGTGCCAAGTAGAAACTAAAAAGGAGCGTAGTGCAATCTAAAATTTTTGCTCTCGCTTTGCTCGCGAAATTGTGTCTTTTCTTGATTGGTATTGTAAGAACCAAGTATGAAGGACACAGTTAATTAGTGCAGCCCTAAAAAATTTGCGAAAATGTCCGTTTTCGATTGCCAAGTATGGACTACATACTGATGCAATGTAATTGTAAAAAATTAGGAGCTCGCTTCGCTCGCGAATATGTCTTTTCTTCATTGTTGTTGTAAGTGTAAACCAAGTATGGAGTACATAGTTAAGTAGTGCAGTCCTACAAAATTTCGCGCTTGCTTCGCTCGCGAAAATGTCTTTTCTTCATTGTTGTTTTGAGTGTAAACCAAGTATGGAGTACATAGTTAAGTACTGCAGTCCTACAAAATTTCGCGCTTGCTTCGCTCGCGAAAATGTCTTTTCTTCATTGTTGTTTTGAGTGTAAACCAAGTATGGAGTACATAGTTAAGTAGTGCAGTCCTAAAATATCGGTTTTCAGTTGCTACTGTAGATGCCAAGTATAAACTAAAAAGAAGCGTAGTGCAATCCAAAATTCTCGCCTGCATCACTGGACTGTAGTCCAGTGATGCAGGCGAGAATGAAGACCAGTTGCCAATCCATCATTGAAGACCAGTTACCAACTCCTCAATCCTGATGCTGCTGGTCCTGCCTAAATTGTGGGTATTTACAAAATTTCCATTTTGAATTGATATTGTAGGTTTGCAGGTACCAAGTAGGTACAGAATATGATATAGTAGCGTAGTACAATCGTAAAAACCCCACGATTAACATAAAACAATTCTTTTTTATTACTTTTTCCACGCGGACGAAGTCGCGGGCATCAGCTAGTCTGAAATAAATTAACATGAAAATGCATCGCCTGCAAAGCGCCTCTGAAAGCGCTCATGCATTCGTTGCAGTTATCAAAGTTATACAGCGAGGAATTATTCCATGTCAACTGCAGGGCTGTCGACTTGTTTGTTGCTGCCTTGCCTTAAACAATACTAGCAATCCGCACCGGCTTCCCACGGATGCAATTTAGTAATGAAGAAATTGAGATTTTCTGACAAAAATTGCATCCCGGATATTTCTCGTGGATTTCCCATAAATTTTCTTTCATACAAACCTTGTCCTGACTAATACGAATATAACAAAAAAAAAAAATCAGCCAAATCGGTCGAGTCGTGATGCGCTACATACCTATATACATGCAGCAACTGATTTTTATTTATACTAGCTTTTGCCCGCGGCTTCGCTCACGTTAAGTTCGATTTTTCAAACCCCTATTATAATATATATTATATATATAACCCCTATTATAATATATATATATTTATATTATATAGGGGGTAAAACCCCCTTAGAGGTTGAATTTTCAAAAATGGTTTCTTAGCGGTTGGTTAGCTCACGTTAAGTTAGATTTTTATTGGTAATTAAAATCCAACTTAACGCGATTCGTATCTCCGTAAAAAGCCAACATACCAAGTTTCATGGTTATACCTAAGTTGAAAAATGACAGACTTAATAACAATCATTCACCCTCTATTTAACTCCATTGGGAGTTGAATATTTAAAAACTGTCAAACGCGTACTTCTTTATTTTCAATTGAAAGGCAAAATACCAAGTTTGATGGATATTACTTGAAAATTAACTTAAAAATCTGGACCTTTATACAAATTTTCATCCCCTATTTGAAGTCTTTGGGGGTGGAATTTTCAAAATTTGCGAAACACGTATTACTTATTTTTTTATCGAAAGCCCAAAAATTAAAGTTTCATGGATATTACATGAAAAATAATTTGATAAATGACGGACTTTTATACAAACTTTAAACCCCCATTTCTCTTGGGGTTGGAATTTTCTGTGTGCAAAATTTCAGCCCGATCCGTCCAGCAGTGGTTAGAGCTGTGCGTTGATAGACCAGTCAGTCAGTCAGTCAGTCAGTCACCTTTGCCTTTTATATATTTAGATTAAGATTATAAAGATTAGAAATCTTTGCACTAATATAAATAGGATACAGGTGGAACCTGTGAAAATTCTGTATTACCCTATTCCCAATTATAGCACAGGGAAAGAAATACAAGTTTGGAAGTTAGATTTTTGAGGCATCACTTTTCACGGGGGAGTGTTTATTTATCAACAAAAACAATGTTTTCAATCAATACGGACGGCGTGGTTTTGTCTTGAAATAAAACAGTATTACAGAGAGTTCTATGCAAACTACAGCAGAGCAGTCTGGGTCACATAACTAGGTCATAGCCAGGGCTGTCACCATTATGGAGTACCTGCCGAAAAAAATGCTTAACAGTTATTAATAGCCTTGGATTAACTTGAAATCTTGTAATGCTACATTTTATCCAACAGTAGTTTTTTGTTGAGTTAGGCTTTTAAAATCTAACGTGAGCCTTTTTTCCGGGATAGAAAGTAACATATTATCAGTCACTCTCCAGATTCTCTGGTGATCGCAGCGCAGAGTATGCGTGATTGAAAGAAAAACCAACAAACAAACACACTTTCACATTTACAATATTGGCAAGAATTTATCAGATGATGAGTGATGCTTTTTAAAGCCTTATGAAATAGGGTTGCAACAGTAATTTTCCTTGATCCCTTGACATGGCTCCCGCCTCTACTATACCAGGGAAATACCCTTTTTTACCAGATACCTAAATATAATTAAAATTATAATTATTATCTAAAACTCTTTAAACACTATTCACTGTCACAACTTTATTCATTGTAAGAGACACACAGAGACTATGTAACCTACCTACCTACTTAGTTATCTAAAATTATTACAAACTTATTAAATATTAAAATATGCCTTCTTTGTAAACACAATATTTTATAGGTTCACTAGCTGATGCCCGCGACTTCGTCCGCGTGGAAAAAGTAATAAAAAAGAATTGTTTTATGTTAATCGTGGGGTTTTTACGATTGTACTACGCTACTATATCATATTCTGTACCTACTTGGTACCTGCAAACCTACAATATCAATTCAAAATGGAAATTTTGTAAATACCCACAATTTAGGCAGGACCAGCAGCATCAGGATTGAGGAGTTGGTAACTGGTCTTCAATGATGGATTGGCAACTGGTCTTCATTCTCGCCTGCATCACTGGACTACAGTCCAGTGATGCAGGCGAGAATTTTGGATTGCACTACGCTTCTTTTTAGTTTATACTTGGCATCTACAGTAGCAACTGAAAACCGATATTTTAGGACTGCACTACTTAACTATGTACTCCATACTTGGTTTACACTCAAAACAACAATGAAGAAAAGACATTTTCGCGAGCGAAGCAAGCGCGAAATTTTGTAGGACTGCAGTACTTAACTATGTACTCCATACTTGGTTTACACTCAAAACAACAATGAAGAAAAGACATTTTCGCGAGCGAAGCAAGCGCGAAATTTTGTAGGACTGCACTACTTAACTATGTACTCCATACTTGGTTTACACTTACAACAACAATGAAGAAAAGACATATTCGCGAGCGAAGCGAGCTCCTAATTTTTTACAATTACATTGCATCAGTATGTAGTCCATACTTGGCAATCGAAAACGGACATTTTCGCAAATTTTTTAGGGCTGCACTAATTAACTGTGTCCTTCATACTTGGTTCTTACAATACCAATCAAGAAAAGACACAATTTCGCGAGCAAAGCGAGAGCAAAAATTTTAGATTGCACTACGCTCCTTTTTAGTTTCTACTTGGCACCTGCATTAGCAAGCGAAAACCGAAATTTTCGCGAGCGAAGCGAGCGCAAAAATATTTTGATCCCACTACGCCTCTGTGTAGTCCATACTAATTGGTATAGACAAAAGCAATCCAAAACCGACTATTTCGCGAGCGAAGCGAGCGCAAAAATATTCGATTGCCCTACGCTTATTTGTAGTTCATATTTGGCACCTACAGTAGCAACTAAAAAGTGATATTTTCGCGAGCGAAGCGAGCGCGAAATTTTTTAGGACTGCACTACTTAACTATGTACTCCATACTTGGTTTACACTTACAACAACAAAGAAGAAAAGACATATTCGCGAGCGAAGCGAGCGCCTAATTTTTTACAATTACATTGCATCACTATGTAGTCCATACTTGGCAATCGAAAACGGACATTTTCGCAATTTTTTTAGGGCTGCACTACTTAACTGTGTCCTTCATACTTGGTTCTTACAATACCAATCAAGAAAAGACACAATTTCGAGCAACAGCAAAGCGAGCGCAAAAATTTTAGATTGCACTACGCTCCTTTTTAGTTTAAACTTGGCACCTACATTAGCGAAAACCAAAATTTTCGCGAGTGAAGCGAGCGCGAAAATATTTTGATCGCACTACGCCTCTGTGTAGTCCATACTAATTGGTATAGACAAAAGCAATCTACAATCAAAAAATTTCGATTGCTCTACGCATATTTGTAGTTCATACTTGGCACCTACAGTAGCAACTGAAAGCTGATATTTTCGCGAGCGAAGCGAGCATACTTGGTTACATTACACTCACAACAACAATTAAGAAATTTTCGCCAATGAAGCTAGCGCGAAAATTTTTACAATTTCATTGCATCACTATGTAGTCCATACTTGGCAATCCAAAACAGACATTTCGCAAAATTCTTTAGGGCTGCACTACATAACTGTTTCCTTCATACTTGGTTCTTCTTCTTCTTCTTCTTGAGGTTTCATCTCCTACCGGAGGTTGGCTATCATATTGGCTATTCGGACCTTACACACAACTGCGCGGAATAAGGATCGAGTACTCAGTCCGAACCATGTCCGGAGATTCTTGAGCCAAGAGGTCCGTCTTCTTCCAGGCGGTCTCCTACCTTGTATCTTCCCCTGTATTATTAGTTGGAGCAACTTGTACTTATCGCCACGCATTATATGTCCCAGATATTGCAGTTTTCGTTGCTTTATTGGTTTGTTATACTTGGTTCTTACAATACCAATCAAGAAGACACATTTTAGCGAGCGAAGCGAGCGCAAATTTTTTCGATTGCACTACGCTTCTTTGTAGTTCATACTTGGCACCCGCAGTAGCAACTGAAAACTGATATTTTCGCGAGCGAAGCGAGCACGAAGGTTTTTTTGATCGCACTACGCCTCTGTGTAGTCCATATACTAATGAGTACATAATTTAATATAATTTTTTTACAAAACAAAGTATATATTTTTTTTTCTTAATTTTTTAAAACCGCTCAACCGATTTCGGTAAAATTTAAAAACCACCCTTTCAAACAAAAAAGTAAGAATTTTCCAAATCAGTTCAGGCGCCTTCAAGTAATCGGTGAACATACATAAAAAAATTGAAAAAATAGATTCCAACGAATTGAGAATCTGCTCCTTTTTCGAAGTCGGTTAAAAAGAAATCTACAATCGACATTCTCGCAAACGAAGCGAGTGAGACATTTTTTACGATTGCACTATGCCACTTTGTAGTCTTCACTTGGTTAGTACCTACAATATGAATTCATTATCGACATTTTGTAAACACCCACTATTTAGGTGGGTATTATCATCAGCAGCATCGGGATTGAGAAGTTGGTACCATTAGTAGTTGTAGCATGAGGAGGAGAAGGGAGGTGGATGATTCCTAAACCGAACCGAGCGATAATTAAATTAGCTGAATAGATTGATGCCATCTAAGAATACAAAGCTACTGTGGGAAATTTTATTAAACGGAAAACGGAGACGCGAAATTTTTACGGCTGCGTTATGCCACTACGCTAAGTAGTTCATACTAATTGTTACCTATCATTGGTGAGCAGTACCCAGCAGCATCAGAATTGAGTCCTCTTTTACGGCTCCACTACACTATTATATTTTAAATATTTGGCACCTACAATATCAATTCACAATCGACAGTTCGTAAATATCCATGATTTAGGTGGGCAGTACACTGCACCATCAGGATTGAGGAGCTAGGGCCTGGAAGTCAGTGATATACTTAGTCTAAAATTAGTATGTAATGAATAGCTCAGGTCAATAAGATCTATATACGTATATATCGTATGCGAGTGACCTGGAACTATCCGAGAGAAGTTTTGTCCTATATCTCCGATAATATCTAGCAGATCTTCACCAAAATTGGTCATTGTATTTCTTGTCGTACACACTTTCAAATAAAGAAAGAATTATTAAAATCTGTTCAGATTTGACTGAGTTATGGAGTAAAATCAACAAAAAGTTTCATCCCCTATCCTGGAGTAACCTTATGTTTTATCGGGATAAAAACTATCCTATATGTTGACCCGGAGTATCAGCTACCGCTGTACTAAATTTCATTTAAATCCGTTCAGTAGTTTTCGCGTGAAGCGCGGACAGACAGACAGACAGACAGACAGACAGACAGACAGACAGACAGACAAAAATTAAATAAAAATCTGTTTTGGGCTCAGTATCGATAGTCAAGCATCCCCCAATTAAAATTTTCAAAATATATTAAATGTACAGAAATCTTCCAGTTACAGTTTTATTATAAGTATAGATAAATAACGATTTACGAAAATGGTTTGCGCTTTGTATGTTTATTGTTCTAATAGAAATGTATGACTTTTGCTCGAATGGTCGTAAATAAAAATATAAATCTTTGGATTCCCTCCCACATGTTAGTATATAGTGTTTTTCTTGGAATTAATATTTTATGAATAGATTGTTTATTTGTAATTTCTCTGAGAACCTCTACTGAGTTATAGATATATTTACTTTTTCATTTCTGTGATAACATAAACCGGACAAGGCTTCAACCTCCCTCTACTTATTCACAAAAAATATCAACATAATATGTAACTCATGGGTGGATTTCCCAACAGCAAAATTTACGCGGCATGTATGAAATCGGTAGTGCAGACCGTTGCTGTACAGTGCTTATATTTTTTTCTAGGCAGAAGAGTATGTTATCTTTATGGAACCAGTAAATATTTCTCGATAAAGATTGCAGTTTAGGAATAAAAAAAATTTTAAACCCCTAATTTTTCATTTCGGTGGCTGTCCTCACAACATTTTTCAGTGTAATTTCCCTCATAAAACAAAAACTATTGGTTGTTTTGGCTTATGGCTATTTTTATTTAAATCTTTAATAGTGTTAGTATTATCACAAAGTAATTTATAATAATATCTACCCAGATTAAGAACTGGTAAGTAAAAATGCATGTGTCCCAGAAAGTCCTTTCATTTCGGTGGCTTAAAGTTAATCAAGAATATTTTTGCATAGAACAACTCTAGCTCCCCCCTTATGCGTTTAGAACATACGTAATAGTGGCCTCTAGGTGTTTATCGTGTATGGAAGTGCGCCGATTGCCTGCTTGTTCCCCAAAAAAACGTTTGTATGTCATTTCGGTGACGTGCGACACATTTCTTTTCATTTCCGTGTATAGGTATAACTTGTCTTGCAATGAGCTAATATATTTAATTAAATACTTATGAGCTGTGCTATGTAATGAGCTATAGTGCTGTGTAATGAGCTATAGGTAATATGTTTATTTTTGTAGTATTCCTTATATCCTATAATAAATACTTTTTTAGTTATGCTAATTTTTACCCTTGGTTTTCATTTCGGTGTTTTCATTTCGGTGGATTCGGTGGCCTAAACTGGCCACCGAAGTGATAAAAAACCCACCGAAATGATAAAAATTCTCATTTCGGTGAGCTTTTATCATTTCGGTGTATAATAGTTTCATTTCGGTGGATTATTATTTTATTTCGGTGAAAATCCGGATCAACACGTGAATTTTTCACAAACAAAAATATTTGTTTAATTTTAAAGTATGTACTAGCTGAGCTAGGGTTGGGTCACCGTTATCATTTAGGGGTATGAAAAATAGATGTTGGCCGATTCTCAGACCTACATGATATGCACACAAAATTTCATAGAAATCGGTCTAGCCGTTTCGGAGGTGTTTGGTAAAAAACACCGTGACATGAGAATTTTATATATTAGATATATATGAAAATTTTAAGAGGAGGACGCTTTATTACCGATCCTGTAAAACAACTTTTTTTAATTTTAGTCCGTCTGTCTGACTGTCTGTGCGCGCATTACGTGAAAACTACCCAACGGATTTAAATACAATTTGGTATAGTAGGTAGCTGATACTCCGGGTCAACATATAACATATAAGATTTTATCCTCATAAACAATAAGGTTCCTCCGGGATAGGAGATGAAAATTTTGTATTTTACTCCATAACTCCGTGAAAGTAGAAAGATTATCAATTTAGGTAAGGTTTATGTTTGAGGTTAGCGTTTGCTCAGTAGAAAAGTAATATTTTGTCTGTCTGTATACGTTTTCGGTGCATTTTAATTTCGGTGGACACATTCTTTCATTTCGGTGGCATCCAAATTTCAAACACGAATTTACATAGGTGAAATAGGATATATGTTTATGGCATTACATAAGAGCATAACCTATATCAAGAAGTATAATATACTACAGCTTAAATTTAAAAAAAACTTATAATACGAAAGTTCACCGAAATGAAAGAAAAAAACCACTTTGTTGAAATTGACCCTTAGTCTTTGTGAAACAAAATATTCATCTGCACAAACAAACAGGCGATACACACAATCGACCTATTAGGAATCGTCATAAACTAGAAATACCATTATGTCGCCTACGCAAAGTGCAAAAATCCTTTGTGGGGCTGAGCGTACGCTTGTATTATAATATGATTCCGAAGGAACTGATAGATTTGCCACTGCACAAATTTAAACAATGCGTAAAAACTCACTTACCGAGTCACGGAGTTAATGACTTTCTTAATGACAAAGTTGCATGGGATCTTAAAATTAGTATTTGAATATTAGTATTCAATTCGATGCCTTAATATGGGTAGCCTAAGTATGTCACGCTCTCTTTAAACATTGCTGTGGTGGTGTCGTGTGGTGCGGGTTGTTGTTCCTTCAAATATGGTCCAGCGAAGCAACGAACGGCTGGATCATGCGTCATGCTCGTGAACGGGTGCCGCCGGCTAGAATGGGGCTAGTTTCTGTCTGCCCGTCTTAACATGAATTGAATTGTAGTACGTTTTTTTCTTGGAACTTCCCCTCATTGTGGAAATATTATATTCTATTCTAACAAAGATGCATGGGTTATATCAGCTTGGCATCCAGCTGCCCACAAGATAGTATAAAAACTTATTACAATGTAATTTAGCTACTTAATAATATTGTAATAGTACATTGTTCTACGAGGGGTGAAAGTGACCCATTACTTACGAGGGCGTCATTTGAGACACGAGGCGAAGCAGAGTGTATCAATACGCCCGAGTTAGGAATTGCACTTTCTCCCGAGTGATACATAGTGCTTTATACTACACCTACGAGGAAAATAACAGACACATTTTATAATTATTGAAGTTTACTTTAGAGATACGCCGTCTACTTTATAGGTACGCAGGCTACTTTTAAGGTACGACAGCTACTTTAGAGGTACGCCGGCTACTTTAGAGGTACGCCGACTACTTTAGAGGTACGCAGGCTACTTTTAAGGTACGCAGGCTACTTTGGAGGTGCGCAGGCTACTTTTAAGGTACGCCAGCTACTTTAGAGGTACGCCGGCTACTTTAGAAGTACTCTGACTACTTTGGAGGTAGGCAGGCTACTTTTAAGATACTCCAGCTACTTTAGAGGTACGCCGACTATTTTAGAGGTACGCAGGTAGCCTGCGTAACACCAAAGTAGCCTGCGTACCTTTAAAGTAGACGGCGTACCTCTAAAGTAGCCTGCGTACCTCTAAAGTAGCCTGCGTACCTCCAAAGTAGTCGGCGTACCTCTACGGTGACTACTTTAGAGGTACGCAGGCTACTTTTAAGGTACGCAGGCTACTTTCGAGGTACGCCGGCTACTTTAGAGGTACGCCGACTACTTTACAGGTACGCAGGTAGTCTGCGTACCACCAAAGTAGCCTGCGTACCTCCAAAGTAGCCTGCGTACCTTAAAAGTAGCCTGCGTACATACCTCCAAAGTAGCCTGCGTACCACCAAAGTAGCCTGTGTACCTGTAAAGTAACTTGCGTACCTCTAAAGTAGACGACGTACCTCTAAACGAGCTGGCGTACCTTAAAAGTAGACTGCGTACCTCTAAAGTAGACGGCGCACCTCTAAAGTAGACGGCGTACCTATAAAGTAGCTGGCGTACCTTAAAAGTAGCCTGCGTACCTCCAAAAAAGCCTGCGTACCTTCTAAGTAGCCTGCGTACCACCAAAGTAGCCTGCGTACCTCTAAAGTAGACGGAGTACCTCTAAAGTAGCTGGCGTACCTTAAAAGTAGCCATTTTTTTAAGTATTTGTATTACTGAACTAATTTTGTCAAAAATTAAAAAAGGACAACCACGTATGTAATGGATTTTTCTCACCTCCGGGCGGAAAGCGTCAATTTTCCTCCCGCTGCGCTAAACGAAAATGTCGCTTTCCGCCTCCGTCGAGGAGAAAAATAGTATACACACCACGGGCAGTAAATAAGAAAGCCTCAGATCACATGTAATTGTTGTCCGAGGCGAAATTTTACTGCCCTAGATGTGTAATATACTATTATATCATACTTGCTCAGTAACTAGGGATTACTATGGTGGAAAGTCTCCTTGTAAGTTGGTGTTTGCAATTCAAGGCAACATTACGTCGCACTATGCTTGAATTGTAATGTTCACATTACAGTTCAAGCTATGCAAAACTCCTTGGTAAACAATCTCTTTTCTTATAAAATGGTAAGAAAGCTTTTTACTGAAAAAAAAACACTGAACATGGTGGCATTTAATTTCCATACATTTCAAACTATGCAAAACTCCTTGGAACTCAGAGCCGTAAAAAAAAAATAGAAAACTATTTACGAAAAAAAAATGGAAATGGCGGCATTTCATTTGATGTGAAAGTTTGTGAAGTTTGTTCGTAAAGGGATTTAAGTTATTTACAATAATGTCAAGCACTTCATCAGATGATGAAAAAGGAGGAGAGCCTGATTTTTGTTTGCTTGAAGCAGAACAAATGATGCAAAACCTTTTGCCGGATAAGTCCAAAGAGCGCTACGTGAAAACTTACGAAGAATTCAACAAATGGCGTGCAAAGAAAGGAATTACATCTTTGGCAGAATATGTTTTGCTTTCTTATTTCAATATGCTGTCAAAAAGCTACAAACCACCGTCATTGTGGTGTTTTTACTCTATGCTAAAAGCAACTTTCTCTAAATTTGCTAATTATTCTAATTAAAATTTCATTTTGCATTACCAATGTTTTATTTACCTCGCAAGAATGATATAAAGTAGAATGCTTACCTCGGTTGCAAGTAGCTATTACACCCTCGAACTATATTCACCCTCGCTCGCTGCGCTCGCTCGTGTGACTAAATATCTCGGGTGCACGCGATCCATTAGCGCCCTATGCGAGCTGCGCTCGCACTGGCGCCAAATTGGATCTTGTTCTGTAATAGCTTACTTACGTCCCTTGTGTAACAATCTACTATTAATACAACTTTTCAGCCCGCTAAAGCACGTAAGTAATGAAATTTCATACATTTTTTCAGCCCGCAGATTTGTCTCCACGTAAAGACGTATTTTCTTTCTCGCTCTTTCTCGATATGACACAAATCAGAAGGTACTTTCCGAGCAGGTGTAGTATAAAATGATTATTTTAAAAAGAGCAATTCTGCTGACTTTCTTGCCGGCTCTTCTCAGCAGAATCCGCTTTTCCGAACCGGTGGTAGAGTCATGAAGTGTCATAAGAGCCACAGGCTGGCCTACGTGAAATAAATAATTTTGAATTTTGAATTTTTTTTTAATTTCATGCCCGCTTTCACCAACCATATACTAATCTAATATAATAAACTAAATCATCCCCTAATTAATAAGAGTCTCTTTATGTAGGTAAATACGATCCCCCTAAATACGATCTGTTCCATTTTCCAATTTCCACCTACGTGGAAATTGCATTGGGTAACGGATTCCTAAAGGTTCGTGAAAACGAAATTGACTGGGCGACGCCTAGCTAACTAGAAGCTAGAAGAACTCTCTGAACGTCCAAATTATTCTTCGGATAAATGTTACTTACTGCACTGGTGCTGAAATTGGCACTACAATGTGATGTAAAAAGAATAATACCTATGTTAAATGACGTACTGGCAACCCTGCCCGCGCAGCCTTGGCCTAGGTACCTGTTGATACTCATATATCGATTCAGAATCTCCGTGATAACGTACTGTTGCACTATGCCGCTGAAAGCTGCAAATTACTTTAGCGCCTGTTAATTTACGTTAACGTTTAAGTTGACTATATTTTATTTTAAACTACTTAGCTACTAATTTATTACATTTAGACTAGTTTTTGTTAGTATTAAGTATTAACTAGCATATGGCTAAGGCCACTTACACTAATTAGGAAAAAAAAGTAAAAGCAACAGGACAAACAATAAGGAAAAACAGAATATCCGCTGGATACAACGGCATAAGACCGGGTCATGTGAAAATACATACAATAGAGACCTATATAAAGCAGTGGACGTCTATCGGTTGATACTTGATACAAGGGAAGAAAGGAAAAAGAATTTTCTCAACTTGACCATCATAGAAAGAAAAATTACTGAAGTTTGCTTACAACTACGACATTCAGAAAGTAGTTCACTTATAAAAAGACTTGTCCTGGCTGACTGACTGACTGACTGATCTATCAACGCACAGCCTAAACCACTGAAGCTAGAAACTTGAAATTTTGACAGTAGGTTCCTTTTATGACATAGGCGAGCACTAAGAAAGGATTTTTTGAAATTCCACCCCCAAGGGGGTTAAATAGGGAGTTTGTATGAAAGTCCGTCATTTTTTAAATTTCAGCTATGAAACGTTGTATTTGGGCTTTCAATTAAAAACACAGAAATTTTTCTTTCATAGATTTTGAAAATTCTGCCCCGAAGGGGTAAAATGGGGGTTGAATGTTTGTATGATAGTCCTTCATTTTTCAAGTTATTTTTCAAGTAATGTTTATTAAACTTGGTGTTATTTCTCTTGCTTAAAAATAAAGAAGTACATATTTTACACTTTTTGAAAATTTCACCCCCGAAGGAGTAAAATAGGGGTTGATTGTTTGTATGAAAATCCGCCATTTTTCAAGTTATGTTTATAAAACTTGGTATTTTGGCTTGTATATAGAAGTACGTATTTTAAATTTTTTGAAAATTCTACCCCTAAAAGGTTTAAATAAAGGTTGAATTTTTTTTTATCCCAATAAAACCAGCCGGGATTTTCAAAGAACCTAATTCCACACGGACGAAGTCGCGGGGGCAACAGCTAGTAATTCATTATAATCAGTACCGCCCGCAGAGTAACTCTTAATTAAATGAAACTAGGTGTCGAGCTGCTACACTCTTGAAGCACCGAGCGTATGTACTCGTGGGTATAATAAATGAAAAATTTTTGCTACTACATATTATTAAATTAAAATACGCAGCGAAGTGATAATCCGCTCTTAGAGACTTTCTTTGAACGTATTTACTTAGTTTAATAATTTGAAAGGACTTGAATAATTTTACTAAAACTCGCATGGGTATTTACTTAAACATATTGTACTTTTCACATGGTGTGCTTAATACTTATATACCTACCTACTTCATACCATAATACCTGTTTTTTTCTAGTTAACTAAATCTCGAACTTGAAAATACACATTTTGACAATTTGGACATTATAGTTTTTGAATAATCGCCATGATTTTATTAGCATTTTTTTAACTTATTTCCAAGCACTTGATTTGTCTTAGATTGTAATCTAACCTGGGTGATTAAGTAACGAAGCAATTAAACGAAGTTCATCGTACTGGAAAGCTTAGGAGGATTGCAAATGCAACAGCATCCACCCACAGTGTCAGACTAATAAAATCACAAAATCATAGTTTGGCGGCACACTTTTCCGTTAGGATGGTTTAACTAATTATGGCTTAGAAGCCATCTACCAGAAAAATTTCTGGTATTATGTAGGTACATTTTAATTTTTCCCACAGCTATGATGCGGCGCGGTTCAATGGCGATCACCGGCGGCGGCGAGCCTTTGATCGTTGTGGAGGAAAGCGGGGCTGAAGAAGAGGCCTCGTACCGCCCACCTCTCCCCATCCGCGGCTTCTCCGAGGACCAGGAGTCCCCGCCGGACCCTTACCACTTGTCGCCCTGGCGTGAGACGCGCAAGCACTCCCTTCCAACGCCCTCCTGCACTTCTGGACCTACGGCTAGTCAGGTAACACTGTAAATTCACGACTCATACAATTGGTATACAGTAAAGTGAGCAACTTTACAGTACTGTATACCAATTGTTGATATATAGTCTAGGTATCATTTCCCTTCTTCTGATCTCTGATCGTTATCTCTGATCACTTCTAATAAGGTTTATTTAGATAATTTTTTTACGGCTATAGGCCCAAAAGTTACCAAACATTATGTTACCAAAGTTTGATAAAATTAAGGTATCTAGATCTACTGGACAGACTTAGATAAATTTGAAAGACATCCGTTTTTAGAAATTTGTTATTAACCGACTTCAAAATAGGAAAAGGTTCTCAATTCGTCGGAATCTTTTTTTTATGTATGTTCACCGATTACTCGAAGAGGCCTGAGCCGATTTGGAAAATTATTTTTTTTGTTTTAAAGGGTATACCTACTTCCCAGGTGGTCCCATTTAAATTTTATCGAAATCGGTCGGGCGGTTTTTAAAATATCAACAATAAATTATATAGTTTGTAGTGGCGCGGGCGTTTGAAGCAGTGGTTTGAAGTCGGTTTTTCAAAACGATTTTTTTATTATTTTGAAAAGAACAACTGCTAAGTTTCTTGCCGGCTCTTCTCAGCAGAATCCGCTTTCCGAACCGGTGGTAGAGTCATGACTTGTCATAAGAGCCACAGGTTGGCCTATGTGAAATAAATAATTTTGAATTTTGAATTTTTTTGAATTTAGAATTTTATATGAAATTATAATATCACAATATTTTGTTTAAGTACTTGGAACAAATCGTCACGGTTAGTTAATATTCTCATTCATTCATATCTGTGGCAGGTACGTCGCCTGTCGGAGAGAGGGGAAGGCGCGGCGCACGAGGCTCGGGAAGCAGCGTTCCTGGCTACACTGAGCCAGGTGTCACCGCAGCCCGGTGGTCGAAGGTATACCTACCTAAATAAAATACATACACTTATGTGAATTAAATATAGCGAATAAATATACCGTTTTAGCGCTGCGATGTCTCACACAGACAGACGCTCTCTTTCCGTTAGAATTTTAAACAATACCATGTTGTCAGTTATTGATAAAATAGAAGGGGAACAAAAGAGATTTGAAAGAGAGGAAAATAGGAAATATTCCTTGAGTAGCCTAATATGTGAAACGCAGCGTTCGCCTCGTTCGTGAGGAAATAAAAACCTAATAAAATTGGAAAAGGTCGCGGGCATCAGCTAGTTCTATTATAAAATACGTTACAAAGAGTTTTCTTTTCAGACATTCCGTAGTAACAATATCAAGAGTGCCTCAGGCGCTGTTCGGACGAGGCCGTCGAGAATCAATCGCGGCGTTCCCCGCCCTCGGTAGCCGACGAGACTCGGGAGCGAGTATTAAAAAATGTAAAATAAATGTTTTTTCATAGCATCCTTTAATCAATTACGAAGTTTTTCCTCAATAGCCAAGCGGTTAAAGGTGCGAACTGAAAACTGAAAATTTGACGGTTCGATGCCAACCCGTTTTTTTTCGCTTTTTTTGACGGTAGAGGAGAATATTAGTGAAGTTCAGCTTGACTAATATTCTTTTAAAAAAGTCCTTTATTTATTAGAATAGGCTTGCGCTTGACGACAATCGATGATAGAAAGCTCTGATGAGGTCTAAGTTGGAGTCCGCTCGCCTAGTAGGTAGATGCCTATTCACTCTTGCCTTGAAGGTACTTAAATATTAAAACGCTAGTGTTGATGGTTTTAAACAAAAACTCTTTTACAGGTCCGCCAGCTACGGACACGCTGGGCAGCACACACAACCTGCAACTGGACATAATGGACGACATTTTACAGGCTCGCAAGGTACGGATGCGTTTATGGAACACCTCAAATGAAAAGGTTTGCGAGGTGCAACCACTGGACGAACGATCTCCGAGCAGCGGTTCGGTTAGGTACACGAACAGAGGACGTAGACATTCAGATTACATGGGGGCACAGCTACCGCCGATCCCCGCACGTCGCCGTGCGTCGGAAATGCCTCCACCCATCCCGCCACGCACTGGCGCAGGGGTCGTGTGTACCGACACGGATCTCAAGCTCATGCTCAACGCTCTGACATCATCGGCCACGGAGATCGACAGGTGCGGTAAGCCGGAACTAAAGAAAAGAAAACTGGCAGATATGCGCTCGAGCAGTTTCGATGCGTCAACGCTTAGAGAAAAACTGACGGAATCCGGCGCTACTTGGTTCGCCAGGAGACATCAAACCCTAGCCACGAAGAAGAAAGAAAACGAGATCAGAAAGCCAAAAGTGACGTTTGCACCTGACGCCAAGCCGACTTCGGGCGACGCGGCCGCCGTAGTGTGGGACAGGCCGAGCGGTTCCGTCGTGGACGCGAGCGCACTCGGTAGCGCTATAGAAGTTTTTCTCCGAAGTGGTAACACTGCAAGCCCCGGGCCGTCGACGTCCGGTGCACAAATTCCTAAAGAGACGATAGCTAAAACCGAGAATGAAACTCGACCGACCCCTAGCACGAGTAAAGCGGGGCGCAGCGAAGACGAGCGTTGGTTCCTGAACCGATCCGAGGAGGAAGAACCCGCGGAGGGCTGCGACGCGTCGCTGTGCTCTTCACTGAAAGACCTTTTCGTGTAGGCGTTTCAAAATCAAATATTACATAGTTGTCAAGTACTGATTATTTCTCAGGTGGCGAGTGAGATGCGAGATACTTCTTAAAGTTCTTAGTCATGTACGCTCGATGTACCTTACTTTATATTGATCTTTCAATGTGATAGACTGAACGCCGGACGCCGGCGCCGGTCGCCCTGAGTCGACTCGCGACCGACGCCCGCTCTGCGTTAGGTATATAATGTATAGAGTAAATTCTATTTTCATTGTAAATTTTTCGATATTAGAAGTCAAAGTTATTAGATTTATCGTTAGTTAGAGAATTGTAAGTATTTGTAATGAAAGGGCGCGCGTCCTCCACCGCGCGCCCGACGTCCCCGCCCCGTCTCGTTGGACAGTCTTCGTCTTGTAATCGAATGTTAACCATTAAACAATTTATCTTTGTCATTGTATAGCAGATAATCACAAGAGACGTCGCGTTGGGAGAAACGTACGCTTAATAGACGAATACGACTTCCAGTCGTCATAATAATATATCAATAAAATTTTTATCGATGTTTCCTGATATTTTATTTTTATTTTTATAATACCTACTACCTAATAGCGTATTAGCCGCGACTTCCACTACTTGAAATAATCCCTGGAAAAAAGCCCTCCCCTGGAAAAGCTTCAAGGGTAAAAATATCCTACTTAATATTCGTCCCAAGATTTAAATTCTATGGGCACATCAAATTAGTTCAACTTTTGAGTACCTAGCGACAAACAGATACACTTTCACACATATTATATAATTATACTAGCTGATGCCCGCTACTTCGTCCGGGTTGGAATTGTTTTTAAAAATCGGTTTGTGATCGTTATCGTTAAACATGAAGTGTTTTACGTTTGCACTACCACACGTGTAGTCTCACATCTTGAAAAGAGCAACTGCTGAGTTTCTTGCCGGTTCTTCTCACCAGAATCCGAACCGGTGGTAGAGTCATGACGTGCCATAAGAGCCACAGGTTGGCCTACGTGAAATAAATTATTTTGAATTTCTACAAATATTTCAAAACCAAAAAAATTAGGCAAATCGGTTCAGCCGTTCTCGACTTTTTATGAGACTAACAAACGTCAATTAATTATTATATGGATTATCTACGGATTGTTGTTGGTCACAGATGTTACGTCTTTAAAATTATTCTTATGTATTATGTATGCGTGAAATCAGGGCAAAATCTGATCAATGCAGCCCTATCCATAAAGTGTTTTAGTAGGTAAAGTACGAAGCTAGATGTTAGCTTCAAATCCTGAATGAAGGGAGCCAACCGTTGTAAATGAGTACCTATCTGTTGTTGAGGACTTAGAAAGTGATATAGGCTTTTTATCTCAGCAAAACGGATTTTCGCTGGATTTCAAATACAAATCTTACTCCACGCGGTCACAGTCATGAGCAAAAACTAGTTCAGTTCTAAATACGACTACCAAAGTGAAAGGATCAAAGGTTTACGAGCACGACAGACATGAAATCCAATTGAAGGTACTTTTACGAGGTAAGTTCAGCATTATATTTACGAGGTATAAGGACAGGGCCGCACTAGCCGATCAAAAGCGGCGCAATATGGACGCATCTGAAAACAAACTCCTATTTTTAACCGACTTCAAAAAGGGAGGAGGTTCTCAATTCGTAAGAATCTTTTTTTTACCGATTGTATGTTTACCGATTACTCGAAGATGCCTAAACCGATTTGGAAAATTCTTTATTGTTTCAAAGGGTACATTTCACAGGTGGTTCCATTGAAATTTTATCAAAATCGGTCGAGCGGTTTTTAAAAAATCAACAATAAATTTTATACTTGGTAGTGGCGAGGGCGTTTGAAGTTGGTTTTGTAAAAAAAAAATTTGTATTAAATTATTTAGGAGTAGCGGTTGTCACATCAGTTACGCGACGTGCGAAAGTTTAAATCGTTCATGTTGGTGCGTGTATATAAAATTACATAAATGAAGCCTTGATAACTCAACGGGCAAGGGGCTGGGCGCTGCGGGACGGAAATTAGAAAGGTCTACGGATTGCACTCGTTGCAATATTGCTCACTCCTAACATTAGCTTGAAACTTAATTTGGATCGCAGTTGCCTTACTTGTGGCTCAGACCTTTAAAACCGTACCATAGAATGATGTAGGTACCTTTTGCTTTCCAGACCATTCCTTAGTCAATATTATTATGCTTCTGCTTTTTACCTTAGTCAATATTATGTTTCAGTATATACCAGTACTGCTAGTTACCTATTTGTTGTATTGTGTTGTGAGCAACCCATTAACGTCTCACTACTGAGCGCAGGTTTCCTTTCAGAAAAGGGCTATATATGTATATAGGCCATAGTCTACCACGCTGGCCCAATGCGAATTGGTAGACTTCACACACCTTTGAGAACATTATGGTGAACTCTCAGGAGTGCAGGTTTCCTCACGGTGTTTTCCTTCACCGTTGAAGCATGTGATATTTTATTGCATAAACGCACTTAACTCCGAAAAGCCCGGGCTCGAACCTGCGACCCCCCTAATAGGAGGCCGCAGTCCTAACCACTAGGCTATCACTGACCTATTTACCTTGTTTAAAATAAACGTAAAAATCGGCCAAATGCGAGTCGGGCCTCACTCTTTCCGTACATATGACCAAATCAATTTTCTAGTCTAACTAGATATTTAAATATCTGAGTTCTTAGATACTACTAAATTAGCATATTATGGGGAAAAATACTCGTTTGTTTTGGCCACAATTACTTATAAACCGCATCATATAAATCGGTGTTTTCAGTATATTTTGTTGTTTAAATACACTATATAGTACATAATATAAAGAAATTTCAAATTCCTAAGTAGTTTCGTTTTAGAGATAGACCCCGTAACAGAAGTGAAACCGAAAACTTTGACGGCCTTAGTGACCGTCAAAGTTTTCGGTTTTAGACCACTAAAATAATAAAAATACATATTTGAACTCTACTTAATGAATTCTAGACAGTGAAATCCCACATGCCAGGGTAAAAAAATAAAATTTTATTTCGACTCCTTTTCCATGAATGGGAACTCCCTTTATTTTTATTTTTAATTTAATTTTACTTTTATTATTTGTTGTTATAGCGGCAATAGAACTACACACTCTGTGAAAATTTCAACTGTCTACCTATTACGGTTTACAAGATACAGCCCGCTGACAGACGGACGGACGGACGGACGGACGGACAGACGGACAGCGGAGGCTTAGTAATAGGGTCCCGTTGGCACCCTTTGGGTACGGAACCCTAAAAACGATTGCTAACTTTATTGACTGTCAAAAGACAGGCTCACGAAAGCATCATAACTTAATTAATCTTGTGTGTTGGTAAGTTGTAAGCAAATGCACACAAAGAAAAGAAGAAATGGTGCACTGATAAAAGCTAAATATTTAGCTTAGCGTATATACATATTACGTATAAACGTAATATGTACTTAATGCAATCTCACAGATTGCTCGAATTCGTAACTCGTAACGTTATCTACGTAGCAAGAAATTCTCAGCCGAATGCTACGAACATAGAGTTTAATTACCCCGTTCAACGGATGCTCGATTTTTAATTAAACTCTTAATAATGCCTCGTTAACGTGAATCAGTGAAAGCCTAGTGGTTACGACAGCGGTCTTCTATTCGGGGGGTCGCAGGTTCGATCACAGGCACGCATCTCTGACTTTTCAGAATTAAATGTGAGTTTAAGCAATTAAAAATCACATGATTCAAAGGTGAAGGAAAATATTTCAAACAAACAACAAACTTTCCAGGTAACCCCCTTTTTGAGCACCAAATGACGGTTCGCTTAGCTATTGCGGGTAACTTGGTCTCCTACGGACGGTTCTCCATAAAATAAACGTCAAAAAAGCGTTCGGTATGCTCCAAAGGAATAAAGGAATATCAATTTCGTTTAAATTGCTTTAATACAAGCGAAGAGCGTGTCAGTCGAAGCTAGACGCTATAAAACGGATTCTGTGGCTAAATTGAAATCTTGCCACGCTCCGACGCATGACGCGGCGCTGCCAAGTGTGCAAAACCCATTAGACACCCTCGTAAACAGAGAGATGTCATATTACTCGGGACTGGAAGAAAACCGTAGCGTCAGAGGATTGGCAGCTGCATTTTTATGAAATTACTTAATAATTAATAAACAGACTGTTATTTAATAGCATTATTCGTCTTTTAGTACTTAGCAACAAAGTATAGAATAAAATAGTTTATTCAAATAAACTTTCAGAAAAAAAGAAAGAAGATTTATTTTGTTCTCAACGGTGTAAGGTGTTACCAGGTGTTACAAACAAAATATTAAATCGCAGTTTGTGATGGTTGGCTTAAGTTCCTTTTTTCGACATCCAAATTGGGTCCTCAGGCAACTTAGGCGGAGAAGACCTGTGTAGTCTCCACAGGTCTCCACTCGCCTGAGTTGCACAGGCTGTGTGGCACGGGTCTCCGCTTGCCTGAGTTGCACAGGCTTTGCGGCACAGGTCTCCGCTCGCCTGAGTTGCACAGGCTTTGCGACAAAGGTCTCCGCTCGCCTGAGTTGCACAGGCTGAGCGGGGCAGATCTTCGCTCACCTGAGTTGCACAGGCTGTGCAGTGCAGGTCTCCGTTCGCCTGAGTTGCACAGGCTGAGCGGAGCAGATCTTCGCTCGTCTGAGTTGCACAGGCTGTGCAGTGCAGGTCTTCGTTCGCCTGAGTTGCACAGGCTGAGCGGGGCAGATCTTCGCTCACCTGAGTTGCACAGGCTGTGCAGTGCAGGTCTCCGTTCGCCTGAGTTGCACAGGCTGAGCGGTGCAGATCTTCGTTCGCCTGAGTTGCACAGGCTGTGCGGCACGGGTCTCCGCTTGCCTGAGTTGCACAGGCTGTGTGGCACGGGTCTCCGCTTGCCTGAGTTGCACAGGCTTTGCGGCACAGGTCTCCGCTCGCCTGAGTTGCACAGGCTTTGCGACAAAGGTCTCCGCTCGCCTGAGTTGCACAGGCTGAGTGGGGCAGATCTTCGCTCGCCTGAGTTGCACAGGCTGAGCAGTGCAGGTCTCCGCTCGCCTGAGTTGCACAGGCTGAGCGGTGCAGATCTTCGCTCGCCTGAGTTGCACAGGCTGTGCAGTGCAGTACTCCGCTCGCCTGACTTGCACAGGTTGTGCAGTGCAGGTCTCCGATCGCCTGAGATTCACAGGCTGTGCGTTGCAGATCTTCGCTAGCCTGAGTTGCACATGCTGTGCCCACCTCAAACTAAATCCACGCAGACGTCGTCGCGGGCATCAGCTAGTCAATGATAAGGATTCTAAAAGAAAATCTAGGCACATAAATACTTTTCCATTTTCCCCAATTTGTCTTAAATTTTCCGCTCTCTTTTCAATTTGAAAAACTGAAACAGTTGTAAGGCTGACAAGGCTGTACTACAAGTTGTCCACCGCTTGAATGTTAAATAAGCCAGCAAACACTGAAGTGCTCTTTGCCGTAATAGCTCTCCAGTACAAGAGAACGCTGATTTACGAGTAAATATTATGGATTTTGTGGAATAGGTATAACTTCTGGTTTGCACTTAATAGATACGTATTACAAGTATACGTATCAACTGCAAACCGACTTAACCTATGTTGAACATATATTGATGAGAATCATCCACGAACCATAATCCAGAATGCGAGCTATCTCTGTGCCAAGTTTTGTCGCAGTCTGAAAGCAGTAACGCAGAACAAACAAAGAAACTTCTATAGTTTTGTACACTCGTAAACAGATTTGTAAATTCCAAAACGAACCTTTTTAACCGTGTAGAAATTGGAATAGGAAAAATAAGATTTCAGCATCCGTTTTTTGCACCATATAAAATAATTTAAAAAAAATATTATAGAGACAATTCTAATTATCAGCATGGCAATATTAAAAAGCTGGCCACACCGAACGGAATGTACGGTGGTGGTGGACTTTGTATACGTCACCGGATTATTAATACCACAGAATATATAATAGTACTCTAATACCGCTCAAAAATAAGAATAGGCTGGCAGATCGACGAAGCCCAGACTAGTATAGTAGTGATCTGTGGACGAAGCTCGAGCTACAGTGCACTACTGCATTACAACTAGCGGCACGCTATGATGGCCGGTTTGACGTTTGTCCGCTCATGAAGTTCCGTATTAATTGATAACGACTTTGAAGGAAATAATTGTATTACTTTATTGACGATAGTGATGTGCAGAGATTCATAAATTTTATCGAATGTAGTTTTAGGTTTAGGACTCAAAATTTATTTATTAAATTGATTTCTAAAATGTATACAAGTGTAGAAAAATCAGTTTGCACCATTTAAGGGGTGAATGTACTTGTGAATATGAACAATTTTCACTATGTGGACAAACCTCTGAAATCGCAAAAAAATATCAGCTGTTTCATACAAAAGGTAAAATTTTTATTTTTATATGATATATACCACAACTCGGCATTTGGTTTTCTAAATTGAAAATTTTTAAAAATGGAATCTAATACGATCGTCACATAGGATCGCTGGCTAGCACAACTACTACCTCCGGCAAACTCGCGTCAATGCTCAATGCAAAACAAAGCAGTTTCGAATTGACGTTGCTTCGAAAAGTATAAACTGTCAGTGCAATGCGATTGTGATATAGTTTTGACCTGGCTTTGGATTTCAAATATTGATACTGCATTACTGTTGACCCTTGCTCGTTAATTTGGACTCTGTTCAAGCCCTTTGTTGTGGATTTCGTCGATATGACCGAACGTACGCAGAGAACTGTTCTAAATAGTCAGACACGTGAGTTCGTAATACGCCTTCGTAACTATTTCGATCGTGAAGCTCAAAATGGAGGGCCAATTTTACCTATAACGTCAGTGGTTGAACGCGTAGCTGATGCGCTTAATATTGGACAACGAACTGTTAGACGGATAACTAAAAAAAAATATGGCGAGACTGGCACAGAAGAAAATAAACTTCACACACCAAAAGAGAAAACGAGCAAAACCAGTCGTAGGCATCGATAGCTTTGATGCCGATGCTATCCGAAGACATGTTTACGGCTACTATTTACAGAAGGAGTATCCAACAAGAAAAAAGTTGGTGCATTCACTGAATGAAGCTGGATTATTCTTCGGTGGGGAAAGTTCTTTAACGAAGATTTTGAAGACCATTGGATTTCGATACAAAAAATGTAACAAACGCAAAATATTGATGGAAAGATTTGATATAGCGATGGCAAGGTATACTTTTTTACGGCAAGTGAAAGAAATCAAAAATTGGCAAAATGTTGTGTTCTTGGATGAAACATGGCTTAATGCTAACCATACTGTAGGCCGTTCTTGGAACGATGACACAGCAGCATCTACTTCCAAAGTTCCTGTAGGAAAAGGATCGCGACTTATAATTTGTCACGCCGGAACCATCAACGGGTTTGTCGAAGGTTCTCTCATGGCTTTTGCGTCAAAAACCACTGGAGACTATCATGAAGACATGAATGGAGAAAAGTTTACTGAATGGTTTACCTCAATGTTGTGTAGCCTCCCTGAACCATCTATTATAATTATGGACAACGCCCCATACCACTCGATGCAAATTGACAAGCCACCTGCCCAATCCCAAAAGAAAGCTGATATCGTCGCATGGCTTCGTAAAAATGGCGTAGATGCAAACATGAATATGTTAAAAGCGGAATTAGTACGTCTTTTAAAAGAAAACAAACCAATCAAGATCCGATACGTCATTGACGAAATAGCATTAGAACATGGGCACAGAGTTATACGGTTACCGCCTTACCATTGTGAGTATAATGCGATTGAGTTGGTGTGGGCTCAAATTAAGGGATATGCTGCAAGACACAATACAGAACCCCCATTTACCACAAAAAAAATGCTAAAATTATTAGAAGAAGCTTGTGAACATGTGACTAAAGGAGACTGGGAAAAGGTTGTGAATAGAACTGTTAAATTAATAAGGGAAGATTATGAAAGAGATGTGAAAATAGATAATATTATAGAAAACGAACATATAATTATTAATGTAGGTGATGATAGCAGTGACGACAGTGAAAATAGTAGTATGGACGAATCTGATTAATTATGGCCTTTTGTGGCACCTTTTTTGGTATCTTTTGTATTCATATGTTTCTTGTGTGCATATAAAGTATGTATATTCATTTTCATTCAAATATTCAGTTCGTTCAAATAAATTAAATAAACATATACATTTTTGTTTTATTAAACCTATTTAATCAGGTACAAAAACAAAACTTAATTGTTTTTTGTTCGAGAATAAATTGACATTCCACATCACTATTGTAATGTGTCAAACCGGCCATCATAGCGTGCCGCTAGTTTTAATATTGTTATAAGCATTGGTTAGTTAATTATCTTCATATTTATTACGTATTATAAATAGATATATAAGGCAGATTCAATTCAACGTAATTGGGGTTAACCCTTATACATAAAAGCTGCCGGCCCTTCTCATATTATTTGTGTCGATACGATAAGTGAACCCTTAAAAAATATTTATAAAACAAAGATCGAAGAAGACAAAAGGTACGCGCCCCTGACTAATCCACAAAGTACCCAACACTCATGATCAGGTACATTCCTGTTATTGGGAACCATTATACACACTCAGATATATACAGATACGTAGAACAGCATTCTAAGGGTTAGCATCAGGTATACCTGAACAAAACCAAGCCGTCCCTGTGATTTGAAAATATTGTTTTTGTTAACAAGGTTATAAACTTTATAAGGATGAAACCCGAAACATTCAAAATCATTTATTTCATGTAGGCCAACTTGTGGCTCTTATGACAAGTCAGCAAACTACCACCGGTTCCGAATGATGATTCTGCTGAGAAGAGACGGAAAGAATCTCAGCAGTTGCTCTTTCAAAAAAAATGTTACTAAATTCTAACACAAACAACAACACAACAAACAAAACAAAACTTCACTATACTGTTACTAGATGGCGCTGTCTTTAATATTGTAAATACGCATCCCATCCACGAAAGCAGATGACGATTGACGTCATCAGATTCGGCGCGTTTTAATTACAATATAATATAGTTAAAACTACCTTATGGGAATTATGGGATACCGCGAGGTCTCAGTTCGGGGCGAACCACTAGTTATTATCAGATGTTAGTAACAAAAACCGGGACCGGCATTTGACCTGCCGAGTATCGGTGAAAACGGAAAAGCTAAATTTAGGCCTCAAATCTCAGTTTATCGGAAAACATATTACTTAACTAAAATACCCAGCCTTACTTATATTATAATAAATAAAAAAAACATTAATAATAAAATAAAAATAAAAAATTATTTTCCTTTAATCACGTAGGAACGATTCAACGTGAATTTTTGCATGGATATGGCTAAGCAGTTGGAGAGTGATAGAGGATACATTTTATTCCGGAAAAAGAGGGTTCCCGCCAGATTTTTAAAAACTATCTCCATGCAAACGAAGTCACGGCAAAAGCTAGTACTAATATAATAATTATAATCTTAAAGTAAATAATATGAACAGTTAGATATTAGTCAGTATTAATTACAAAGTTCCATCTTCTTGTTTGTCTGGCAGTTTGATGTGGCCATGGCCTCACCGCCCGGCGGCGGGTTGTGATGAAATTTGCCCCAAACTTTACTTTATTGCCAATTAACTGGCTTCTAACAACTTTGCAAGTTCTTGGACATTTATGGCATCGCCCCACTTTCATCAAAGGACTGGAAAATCTATACAACACAAAAGAGGGCAGCTTTAAAGAAAAGAAAATTTAACGTAGTTTATTCTATTAAAATGTTTTACTTCCATTTGAATAAAATAAAAGTAAACAATCCTACTTGACTTGAAGAAAAAAATTGTTGTTTTGTCCTTTATTTCAGAAGTTTTTATTTCTGTATTCAATATCCCTTTGCTTGAAGAAACGTTGTTTTGAAGCTTTTTTACGTTTCTTTAGCTCACTTTACTGCCAAAACATTAGACAAGTTACTTGTTTAACACCATTAGGTATATACTTATTAACTATTATATGTACCTACGAAATAATAAATACGTATTTCCTGTCTTATATTATTTTATATTCGTATAATTAGGGTTCCGTAGTAAACAAGGAAGTAGGAACCCTATGGCGAAACTCGCCATGTCCGTCCGTCCGTCCGTCCGCGATTTAGCTCAGAGACTATTTGTACTAGAAAACTGTAATTTGACAAGGGTATAAATATATTAATCACGTCAACAAAGTGGTGAATGTAACTACATGTAAAGTAGGGATGAATATTTTTTTCTCGTCCATCCCATAGTGTGGGGTGGACTCATTGAATAGATCTTTCAAAATCATTGTGGGTGTGGGAACACCATTTTTCGATTCAGGGATCCGTTTGTGAAATATGATATTTTAAAGTGCTAAATTTTATTAGAGTCAAGTGTCCCCCTAAATGGTTGTTTATAGAAACTAACTATTATATGTACCATGTGTATGTGTAAAAAATTCACAGCAGTAGTATACATACATATAGAATTTTATAGGAAAACTATTACGGCTAAGTAGGGTTCATAAATTAAGGAGTTATATCTGTTTTTCTAGGTTAGGTATTACACGTAGTGTAAGTTGCATATTTTGTAGTATATAGTAATATATAGTACTTAAACCATGGAACTCAAAATATATTAAATATTCATTAATAAAATAAAAGCACTATCCTGGATCAACAACAATATTTGTGACTTGCAACTACGGAACCCTACACTGCGCGTGGCCCGACACGTACTTGGCCGGTTTTTCTACTTTTCGGGGCACCTCTAACTTTAGGGAGTTGTGAGTTTTAAGCATTTTAATGTCACCACTATACCTACTGGTGAAGGCAAAAATGGAAAGAGTCCTCCATAATGTTCTCAAACGAGGTTCTTGAAGATTTGTAAAGCCCGCTATAGGCCAGCGCAGCGTGAGCAAAAAGCAAAGTCCCAGTCATAGAAAGAAAAGAGTCACCAACTCACCACCTCTTTTCTTTCTATGACTGGGACTTTGCTCACTTTCGAAAGTAAAATACCTACCTAACAAGAATAATATAATATTATTATTACTGTAAAAAGTAAAGTAAAACATAATATACATAGTTTCCAACGGTCATAAATCACAGTTAGGTACACTGTCGACAGTAAAAATGCCTATCGAGCCATCGAGGCAAATAAAAAGAATAATATGAAAAAGAAACGAGCAAAGTGAATTGAAACCCTGGAACGAAAGTAATAGTGCAATTGAGAGGGACCAAATCAAATCTGGTTCATGCGAATATATTTGTCTTGTGAATTGCTCCTATAAGGTACGTCTGGGCTTTACTGAATCTGTGTCTACTGTCTAGTAACACCAAAGTAAGATAAATAATAGATTGAAAGACTGAAATGGTTGAAACATATACCAAAGACTTTTTTAAAGAATATTAGCTATGCTGATCTTGATTATAATTCCCCCCTCCTCTCAAAATAAGCGTGAAGATTATATTAGGAGTGGGTACGACAATCGACAATACATTTCAGTTTTCAGTCCGCACCTTTAGCCTTAGCTTTTTAATTTAGAATGTCAACAATTTCACAAATTAAGAGCGCGTGTAACCCCAAAAAAAAATCAGATTTCGCGATGAGATAAAACATAGCCACAACCTCATGTGAGGCGCGACAAAAGAAAGCGTTTTGCGCGGAATATGAGTGTAGTAAGCGCCAAAATACTTTGTAACTCGTAAAATATTCATTTTCTTTTCAATTCGCTAGGCTACTCTCTTGATAATATCAATCGGAATTTAATGTAAAAATTTTGGCTCTGTAATATGCAACACATTGAAAATAAATGAATATTGGTTAAAAATTAGACCTAACTTCACGATTTTTTATTATCGAACAAATTTCATCATTTTATGTTTTTGCCCAAACACTTGCGTGTTTTTTTTCGGATACTTGAAACTTGATCTACTACTGTAAAAATCAAATCTGTTTACTGTTAACGAGCGCACACCCCCTCTAAATAAGAGCAAATAGCTCGCGATCAGAGAGTGTGTGTAGACTGTCCTATGAAGCTACACTAAAAAGCTTAAAATAAAAATTATTTTTAAAAACAGACTTCAAAGGCAAAAATCATTGTTACTTCAATAATCAACATACCGTGTGCAAACTAAAATTATTATTTTATCATTTTAACTGGTAAAATCAAGAAAGTTCCAACTTCCAAGTGGAATTTAAAGAATGTAAATCCATAGGGATGAAATGGTTGGCAAAAGCTAGTAAAAAGTAAACTAATCCCTGCCTATTGGTAGCCAAACGAATGTTGAGTATCGATTATAGCATTCGTGTCCTAGTACTTATCTATTCATACATCAAAACCTAATTTACAAACGCTATTTAGGTACTGTTTGTCAGTCGTTTGTTTAATTTTCTCTGTTTGCAATCAAATGGTAATTACACAGTTTAAATCTAACCAAAAGGTTTTAATATGAATTGCTATCTTTTTTTATTTTCCGGGCGGGGTGGTTTTTGCCTTATGCCTGTATGTCCTGCTTTATGTCTGTATGTCCCTACATTACGTAACACCCACTAGGGTGCAATTGACTAAGAATATTGAATTAAGAACTTTAGTTTTTCATACAAAGTACCATCCAAACCGGCATTTCCGGTAATTTTCTTTCAAACAAACAGCCGTTCTGAGGAAATGCGCTTACATAGTAGAGCGCTATATATAATATTATATCTAACTGAAGACTACGATTAATTATTATTGTATTAAAAAATAATGTATTAATTGTAAAGGAAAGTAAAGAATTAATTACTAATTAATTTTGTTTCGTGCGTGCGTGCGTGCGTGCGTGTGTGTGTCTGTGTGTGTGTGTGTGTGTGTGTGTGTGTGTGTGTGTGTGTGTTTCAAAAGCGTTTCAAAAGCACTTGTAAAAAAAATATTTCTATTCTATTCTATGTCGTAGATAAAATCTTGTACTACGTAATTAGTCATTTTATTTCTCGTACTATCCTATTTTGAAAAAACAGCACTCGAATTAAAATGACCCTCATTACGATGCAGTATGCATAAATAGCTATTATAATATTATATGTTACCTACATAAAACTTATGTGCTTCAATAATTACATATTTCATTCAATCTTGCTCACGCCAAGATTGAAAGCTTTGTATTTATAGTTATACTCATGTAACCTGCTATAAATGAATTTATATATTCAGTAACTATGGTTTACAGCATGAACAAAGTGAATGCCCACTTTCGTATCTAAAAACGAAACTTTGTACAATTCCGAGAGACGTGCAAATAGAATTCAGGCCTAGACAAAAAGCATTCGATTCGGAGCGATTCGATATCTTGATTCGCCATCGCTCTATCGAAAGCGAAGTTGGACAGCTAGACAAAGTTACCTGCTATTAGCGATCGCCTAGTCCATTAATCTTTTCGATAAAAATTAACTTTTGTCTATGGTCTGAGCGTTATGAAGCGTCAAATTCCTAAGAGTAATTTTTTATTTTAGTCGTTTTGAGTTGTTTTTTACGGATATTCAGTGTGAATGTAAAGTTTATGTAAATTAATTTATAACTACTTACTCGTAATATTCAGAGGTAAGTAACAAAGTGATTTTGTGTGTTTTAAAAACAATTAAGTTAACCTAACCTAGATTTCAGCTAGGCAAGTAAAGATTTCGATTTTCCATAAAATATACAACTAAATAACGTACTAATATTGTAAAATGTTTGTTTTCTGAGCAGTTTTCGGCTCTTTTAGAATTTATGGAAAGGTAAAATATGAATAATTGTTCAATACATATTAAGTTTACGAAAGTTTAAACGCTATAGGTACAGTCGACCGAATGGTACTCGTAATGTAAGCAATGACGTGAATGAACAATAATAACATTTTAACGCAATTAAAGGGCTCTTTGCGAACTCTTATTTCAGCCACGGTGACTTGTCTGAGCGTCAGCCCTTAGTCTGGTGCAGGTGGGATTAGAGCCGATCGTTTGTGGCAGGAGTTATCAAACAAATCTCCTTAACTCAGTTGGCGGTGGGGTACATTAGATTCCACACAAAGGGAAAAAGGTATGTATTGGTGTACTTTCAGCTTGATACATATTTTATAGCTTAAATTCCAAATAGTTATTACTTAAATTGAAACTGCTAATAGAGGACAGGCTCTAAAAGCTTTAGAGACAAGGCTGTTAGGAATTATTGGTGTATTGGCAGTGAAGGGATATGAGGAGACACAAGAGAAAGATTTTGATCACATCATTTGTCACAACTCTGTAAGAGAACAACTCACTCTCATAATAGTACAAATGATTATTTATTACCTATAATACACACATCAAAAGTGTCTAGGGATCAAGCATTTTTATGCGGATTTCTTGAGATTGAGATGTGGCTTTGTAATAAATTTATGATTTTATAAATTTATATGGATCCTTTTTGGTGCATTTCATAATTTCATAATCAGCGATTAAAATCCTGCCAGGAAGTCCATCCTTATAGTGGTGGAACCATCATGGTATGGGCGGGTATTTGGATCGGCGGAAGAACTGAGTTGATTTGGATCAGAGGCAACCTCAACGCTCAAATTTATGCTGAGACGATTGTATCAGACGTCATCGTTCCTCTACAAGTGCAAATCGGTCCCTTATTTCAGTTAATGCATGATAATGCACGACCGCACACCGCAAGAGTTGTAAGACAGACTCTCGCCGCAGCTAACATCAATGTCCTGCCCTGGCCTGCTCAGTCGCCAGACTTGAACCCGATTGAGCATGCATGGGATATGCTACAGAGAAGAGCTCTGCCGAATATGGAGGGTATCCAGTGGCAAGAAGACCTTTTTTTGTTGTTACAACGAACATGGGCGGCCATTCCACAGCGTGATTTGGATGAACTCATTTTGAGTATGCCAAACCGATGTTCTTGTGTTGTTAGTGTTCGCGGTAGAAACACGGATTATTAATTGTTTAAGTTACCCAATAAAATTTTAAAGAAAATTGTTATTTCAGTCTTTTTTTCGAACTTTAATGTTAGTGGTTCAAATGTCAAAAATCCCTTTATTAGGAAAATGGCAAATTTCTTTATTAATGCAAAGGTGACTTGGTTTATCGTTACTGTGACAAACGAAAACACTTTATTTGATGAATCCTTAAAGAAAATTTTAATTAATATCAATCAGGAGAAAAGTTATTGCAAAAATATATGTTGATCCCTAGACTCTTTTGATGTGTGTATTATAAAACTAGTAGGTACATAACTTATAATAATATTATTAGCTTATTATCTTTATATTAATCAGCAACCCCCAGCTGCATGTAGAACCAATGATGGTGTTGAAGATGGTAGGTAGGTATGTGTTATGTATGGCATAATGTTAGTTTTATAATTTAACAAAATAAGTTAATGGACACTGTTTCCTGTTAGTGTTCTTAGGTGTTCACTCTAATATTTCAAAGTAGTGTAGTAGTAATATTTCAAAGTATAGTGGTATAAATATAATCTGTACATTATACATTAACAGCTACATTTTGAAACATTTTTGCTTTGAACTGCTGAGTTTCTTGCCAGCTCTTTCTTCTCAAAAGAATTAGCTTTCCGAACTGGTGGTAGATTCTTGACTTAAATAAATAATTTTGAACTTCTTTGTCAACCGATAGACATCCACTGCTGGACAAAGTTCTGGTCAAAGGGAATTTTGTACAGACAACAAAAAATTTGTAAAAAATACAAAATTCTATTTAAGGTTTCTGAATCATACATTGATTTTTTATAACTGTGTATTGATGAAAGATATTTTGCTTTGCAGGAAGGGATGTTATCTCACCGCAATCGCCTTCATCACCAGTCACCACCACTTCACACACTCTAATAATAATTCCCTCACCGAGGAATATAGGCGGACTACAATAGAACGAACGTGTTGAATAACTTAGCAGCTATTGCTGAATGATTCCTTCTGCACTATCTACAAAGTAGAGGTAGCACTGAATAGTTGTAAGGATGCAGTCTAAGGTGAAAGCTGACTAACTTGGAAGAGGATGGTAATTTAATCCTCAAATGAATTACCGGAATTCTAAATCGCTTGGCAGAACGCCTTTGTTGGTCGGGCGGTAACCAGCCACGGCCGAAGCCTCCCAAAACTGATAGATCTGATTTATTTACTACTATGATGCCCGCGACTTCGTCCGTGTGGATTAAGGTTTTTAATTCCCGCGGGAACTCTGCAATTTCCCGGGATAAATAGTAGCCTATGTGTTAATCCTGGGTATGAGCTATCACTTTTCCAAATTTCAGCTAAGTTGGTTCAATCGTTGTGGCGTGAAAGAGTAACAAACATCCATCCATCCATCCATCCATCCTCACAAACTTTCGCATTTGTAATATTAGTAGGATATAAGTTGATTTTGGACCAATCATTATAATATTCTTATTACTTCATGAAAGTGATAACATTATTTCGGTTTATTATTATTATAGTTTAAAGGATTTCTGTAGATATAATTGTCTACCTAAGGATAATGTTATATTTACTGAATTTTTTTATTTTTAACTTTTAGAAACAAACTTAGATTTTTTAAAATACCTGAGCTAATCTACAACTAGTTAGTCTATAAAGTTTTATTAAGAGCCACCATTTTTGTTTTTTATGTACCTATGTATATTTTATTAGTGTTATAGTTTTAAGTTCTCTAAGTGAGCAATGTGTTCCTTAGAGAATAAATTCTTTAAAATTAACGTAGATATTAAGGCAAACTCTGGTAAACATAATCTCCAAAGTTAAGTAAATTGCGCACTATCCATTAGCATTGAAAGAGTTAGAGCATTGTATTTATATTTTTTGTATTTTGTTTTCGTTGTACTTTTTTATTAACTCTGAAATTTTACTTTTTTTACTTCAGAGATTGTTTGCCAGAATAAACCCCATTGTACAAAAATTTAATGTAGATTCCTTGTTTTTTTTTTTTTTATACTTAAATTATTTCTGAGTTAAGGACAAAAGTATTTTTTTTTCACTGTAAAAGTTATACTTTTTAGGGTTCCGTATCCAAAGGGTGCCAACGGGACCCTATTACTAAGCCTCCGCTGTCCGTCCGTCCGTCCGTCCGTCTATCAGCGGGCTATATCTCGTAAATCGTAATAGATAGTTGAAATTTTCACATATTGTGTATTTCTATTGCTGCTATAACAACAAATAATAAAAATAAAATTAAATTGAAAAATAAAGGGGGGGGGGTATGGGATACATGGAAAAGGAGTCGAAATAAAATTTTATTTTTTTACCCCGGCATGTGGGGTATGATTGTCTAGAGCTCATTAAGTAAAGTTCAAATATTTATTTTTTAATTTTTTACCTACAATAATGAAGAAATGGGGGGCTGTCAAAGTTTTCGGTTTTAGACCAATTTTGTTAGGGGTCTATCTCAAAAACTGAACTAGTTAGGAACTTGAAATTTTGGTATATTATGTACTATATAGTGTATTTAAACAGCAAATACTGAAAACACCGATTTATAATGTGGTTTGTAAGTTGTGACCAAAACAAACGAGCATTTTTTCCCCATCATATGCTAATTTAGTACTATCTAAGAACTATGATATCTAAATAGGTATGTATCTAATTTAAAAATAGCGATTTGGTCATATGTACGGAACCCTAAAAGAGCGAGGCCCGACTCGCACTTGGCCGATTTTTTTTAATAACACTTCACCCTAATTTGATTTAAATTCTGTGTTTTTTATAGTTTATAACAAAAATGATTATTTTTTCAAGATATAAAAGTATTGAAAACTATAAAATGTCTTCCAATTTCTATACCCATTACACCCAATGCCGTATACAAAAATTAGAAAATGCAATTAAAATCCCAGAAATGTTAATTTAATTAATTTGAAAAATTACAATTTTTATTTTTGTAAGCAATTTAGTTTTCAGTGATCTTCTGGGTTGTCCTATATTACTCTTATTACATAATATAGTGCAAGCATTTTTTCACAAAGCTGCAAACTCATCTGCACAAAAAAGTTAAGATTTATATAAAAATCTAGTCATTCAAAATTCAAAATAATATAAGTAGGTACCTTAAATTGTTTTATATTATCTGTGGTAGCCTAAGTATGTCAAACTCTCTTTAAACATTTCTGTGGTGGTGTTGTGTGATGTGGGTTGTTACATTCCCTCAAATATGGTAGAGCGAAGCAATGGCTGGATCATGCGTCATACTCGTGAACGGGTGTCACCAGCGGGAATGGGGCTACTTTCTGTCTGCCCGTCTTTACATGTGTTGAATTATAATTAGGTATCATCATCATCATTAGCAACCCATCAACGGCTCACTACTGAGCGCAGGTCTCCCTCTCAGAGAAGGGTTATAGGCCATAGTCCACCACGCTGACCCAATGCGAATTGGCGGACTTCACACACCTTCGAGAACATTATGAAGAACTCTCAGATGTGCAGGTTTCCTCACGATGTTGTTCTTCACCGTTGAAGCTAGTGATATTTAATTGCTTAAACGCACTTGACTCCGAAAAGTCAGAGGTGCGTATCCGGGATCGAACCTGCGACCCCCCGAATAGGAGACCACAGTCCTAACCAGTAGGCTATCACTGCTAATTAGGTATGCTTTTGTGGAACTCATTGTGGAAACACTGCATAAATAGCATAGTATCTATTGAATTGTAAACTTGTTTTGAAAAAAGCAACCGCCGAGTTTCTTGCTGTTCTTCTTGGCAGGAAGGGCATTCCGAACCATTGGTACCGACGATTCAAAAGCAGTTGTAAAAAAGTTTATTTGAATGAAAAACATTTCTATTCTATTCTATATCATAAATGCAAGTGTGTTTTTTGTTGCTTTGTCCTTCAATCACGCCATAACGGAGCTACGTACTGACATGATTTTTTGCCTGGGTAATATAGTTGAGGACTTGGAGAGTGACATATGCTACTTTTTATCCCGGAAAATCAAAGTTCCCGAAGGATTTTAAAAACTGAATCCACGCGGACGAATTCGCGGGCATCAACTACCTAATATTATGTAACTTAATGTTATGAATGTAACGAAAATAGTTTATTTGATAATTATATGCCTAAATCTATGATAGATTAGATCATAGATTTAGGCATATATTTATCAACTGTTAAAACTATTTTAAATATAATGCTATACATTTTATAATCTACCTACTAATTAAATGATTGAGATTGATCTTCCTTAAACAAACAAACAAACGAAAACAACCGACAAAGTTACAAAATAAATAATAATGCAAAAAGCCAACAAAAATTACAAAATTCGTAAAAACACTACTAAAATAAACTAAAGAATCCACTAATCAATGCTATTTCTTTCGCTTTCTACAGGGTCTTAGCGCTCGCTAGGGTTTCCATTAAATTATTCGACAACTATCGATGACGCTTGTCAAAAATGTCACTTTGTCTAGCAATTGTCGACACATCCTATGGAATGAGTCTTTCGACAGATGTCGATTCTTTTGATGGAATCGATTAAATTAACATTGTCTAGCCAATTTCGATTCGATTCTATTAGACCACGTGACATATCGATAGCTAATGTCAATCCCATACATTTTTGGACTTTTCCACTAGCGACATCGCTAATAGAATGTCCCTTTGTCTAGGCCTGGGGCCTTTTGTACAGCTGAGCTGTATTTGCTTTTAATCCACTTTTGTGGTAGGTCCCCCACAAACCCCCGTCAATGAAGACCCAAACTCATTAACAATTTTTTGGAATTACATTACAATAATTACCTAACATTAACAAGCATAAAAGTTAAACAACAGTATTACCCGACTGCGAAGTATCGAATATAACATCCGTCTGGTTTTGTTGGTATTAAATCCCGTGAAGTCTGTGTCACCCGAACACTAATAACGACTTGATTGACACCTCATTCATCAAAATTTTCATACAATTAATATAGTCGAGTAAAAGAACTTTTGGAACGTAGTTCCTTATCGCGCGGTACGGAAGGGGGCTAGACGGAAAAAATTAAGGAAACCAACACGACACATTTTTGAGACGTCATTTTTTGTTGAATGTGAATTTTGCATTGTATTCGGTATTTTCGCCTTAGAACTCGGCGTCTGCATGGCCTAGTGGTTAGGAGAGTCGCCTATAAATTCAACGTCGATGGTTCGAATCCCAGCTCGACAGACTGAATTTTCTATTTTCAATTTTATTTTAAATAATTTCTAAATGTGGAATTTTTCCCTAATTTTTTATTGTATAAATTGGATAAAGCCATCTGTGAAAAAACAGTAACTCCACCAGAGTAACTCTTTGGTGTTGTATCAGTGCAATAGAAATAAACTAAAAATAATTCATTGTAGTTAATCAATTTAATACTAGATGACACCACTAGTTTATTACAATTCCTTCACTAAAATACTACTACTAAGGTACTACGTTCCATCCGGGTGTCCCTTGACACGTCTCTTTTTTACTACCATTGATGTTCCTCCCCTCCGCTCGTTAAGCCAGCCGGGATAAGCTGAGATAACTTAACCTGATGGCGATCACCGGGCGGTGGACCCTACTATTTGATTTTTGACATTAATTTGTCTCTGATTCTATAAAAATCTTATAAAAATAAATTAAGTTGTAGTACGTTTGTGATTCCGAAATAACCGACTCTTTTGTGGCTCTTGACACGGTGAACTTCGTACCGCCAACTTATCTATTATAATTTTTTTTTTAGTAAGTATTAAAACCTTCCGTGGACCTTAAGGAACATACAAAAAAATAAATTAACCGAATTGGTCCATCCATTCTTGAGTTATGCGCTTACCAACATTCATTTTTATTTATATACTAGCTGATGCCCGCGACTTCGTCCGCATGGATTTAGTTTTTAAAAATCCCGCGGGAACTCTTTCATTATCCGAGATAAAGAGTAGCTCTCCCGGTCTGAGGAACCACTACTACATCCATTACTATACCCATGCAAAAAATCGCATCAATCCGCTGTTGAGTTGCGACGTGATTGAAGGACAAACCAACAAACAAACACACTTTCGCATTTATAATATCAGTAATGCTTTATTATAACACTTTTTATAATTGTCAAATTTTTACCATACTTAACCAAAGACAAAATTACGTTTAGCTGTCATTTACGTTTTGTTATTCCACTGTCAATTGCGTTTTGGTATTCCATGTCAGATGCGTATTTGTTATACCACGTTTTATAGTGACATGACGGAAACGTGGTCGAACGGGATAAAAAGTACCTATCCTATGTCCGTCTCCTGGTTCTAAGCTACCTCTCCACCAATTTTCAGCCAAATCGGTTCATCCGTTCTTGAGTTATAAATAGTGTAACTAACACCACTTTCTTTTATATATATAGATATAGATGAAGCCCGCGACTTCCGCGTGGAATAAGGTTTTTTTGATTCCAGCGGGAACACACACTCACACACACACTTACACACACTTACTTTCGCCTTTATAATATTAGTGTGATTAGTGTGATAGTGTGATTACACAGCACACACATAATTATATTTAGAACGACAGCACCCAAACATACGTTTTTAAAATTTTTGTCTGTCCCTTTGGACTGGCTTATTGTCCGTACGATTCTTTGAGTAAAAGGTACGATTGACCCAATTTCGAAAGAATTTTCACAGGCAGGTAGGGTAGGTTAATTTAATGCTTAACATGTAATTAATTTATGAATTTACGTTGAATAATATGTATTTAATATTTATTTACGTTGATTGTTAGTACGTAAATAAATACGTATCTAAGTAGTATCTATCTTTATCAAAGTAAAAGATTTTATATTTCAAACCCCATTGAGTAGATACCTATTTTTAGTTAGGTACTAGTTAAATAAAACCTCTCTGGAAAATGCCCTCCAGAAAATACTGCAAAACGAGTACAAAAACAAGCAACCGAGTCTTACATTTCCGCGAAAACTGTAACTCAACAAGTGGCCGGGCTTTTGTTTCTGCAGTGTAAGCATGTCTTATTGATTCAGCCTTTTCTGTGGAAACAGGTAGGCACTACTAAATAAGCCTTACAGAAAAGTGTGTTGTAAGAAAATAATAAAGTAAACTAAATAAAGTACCATGTTTAAAACTTAGCAAAATATTTGTATAATATATTTTTTGGAATCTACGTAACGGTACGTCCGTCGCGGTTTGGTATTATCAGGTTTTTTTATGATTTGATACCAAAATCAATACGAATTTGTCTAATTTTTTTTCTCTGTAAGTAAATATTTTTTCAGTCATCGAAATACCTTAATATTATTTCCGCTAAAAAGATGCCTGATTAAATTTTTAGTACAGGCCTAATCATTCTAAACAAATGAGAATGGGCTTTAATAATTACTAGCTGATGCCCGCGACTTCGTCCGCATGGATTTAGTTTTTAAAAATCCCGCGGGAACTCTTTCATTATCCGAGATAAAAAGTAGCTCTCCCGGTCTGAGGAACCACTACTACATCCATTACTATACCCATGCAAAAAATCGCATCAATCCGCGCGCTGTTCTGTTGCGACGTGATTGAAGGACAAACCAACAAACAAACACACTTTCGCATTTATAATATCAGTAATGCCTTATTATAACACTTTTTATAATTGTCAAATTTTTTACCATACTTAACCAAAGACAAAATTACGTTTAGCTGTCATTTAAGAGATATAGGAATTTTTGCAACAATTTACTTAAAAAGCTAAAACGACAATATGAACAATCTGAAATTCAAAAAGGCGGTAATAACTCAGCCAAGACCTGGCAGACAATTAAAAAAATAGCGGATATCTCTGGCAATAAACATTCCCCAAGCGAACTATTAACAGTAGAAAACACGCCCATTAAATCTGTAAATGCAGTGAACTCTTACTTTGCGAATGTTGGTAAAAATCTAGCCGATAATATTAGATTAAAGTCACCTGTGACTCATAGTAATTTACCGTCCGCCACTAACAACTCCACATATTGCGTCAATTCTTTGGTTTTGTTACCCACAGACGAATCCGAAATTGAAACCTTAATACTTAACCTCAAGAACGATTGTGCCATGGGGTGGGACAATATATCATCTGCGTTACTAAAAAAGATAAGGCATAAAATCATCCCCTTACTCACATATATTTTTAATTTATGCCTAGATAAGGGTAACTTCCCTAAAGCATTAAAAAGAGCTATTATTCACCCCATATTCAAAGGTGGAGACAAAAACATTATTAGTAATTACCGTCCAATTTCTGTCCTACCAGCCTTATCTAAAATTTTTGAAAGGTTAATCTACAATAGACTCAATACATTTTTAAAAAAATTTGAACTAATTTCTGATAACCAGTTTGGTTTTAGAACTGGTAGGTCAACAGAGGATGCGGTGACGAAGCTCGTAGATCTTATTTCGCTGAACCTTGATAGTAAAAAGAAGTGCCTAGCTGTATTTCTAGACCTAGCAAAAGCCTTCGATACCGTTTCTGTTCCTTCTCTCTTAAACAAATTAAATTCGATTGGCATTCGTGGTACACCATTAAAACTTTTTGAGAGCTATCTGACAGATAGAGTCCAGAAGGTTAAAATTGAGGACAATCTTAGTGATGACTTTCCAGTAGACTACGGAGTACCGCAGGGAAGTATCCTCGGACCGACTCTCTTCTTGATCTACATAAATGACCTATGTCAAATCAAGCTGAATAATGGGAAAATATTTGCGTTCGCGGATGACACGGCTATTGTATTTCAGGGAGAAAGTTGGGATGAGGTTTACACACAGGCACAAATAGATCTGCAAACTGTTACACAATGGTTGAAACTCAATCTTCTAACGCTTAATGCAGGAAAGACCAAACACCTCACATTCTCAATTTCAGCCAGAACTAGTTTGCCAAGTAATATAAGTCATACTTTAAAAGTACATACCTGTAATGATATCCATTCCATAACATGCAACTGTCCTCAGATTGAACGTGTGCAGTGCATTAAATACCTGGGTATAATCCTTGATGAACACTTGTCCTGGACCCCTCAAATTAACCAATTAACAGGACGTGTTAGAAAGCTTGCATGGGTGTTCAAGAAATTGAGAAATGTAATCGAACCTAATCTTCTTAGGACAATCTATTATGCTTTGTGTCAGTCAATACTTTCTTACTGCATCTCTGTGTGGGGAGGTATTGGCAAAACTCATTTAATTCATCTTGAACGGGCTCAGAGATCAGTTCTCAAAGTAATGCATCATAAACACTATCGTTTTCCCACCCAATTATTGTATGCCATGAGTAAAGTTCTTACAGTTCGTCAATTGTTCCTTTTATCCATTACTATCAAGACACATTCATCTCTGGTTTTTGATCCAGAATTGGAGTCATTGCAGTCGAGTAAACGCAGAAAATATGTCGTTCTTCCGTCATCTCATAAACATCGAACTTCTTTCTTCAAACACCAACATTCATATTTGTCTACCTTTTTATACAATAAGATCAACAAGCAACTTAATATCTACCCAATGACGAAATATTCAGCTAAATCAGCAATGTATTTGTGGCTAATGCAAATGAATTACGAGCAAACTGAAACGATACTACTTCCTTAATTCGCTAAGCAAATGTTTTTAAGTATCATTTACATTCACACTCTGCATACATAATAAAGAAGTAACACGCATTCATACGCCGGCAACACACACACACACGCACAGACACACACACACACACACACACACACACACACACACACACACACACACACACACGCACACACACACACACACTAAATGTGATAATAATTGTGATAACTTGTGAATTATAGTCTCGGAGGTAGCGGTGGCATCTGCAACACAGTTTTTACTAATGCAGTGCCACCCCTGCCATTTTACTGTAGCTATATTATGTGAACATTAAGATATTTTTAATTGTATATTGTATTGTTAAAAAGCTCTTTGTAAAGTTCTGAAGTTCTGAATAAAAATTTATTATTTATTTATTATTTATTTACGTTTTGTTATTCCACTGTCATTTGCGTTTTGTTATTCCATGTCAGGTGCGTTTTTCTTATACCACGTTTTATAGTGACTTGACGGAAACGCGGTCGAACGGGATAAAAAGTATCCTATGTCCGTCTCCTGGTTCTAAGCTACCTCTCCACCAATTTTCAGCCAAATTGGTTCATCCGTTCTTGAGTTATAAATAGTGTAACTAACACCACTTTCTTTTATATATATATAGATTAAGTTTAATAAATAGAGGTTTAACCTCGAGCGATGTTTCCACAAGAGTCACAAGACTTAAAAGTTACAACTTTTAATTTCCTAAAGAAGTCGTAAAGTTGAGATTGTTTGTTCGACCATTGTGTTGGTAGCGCAGCGGGTAGCGGAGGCGGGAGGGCGGACATCGCGAGGAGCTCTACAGCAACAGGTCACGGGAGAGAAGATCGATAGGCCTCGGATGCTGAGCCAGGAGCATGCGCTTTGAGGACTGGAAACATGCGCCTTGTGATAGCTCTCGCGCTAACATTCCTAAAACCAGGTACGTCAAAACAAAAAAATTAAACAAATAAATCTGGTAAACTTAACGTTATTAAGTTATTATTGCGCGCTATTTCAGTTGGAGCAAAGTAACATCTACGGTGACAACTATTAATAGTGGCTAAAGTGAAAGTGCTCAGTGTATGTGTAGCTAAACGTCAAAATCTTGTCTATGGTGAACTGAATAGTTGTAATCATCCAAATCAGCACAATAATAAATACAAAAAAAAAATACGTAAATAATAATAAATAATATGATACGAGTGTACAGTTGCGCAGTGAAAATGAAACGATTCGTTATTGCTGTTAGTACAAGTGTTTAAAATTTTATGATCAGCAGAGACATTATTTCCATTTCGGGTTGCCATAGACAACACTGTGTACAAGCAAATCCGCTACACATCGGGTTACATCATAATTATTAATTCGTTATAGTTAACTATCCAGTCTTGTACTAGTTGCATTAAGTCATTAACTCCTGTACGGAGTTGCATTATACATCTACCGCATTAGTAAAGTATGATCCACCGTATTTAATGTATAGCTCTGGTGTACAAGCAGTTTTGACTTGTGACAAATAGACAGACGGGCAAAGTTGCACTATAAGGGTTTTTTTTGCACTATAACGGCTAGGTCATGCGTCATGCTCGTGAACGGGTGCCACCGGCGGGAATGGGGCTACTGTATTGTACTGTATTGTGTCTGCCCATCTTAAGATATATTGAATTGTTAGTAAGTATGCATTTTTGGAACTTCCCTCATTGTGGAAACACTGCATACATAGCATAGTATTTATTTTATTGTAAACTTGTTTTGAAAAGAGCAACCGCCGAGTTTCTTTCTGGTTCTGCTCGGCAGGAAGGGCATTCCGAACCAGTGGTAGAGTCAGACGATTCAAAAGCACTTGTAAAAAGTTTATTTGAATAAAAAATATTTCTATTCGCCGATATATCTGTAAGGAGCCGATGAGATCAAAGTTACCTGCCCTTAACCTACTTAATATTAATCTGCCTTCAATGGATGATAGGATAGGTATGTGATTGCAACGTATACTCTATAGGAGTCGTGTTGTGTCGTTTTACTGACTCTTCCTGTTGTATCAGACTCAAGGAGGCGTTACTTATTTCCAGGTAAAGCCGACCTCCTGCGCGACAGCGTCCACGTGACGTCAGCAGCAGCGCGGCCCAACAATGAGCTGTGGTGCTACCGGTGCCGCGCCGACCTGCCCGACGACAAGTGTGCGGACCTGCGCCAGAACAGCTCATCGCTCATACACAAGTGCCACAACGAAAAGAGAATATGCATGGTAACAACCATTGACATTTGACAACAAAAGAAGGAATAAACTAACGTGATATTAACATACAACCCTTTAAACCATTCAAATCCGTTCAGTAGTTTTCGCGTGATGCGCGCACAGACAGACAGTCCGTCTATCTGTCTGTCTGTGTCCGCGCATCACGCGAAAACTACTAATTACTGAACGGATTTAAATGTTTGGCATAGTGGTAGCTGATATTCCGGGTCAACATAAAATATAGGATAGTTTTTATCCTGATAAACAAAAAGGTTCCTACAGGATAGAAGATGAAAATCGATTTTACTTCATAACTCCGTCAAATTTGAACTATCAAATAAGATAATAGGTATGTTTTCCCTAATTTTGATGAAGATCTGATAAAAATTATCGGAGATGGAGAATATAACTCTTCACGGATAGAAGCGAATCACTCGGAACAACGATCGAATACATGCATAACATATTATAATATTTATCAGGGTCTTAGCCACAGACATTAAGTTCGAATAGACTAAGGGTGAGATCTATAGAAGGCACTCATACTCAGCTCAGACTCAAGACTGAGCTAAAACAAGACAGATTTACGTCAGGACATATTTGTGTCTCATTTTAACTCTACCTTGAGTCTTGAGCAGAGCCAGAGTACGATTCATATGTAGATCTCGGCCTGAATCATTAACCTCCAGGCCCCAGATGTTTGTTTTGTGGCCTACCCGGGCGAAGCCGTAGCGGGTCAATTAGAAAGTAATAGAGGTCTTCCTTTCCCTGGTGTAGGTGAAACGGTTCTCGTACACGACGTCCACGGAGAACTCCACCACCGCGCTGACGATGTGGGCGCTGCAGCGCAACTGCACCAAGCACTGCGAGCCCGGCTGCATCGTCATCGGCGAGCGGACCAAGCTCTACTCCTGCACGTCTTGCTGCACCACCTCCCTTTGTAACTACGGCTCCGGGGCCGATTCGCCTGGTGCACAGAGTGGAACACCAATCGTTTTCCTCCTCCTTTATCTATTTTTATTATAAGTAATACTATGATAGGCTTGAAAACACACAATGCGCAACGTAAACTTGTCCAACGGGAGCTCCTAAAAGATTTTATTTAAGGAACTGTAAGACTCATAACACATTAGGCGGCCATTTCAGCACCGGCCACTGCGGTTAGTACTTATTTTCGCATTAGCAAAAAGTGGACACGTGTGTGAACACTTTTTACTGACATAATAATATCTGGCTGCCATAAAACCGCGGTGAGGTTCGCTCACATACGTCGGGTTTCCGCCGACATGGCTGCCTAGTGCGCTATAGGTCTAGCTAGAGTACACGGATGAATTATGAAGACGTTCACGCAATGGTTATGGGACCCACCTCGATTATAAAATATCGTACACGATTACGCGCGCATTCTATAATATAACGTCTTACCAGTGTGCTCTATGTGGGTACACCGAAATTCCCGCACCTAGATTAGACAATTCTATCCTCAAACCAGGTAATTCTTAAGGTGAAAACACACCTGGCAGCATTGATTTGTAGTTTGTATTTAAAAAAATCGGCTAAGTGTGAGTCGGACCTCGCTCTTTTAGGGTTCCGTACATATGACCAAATCACTTTTCTAGTCTAACTAGTTAATTAAATATTCTTCTTCTTAGTTCTTAGATAGTACTACGATATGGAGAAAAATGCTCGTCTGTTTTGGCCACAATTACTTATAAACCGCATCATAAATCGGTGTTTTCAGTATTTGGTGTTTAAATACATTTTAGAGTACAAAATAAACAGAAATTTCAAATTCCTAAGTTAGTTAGTTACTAGTTTAGTTTTTAGGTAAAACAACAAAAGTGATCTAAAACCGAAAACTTTGACGGCCTCCCATTTCTTCATTTTCGTAGCTAAAAAATAATAAAAAAGATATTTGAACTCTACTTAATGAGTTCTAGACATGCCAGTGTAAAAAAATAAAATTTTATTTCGACTCCTTTTCTTTGTATGGGACCCCCCCCCCCCCCCCCCTTTATTTTATTTTTATTATTTATACAATACAAAAACACACTGTGAAAATTTCAACTGTCTACCTATTAGGTACGGTTTACGAGATACAGCCCGCTGACAGACGGACAGCGGCGGAGGCTTAGTAATAGGGTCCCGTTGGCACCCTTTGGGTACGGAACCCTAAAATATAGTTATTTGTATCAAGATGCGAATGCATCGAAAAGGGAATCCTTTACCTATAGGATAATATGTACTATTTTTAAGCGGCATTTTAATGATCAGAGCCATTTTTTCAAATAAACGTGATAACGGTGCTTTTGACATAAATCCTTGTAAATCGGGTCATTAGCTTGCATGAATGCGGTAATTAGTCCATAATAGGTAGGTATAGGCAAATTAACATAGGTCACGGTTAGATAAATTGATAACGCACCTCAGGCCTCTGCTTCGATATAAAAATGAACGCCTATTTCGTTACATAATACTTATTAGGAATGATTTATTCTGTCGTTTTTATATTTGCTCAATAACACCTCTCTGGCATAGGAATCCATATCGATATTAAAGTAAATAAATACCTTTTTTCAATTAGAATAGAATAGAATAGAATAGAAATGTTTTTTTATTCAAATAAACTTTTTTACAAGTGCTTTTGAATCGTCGATGAGTCTACCACCAATTATTATTTCAAGAGCATAGTAAAGCTGCCGTGCCGATCTCTTCGTTTATATTACAATTAGATAGATAGAGATTTCTTCCACTTATGCGTAAGTTCTGTAATTGTTTATTTCAACATTATTTTTCAGTTTTGACTATTTATTTACTATCAATAAATTTAAAATACCAAAAAATGACTCTTAATTAAAACTCGCCCAGTTTTGTTCATCTTCCACAGTTCCAAACCTTATTGATTGAAGCTGTCACGCTGTCTGACGCGCCCCAACTTTCAACTGGTAGGTAGGTATAGGTCGCTACCTACGCTACGCTACCCTTTACGCTACCAGTCGAAAGTTTGGGCAGGCTGGCGCAGATTTTTTTTTTGGCAGTTCTACTTATTTATCTTACTCTAAAGAGTTTTTGGAGTTTATTGGAGTTTACTCCTTAAGAATCGATTTTAGGCGCCCGGTATGAGAAAAATTCGAGGAGTAAAATCTACTTATGAATGACCTCGTTACGTTTTTCACAACGATGCAAATTTCTACCCTAACGTTGAGTAAATAAGGTTGGTTTTCGCTTGAGTTGTCGAATGCCCTCGTTACGTTTTTCACAACGATGCAAATTTCTACCCTAACGTTGAGTAAATAAGGTTGGTTTTCGCTTGAGTAGTCGAATGCAAAAGAGCTTTCGCTTCGGGAAGCCGAGCGCGTACCGATCGGGTCCGAGCGGCGCCGAGACGTAGCGAGCGCCGCGAATGCATTACAACGTTTTAAGGAGTAAACTCCAGTCGTGCGTCGGAGCTGACACACACACTTTTTTTTCAATTCTCAAAAAAACGATTTTATCTAAATCTTCAACTAGTTAGGTATAGAGATAATTAGCTAGCTTGAACTTCATACAATGGCTTTGGATGTTAGATTTATAAGAAAATTATAACGTGTCTTTTACTTGTTGAAGGTGAACAGTTCTAGGGAATGTCGATTAGAGAAATTCGATTTTATGGATATCTTGTCGACAGACGAGTGTAAGGCATAATGTTTCGTGGAGAAATTTTATCTTTAACATCGACTGTATCGACTAGTGCAATAAAATAGCGGGTTTATTTTATGAATTTTTAGCTGGTTCGATTCTCGGGTGAGACAAGCGAATTTTTGAAAAACTTTGAATGCAGTTTTGTTACTTTTTAAAAATAAGGGAATGTTTCCTTTAAGTAAAATGATAAGGTAGTTCCCCTCCAGGGCCCATAATTTTTTTACACCCTGTATATTCTGTGCCGAGAGCTAAAGTGATAATGATTGCTACAGTGAGACGATTGCAAATTGCAATCACCTCTGAGTGACCGTCGACCGATAGGATAGTACCGACCGACCTGCTCAGTACTCACTCGTTATCGGCTATTGATATATAGGTATATGTATATTATGTCGAAATAAGACCAACCATACATAAAAATAATACCTATTATGATAAACTAAACTAGTGGTTCGCCCCGAACTGAGACCTCGAGGTATCGGTTTCCGGTAGGTACATAATTACTTATTCATTCAATCCATACATGACGACCAAAATTGACATTATTATTATGCCCGTTTTCACCAACCATACCTAAACCATCCCCTAAGTAGAATTCTCTTTACATAGGTAGCCCCTAAATACAATCCTAACATCCCAATGTCATTTTAGTTTCACCTTTATTTGTCCCGTAGAGGTTCGTAATAACAAAGTTGACAGAAAGCCTCACCTAACTTAACATAGGTAGTCCGTAAAGGTTAGGGAACGGTAGTGAAATCAGGCATCAATAGGTATAGCTTTTTGGAACATTCAAATTAAATTATCGACCGAGCGAAGCGAAGGTCTTTGAGTCTACTTGAGTGAATTTGCACTTGTCCGTCCGTCCGTCCGTCCGTCCGTCTGTCAGAGCCTTATAACTTCTGAATTACTGAACGTAATTACTTCAATTTTAGATATAATATGTAAACCAATGGCCTCCAGCCGAAAATGGCTTAAAAAGTTATGAAAATCTTTATTTCAGGGGGGCACTCATAGAAGCGAATGCGAAGAAAAAAAAATTTTTTTGCGTTTCATAGGGTTACAGTACCTCATTTTAAAGATAATTTGGAACAGAGTACAAAAGTATTTTTTTTTTAATTTTTTTTCTAAAATTGACGAAATGGGGGGCTTTCAAAGTGGAGATTATATTTGACCTCACAACGGAATAACCATTGAAAGCTGGGGCTTGAAAGTTTTATAATTTTAGCGTAATATCATGTACTTGAACAACAAATACTAAAATTAGATAAATTAATGTAATAAGGAAACTAAATTATTTAACTTTTAATGAGCAGCAACAACAGAACTTCACAATGATGTCAATAGATCGCGCTCTCATCTCATATAGCAAATGCAGCTATATGTAACATATTATTCAATTAAAATTATTATTTAGTCATTTAGCAAACATCAATAAAACTTCACGTTGCAGTTTGTTTATGTCAATTTTGCAGTTAATGTCAATTTTGATCGTCATGTATCTATTGAATGAATAAGTAATTATGGGAAACCGTTACCGCGAGGTCTCAGTTCGGGGCGAACCACTAGTTATTTGTTCACAGCGTCATCTATCGGCACGACAATAACAGCGACGTGAAGTGTTATTGATGTTAGATATTTAACTAAATAATAATTTTAATTGAATGTTATTATAAATGTATTAGTACTTGTCATACAAAATAATAGTAGCTTACGTAAAGTTGCGTTTGCAATATGAGATGAGAGCGCCATCTATTGACATCATTGTGAAGTTCTGTTAAAAATACTGCAGCTCATTAAAAATTAAATAATTTACTAATTTTAGTATTTGTTGTTCAAGTACATGATATAACGCAAATAATTCAAAAAGTTTCAAACTCGGCCTTTCAATAGATTAAGACTTCTGAGGTCAAATATAATCTCCACTTTGAAAGCCCATTTCGTGAATTTTAGGGAAAAATTAAAAAAAATTACTTTTGTACTCTGTTCCAAATTATCTTTAGAATGATATACCGCAACCCTATGTAACGCTATAAAATATTTTACATCGCATTCGCTTCTATGAGAGCCCCCTGGAAATAAACATTTTTGTAACTTTTTAAGACATTTTCGGCTGGAGGCCATCGGTTTACATATTATATTGAAGTAATTACGTTTAGTAATTCTGAGGTTATAAGGCTCTGACAGAGGGATGGACGGACGGACGGACGGACAAGTGCAAATTCACTCAAGTAGACACCTTCGCTTCGCTCGGTCAATTAATGGTCAAATATCTAGGTAGATAAAGATATTATTTTTATCAAAAAAATAAGTAACTTGACCTATCTATGTACCTTATGTTTATGTAGCTATCTAAGTAGGTACCTACCTACTAATAACGTGATTTATTAAAGACTAGCTGATGCCCGCGACTTTGTCCGCGTGGATTTAGTTTTTAAAATCCCGCGGGAACTCTTTGATTTTCCGGGAGGCCTATGTCACCCTCCAGGTTCTCAGCTATACCAATCCAAAAAATCCGTAGCTTTGTTGCAGCGTGATTGACGGACAAACCAACAAACAAACACACTCGCATTTATAATATTATGTATTAGTAAGGAAGAAGGCGATCTAATTAAATTTTAGAACACAAAAGCTACTATTGTGACTTAAATAATATTATAATATTTCCTCGGAGACTTTTTTGTAGAGAATAATGAGTACTTTAATCATGTAGTACATAATTTTTGTGTATCATCAATAGTTTTCTCAGCACACGCCAAATAATGCATTTTATTATAATTAGGTATGCTTTTGTGGAACTCATTGTGGAAACACTGCATACATAGCATTGAATCTATTTAATTGAATTGTAGACTTGTTTTGAAAAGAGCAACCGCCGAGCCGCTGAACCAGTGGTAGACTCATCGACGATTCAAAAGCACTTGTAAAAAAGTTTATTTGAATAAAAACATTTCCATTCTATTCTAAGCAAAATTTTGCTACCTTGGGTTACATTTTCTTAAGGATGTCTAATTTTTTTGAAAATAAATTATAGCCTTTGTTACTTCGGTATACTTAGTAGTTGGGTATTCGCCGGTTCTGCCCCAGGAGGCAACCCTGTCTCCAGGATCGCCCTAAAATTTCCGCCCATCGCTAAAAAAAAAAAAAAAAGGTTTTGGGGTACGCTGAATCGATTGCGCTCACTCTCGACTTCGTATCTTTAACGGTTACAAAGTTAGCTTTTCCTAAAAACGATCCCTACATCGTTATCTAATTGCTAATCACCTACTAATCACCTTAATCACCTCGCTCATTATTTTGTTCTTCGTTGCTTTATTGTTTTGGGATTCAAAGGAAACGAATATCTCACATTACTAACCATTTATTCTCTTTCAAATGCTGACTTAAATAATCTATACAACAACATATCATTCTCTAGTGTATGACTATTAAATAAATCTAAAAAATCACAACTTCTGTAACCTCTAAACATAAAATACAAATACATTAAACAATATTCCCCACAAACTGAGGTGTAATCATTTTGTACCCTTCTTGTATTGAAATACCACATTCTTGTATTTCTTTCCGGAAACTGCTTATGATATTTACTTGGTGGTCATCCATATGAATCAAAATATTGTCCAACACCATTTATATCTATATACAAGCCTACCCAATGAGACCCTGATTAAGCTACGATTGCAGTAAATGGATGCATAAAACAAAACATTGTAACAAGTGTTTCTTAAAAGGTTTTAACAAAGAATGAGACATTTTAGATAGTGTATAGGATTTTATTTTACGTTTTATTAACACACAGTGAAATACAGGTTTTGTAAAACAGAATTACAAACAGTTTCTAAAAAATACGATTGCAGTAAATGGATGAATAAAACAAAACATTGTAACAAGTGTTTCTTAAAAGGTTTTAACAAAGAATGAGACATTTTAGATAGTGTATAGGATTTTATTTTACGTTTTATTAACACACAGTGAAATACAGGTTTTGTAAAACGGAATTACAAATAGTTTCTAAAAAATAAGTAAGAAATATTAAAAACTAATCACAAAATAATTGTGAAAATAGAAGCCGATTATAGTTACAATCATCGTCTTAACACTATATAATTATTTACAAATAGAAAAATACAACAGTTTACAATAATTTCTTAAAACTAGTTATCCCCATCATTTATTTTTTAATTTTATAATGACCCCAAGCTAATGTGTCAACATTATTTTGCAAAATATGTCGTTTTGTGTCATTATAGGACAAACAAGTTTTGTTAATGTTCTGTGTGAAAATCACATGTTTGATTGATCGAAATCTAAGCATATTACAATATACAATTTTTTTCTCAAGTAGACATGATCTGTAATTTTCCATAGTCAAATTTTTTGTGATATTTTTATTTACACCTTTTGCTTTTGCAAAAGTTTTATGGTCAACATCCAATGCATACATTTTTGATCTTAATCCTACGAACTCTCTTAGGATTTTTCCATTATTTTCATCTTTGAAGAATCCTAACATTTTTTTGTTTATTTTTGGATAACCGTATATATTATCTTCTGGGTAATCAGATGTATCAAAATAATTAATTAGATCACATTTGATGTCTTGATAAAAATTATCAGTAAAAATTTGGTAAATTAAACTATCTGTATCTGTATACAATAACTTAACATTTTTGTTAAATTTTTTTAGCATATAATTATAATGGAACTCATACATTAAAGTTTTTGAGATATCCAAAATACAAAAACCTAAATATATCGGTTTGTTATAAGTTAATTTGGTTCTCCGCAACTGTATGACCACCAAATCTTCGCTAAAGACTGACAAACTATGGAACTCAGGTTTAGCAATCAAGTCTTGTGCTCCTAAGACTTTACCACGATTCTCCCAATGTGTTAACATTTTAACATTGACCCTCTTTTCAATATTTTCCATTGTTTTACCGAAAACGGAATTGTTCATTAATTTATAAAAATCTTTTTCAAAGTCTGATGTAGCTAAAGTTCGCCTATTTGTATTAAGGTCTATATATCTTTTTAACCAAGGACTTTGATCAAATTTTAATATTCGATGGATTTTTGTTAGCTTTATGCCCATACTTAGACATTGTTTCAGATTTCTATAGTGAATTTTATATTTCGTTTTATTATTAAGATTAGGTACTAACTTGATATCTTTAGAATCCCCAATTATGACATTTTCAGGGCATAAAGGTAAGTCAGAATGCAAATCATGAAGTTCATTGGGATACTCCAAATCAACTTCAAGAATAAAGCCTATCTCAGATGTGTCAGATACTTTAAAGTTTGTTTCCGTGTTTACCCATTCAAATCGTCCTGTTGGAAGATACTGGGACATAGCCCAACCATAAAGGTTATTAGCATCTAAATATGTTAGGTATGATTTGGGTTTTTCCTTATCATAATCTTCCATAAATTGATTATTAGCCTTTGCATAACGATTGCTACATTGAGATATGCCGCCTCTAATTCCAGCCTTAATAAATGCTAATTTATCATAGTCTGTTAATAACTCTAACTCAATTTGTGTATACTTAAGCATTGCATCCCAACTTAAACCAGGAGCGGTATAATAATGAGCCGGATCTAACCCATATGTTTTGATACAAATATCACGAAAATTTTCAAATATATCCGTTAATAGCAATACATCCGTTTTTAAATAGAGATTGGAATAATCCAACATGTTTTGACAAGAAAAATGAGTCCAAACATCTATTGCATGATTATAGTCATCATCAGAAACATTGGAATTTGTCAGAGAACTGTAAAATTGAGGTTGAGATGGAAGTGATGATGATTTTAAACAATCATAAGAAGTCATATATTCATAGGGATAAATTCCTTTTCTTCTTAAACGACTAAAGTCATCATTATTAGGAAAGTTTTTTTTCAATGATTTGAATTGATTGTCATCGAGATTTTTTGCTAATTGATCAAGACTGCATGGCAAAAACTTAAAAGAATCTATGAATCTCAAACTTTTTTTCCTGTTATTAACGTTTACTGTTTTTGAAAACGAAATATATCTTTCTTTATTTTGAGGTAATACTTCAATTTCACCTTCCATAAAATTCAAAGAATGAACAATAAAATGTGCATCATAATTACTAAGATTATGTAAAAATACAGGTATATGATGGGGGGCACGATATTTTTCTGCGCATGACTCATGTGCTACACCTCTAAGATTTCCTGTATGCCAGTCAAAGTCCAGAATGGATTCACCATTCAAACTTGATTCACATATATGACAGTTGTTCGAATTCGCAATATTAATTTCATCAGCTATTGTTAGTGGGTTTGGACGTTTTTGAAAACTATTTTTTTTACATATTTGTTTCATGTCCTTATAAAGTCGTTCCATGAATACTTTAGTACAATCTGGACCGGTGTATGTTTCATATTTTGAAAGGCTGTCATCATATGAACATTTAATATAATATCCGAAACTATATACTTCATGTTTCTGAATATTCTCAGTAAAAGGTTTAACGGGATCATTTGAACATGAGTTTATTGGTTTTAAGAAGGCTTCGAAATCAGCATATATTACAAATGGTATTCTCATCTTTTTATTGAATTTATCAAATTTTATTTTATCGTTTGATGATGGTTGACCAAACCAATTTTTTTTAGTTAGTTCACTGTTTGGTAATTCCGTAATGATATGAATGCAATCATTTTGTTGGTGGTTTCCTAATCTTTCAATTGTAGGAAAATGTAGTAGACAGCCATCACATAAGTAAATTGCATGTTCTTGATTTGAAATTTGCTTGCTTATTAAGCGAGACATATTTTTAATATAGCAATAGTGTGAATTTGTTTTACTTGAGATTAATAACAAATTAATGTGAGTACTATTCCGAGATTTTGTAAAGTAAAGGGGACCTATAACACAGTGAGTTTTCTTTTCTTTGTTATATTCTAAGCCAAAGACATTAATACTTAAATTGTTTTGCTTTTCTACCTTAGGTATATCTGTTAATTTGACCGGAAAAGACACACCATGAAACTTAAGTTTATCAGAATGCATGGAGTATGATGAAACTCTATCTGTTTTATTATTAGCAGGAGGATACAGAGCAGAAAGTAATGCCCATTTGAAACACATATGATCTGCATTTTTAACATTAATCACTGCTTTTTTGGCTCTAATATCACGAGGTAAATCAATATATGATGTACCACGAAGTGGATTAAATTTATTTACATTCATATGTAAGCATTTTATGTTTGTTAAGCTCCAACCACTATCTTTTCTCTCAAAAGAACTAATTTTATTTGTAAAAGACAAAAGTATCACATAATGATGTTAGGAAAATATTTAGATCGTCTCCACGGAAAACTATATAGTTTGATGTTTGTTCCCAATCCCACCATCTGACCCACACCGGTGCACTCGCGAACTATGGGACGGGGTTCAAATAAAACACCCGTTGAACTAAAGGTAGGGTAGATTTATTGGTGGTCCAATTGCGAACATGCGAACAACAACGCATTACGTTTACATTAAACGACTATATGCTCTGCCTACAACAATGTGTTAGCGCGATGTAAAAGTCCGACAGCGCCTTCTATGATCGGTCGTGAACATACCGCCCACCAAGGACATTTAGTGAGAAATGTCCTTAATAATTTGATACTACCGCCCACCGTGACTATGTTCTTGGTGGGTGATCTTACAAGTGGAATTTTGCACTAATTTAAGTATGAAACAATTAATTTGATCTTTTGAAATTGAATAACAATAATTTCGAATTTTTGACCTTACTTTACATCAATGTACTATAATGATCTATACAATACTATACGTACTAACAAAATTTGAACTTAAAGTAAATAAACTTAAAACTATCACAGTTCTTTACTGACTTATTTATAAATACATACATTGTAAAATGTTTATCTCTGAAATTTACAAATAATTGACCTTGATTAGATTTGTGACTACACACTTTGAATGAGTTGCCACCGTGTGAGTATACTTACATTGGACTCAAAAGTTAAGAATTATTAACCTTTGGTACAGCTATCAGCGGCCCTACGGATCTTACAAATACCGGTGTAAACGGCAGGGGGTCACTGGGATCTGAACTGTCTCCAGATATGTGCTGTATTACTTATTCATTTACTAATTTTAGATTGTAAGCAACTTTTGTACTTCAATATATGTTTTTTAATTAATTTTATTTGCACTTTCGTGTTGTTTGTGTCGTGTTTCGTGTTTCGTGTTGTTCCAAATGAATTTTGAATTGATGCATCTCGTCTGTCTTCGAAGTGATTAAATACCTGGAAGTCAACATTAGTAAGTTGTTGCAGCTCTCAACGGTAAGTAAAATATTCTCTAAGATGTTCATACAATTTTGCTAATCAGAAGTTTAAATAGATGTGCAATGCTTCGATTATAATATAATGTGCTTTAACTGATAATCTTGTTCTTTATGTTTCAGGTTCAGATGTCGACTTCGGGAGATTCATCGAGCATCTCAACTGATCTTCGCTTCGGTCGCAGGTGAGTCCTAAAACCTTAGCTGTTCTCATATTTTTGTTTTTATTCCTTGTTCTAGTTTTGCCCTTGATATTTTTTGTCCTTTTGTTCTTATCCTTTGTGGTGTTCTTTATCCTTTTGTCCTAGTTGTCGTAATTGTTCTTGTTGTTCTTTATGTTCTAGTTGCTCTATTTGTTCTCAATGTACTAGTTGTCCTATTTGTTCTTATTGTTCTCTTTGTTCTTGTAATTATTTTGTTCTAGTTGATCTTTTTTTCGTGTTTGTTATTTTCTTTGTGTCCTATTTTCCCTTCTTTTTATTTTTATATTGATATTGTACTTATTAGTGAATCAAATTTTTATTTCTGTTACAGAGTTTGGATGACGTCGTTTGGTTGTAATCTTGGGCTTAATTCTTTATGGTTTAAATCTGCTTGATATTTAGGTTCTGTTTTCAATGAGACTCCTAAATTAATTTTGCTTGCAGCGTTAAAAACTCGCACTTTGGATGTAGTCTGATCGTGTCTTACGACTGAGTTATGTGGTAAGTAGATGGTTTTTATCTTTTTTCTGTCCTCTATGTCTACATGTTTTATGTGTTCTAAATGTGAGTTTTTGTTTAATGGAGGTTTTGTTTGTTTCAGATCTAAATTCTTCGATAGTCTCTTGTTTAAGGTTTTTAATTTGTTTATAAGCTGATTGTCAGTTTCAGCAGTCTTCTTTGTTCTGTTTGCGAATATTTTTGACCCTTTTTGCCTCTCTTCTCTGCAGCTTACTTTTGTACTATATTTTTCTGCTTCCGATTTCCTAAATTCTTTTAAATTATCAGTTTCAGTGACCTGTGTATGCATGACCGATATTTTCGGAGTACTCTCATTGATCTTGTTAAGATTTTCGTTAATTGTACCAGACAGAATCCAGCCTAAAGTGGTTCTTTGTGCAATGAGATTCCCTTTTTTGCTCTTCTTTATGCCGTCTTGTAATATTTGGCTGTAGATATTAGCACCTAACAACATATCAACCGACTTAGGTGTGCTGAATTGGGGATCTGCTAATTGTTAGTTCTGCAAATCTGTCCAGTCCGTATTATGTACTTGATGTTCTGGTAAGTATGTTGTAATGTTTTTCAATACGTAGGCTGTGACCTGTATATTGATTTTATGTTTTGTCCTCGATCTTAATTTGATTGTCACCACATGTTTGGATGTAATAGTTTTGTTTCTTCCTATACCAGTAATCATTCCGCTTACAGGAGTCTTCTTAAGACGCAACAGCTGGACTGCAGCCTCAGTTATAAAACTGGCCTGCGATCCTTGATCTAAAAAAACTCTGAGGATGTGATTCTCACCAGTTTTAGTTTTGGTATTCACTAATGCTGTAGGAAGTAAAACCTGACCTGAACTGGAAATCCTTTGAGTTGAAAGGCATGAAACTATTGCTAGGTTACTAGTTGAAGTGTTAGTAGTCTCAACAGGTTTTTCTGCCGTTGAACTGGTAGCCGTGCTCTCGCTTTCATCGTGTAAAAGAGAATGATGTCTCGAAGGGTTCTTACAAATCCTACAAAATCCAGGATTTCTGCACTGACTTAAGTTGTGATTACTTCCCAAACAATTTGTGCAAATGGAATGCTTTGTTACAAAGTCGCGCCTAACTGCGATGTCCTCACCGGCAATTTTTTTGCAAAAGCACAATTTGTGCTGCTCTGAACAATATTCACAGCGCATACCTGAGGCATTTGAAGCTATAAAAGACTTTGGTTTTGAACTAGAGCCACTGGTATACTGTACTGAAGGTTTTTTCGAATCTACGAATTCTAATGCACGAAAACGGCTTTCTATATAATTTTGAAATTGTTCTAAGGTTGGCAATTCATTTGAATCTACAGAACTAGATATATGTAGTTCCCATTGTTTGCGCGTTTCGGGATCGAGTTTAAAACTAACAATGTGAATAATAATAAATAATGTAAATAATGTCCCATGTGCTCACATCGATATCAATATTTTTTAAGGCATTCAAACAGTCCATGGTAGTGTCTATAAGTTTTTTAAGACCTGATGCTGATTCCGCAGTCATCTTTTTAATGCTAAACAAGCGCTTAAAAATGCAATTTGCTAAATATTTTCTATTGTTGTATCTTTGTTCTAATAGGGACCAGCATTGACTATAGTTTGCGCCTGTGATTGGTGTATGCCTTATCAATTGTTCTGCCTCACCCGTTATGTGAGTTTTCAAATAATGTAACTTTTGTACATTTTCTAACGTATCGTTATTATGAACTAAAGACGTGAAAAGATCGCGAAAGGTCGTCCATTCTGAATAGCTACCAGAAAAAGTAGGAATAGTAATTTTTGGTAACCTCACAAGCTGGCTGACCGTATCATTATCCTTTCCATTAGATTTGACAGCTCGTGGCTGAGTTTCTAATGGCAATACAAATTGATTCAAACATGCTTTCATAATTGATTTACACATTAAATAATTTTCTTCCGTTAAATCATAAATTTCGTTTGTCACATAAGAGGTATTTGCTAACATTTCAGGATTTGATATTTCATACAACTTAGCGTTGTTTGCCCTAAACAATAACCAATCTCGTTCTAAATTTTCTGACCTAACTTCTACGTATTCTTTAGTTAATCTTTCTTTTGGACTCTTTTTAAAATTTACTAAACTCTTTTTGATGGAATTGTGTAGATCTAACTGTACATTCAATAGACCTTCCATTTTGTACAAAAGATAATACAAAATTATTTATAGACCTAGGTACTTATTGTATATTATTTTAATTGAAATAAAAAAACTAAGCTAATTAAACTCATTGAACTAAATTATAACTTAAAAGAAATCTATTTGTACTATTTTGTCCTAATACTTATTGTCCTTGCTTGAATTTACGAATGAATTTCAATAGTGCTCTAAACAATTTATTTGAACTAGTTTCCAACTCATAAACTTGGAAAATAACAAAGTCAAAACAATGTTTTCAGTAAATTTCAACAAGTGTTCTATTGACAAAATAGTTCTGTGTTCTAATTTAATATGAAATTACAAGTGTTCTAATCGTACAAAAACGTTTATAGAAAATTCTTGAAAATTTTGTAAGTGTTGTTTCAACCAAAAATATTTCTAAGTTATGAAAGTATCTTGAAAAATTACAAGTGTTGAACTGATTGCAAAAATTCTATGTCCTAAATTATTGAAAATTTTACAAATGTTTGAAACTTTAATAATTCTAAGGGAAAACGGACATAGGTTCCCCGTTCCCTCGTTTTTAATGAAATTATACTAAGTCCTAACTAGCATGCAATTTAGCCTAAGTTAAATTCACCAATACTTTACAAGTCCTTTAAATTTTTAAAGTTTTTGACACCAACTAAATAGGGTTCACTTTTGCTTGAAATTTACTATAAAGTTAAGTTATTGACACCAAAGACATAGAGTTCACTTTTGCTTGAAAAATAATATAGTTGTACTCACGGTTTGACACTTGAACTATTTGCACTCACGTCACGGCGACAGCTGTCTTTTTGACATCTGTCAATCTGGTCCGGGTTGTCCTCGCTGCACTTGATTGTCCTGCTCTGGTTGCTCTGCACCGCTCACTCGCAGGTCCATGGCGCTAGCGCCCTCTGGCGGCGCTGCTGGTACCACGTACTCTGTGTCTGCAGCAATCCACTGCGAGTACGGCGGGTGGTCACCAGGGCGGTGACCACTGCTTTTCAAAAATCCGGTTCGAAGGACCAAATTATGTTCCCAATCCCACCATCTGACCCACACCGGTGCACTCGCGAACTATGGGACGGGGTTCAAATAAAACACCCGTTGAACTAAAGGTAGGGTAGATTTATTGGTGGTCCAATTGCGAACATGCGAACAACAACGCATTACGTTTACATTAAACGACTATATGCTCTGCCTACAACAATGTGTTAGCGCGATGTAAAAGTCCGACAGCGCCTTCTATGATCGGTCGTGAACAATGTTTGAAAGTCAAACGAGTTTTTTATGTCTTTACTTTCTTGAATAAAATCTGCGTGTAAAACGAAGTTTACCTTGAAAACAGTATGTTCATTAATTGACTCTTGGATAAGGTATAAAATATCATTTTTTATTGAGTTCAAAAATGATTCAGGGGTTTTAAAAATCGATAAATTATCATTTTTATTATTTATTATATAAGTTATGATTCTGTGCCCAAAAGCTGAATCAGTTACAGAAACATTTGACAATGATGGATGTGACTTTAAATGATTATTTTTGTGCAAATTACTTTTGAAATGATTACTAAAAAACCTTCTGCTCACAAAAACTTTACAAATATCACACCTAACTTTATTACCTTCTGGATATTCAGTTGATGAAGTGGAGTTATCGTTTGGGTGTTCTTCAGACGAAGTAGAGGCTCCTTCATTATATTTCACTCTTTTCCCGGAGTCACTCTCTGCGAAGTCATTGGTCCGCTTAAGAGCTCCACCAGTTTGCAGTATTTGTTCAGCTGGTCTAGAAATAAAAAATAAAAATATTAAAATCTAACAAAGATAAAAGTTTAAAAACTTAACCCTACTACAGAAAATTGGATATAACATCCGTCATCTTGATTTTTGTTCACATATTCGATAAAAATAGACTCAGTAGTTTAATCGCCACGGTGGAACATTCATAAATAGTCGCATACATACATATACTGCTAAAAATCATAAGCCCTCCTTTTAGCGTTGCCATAGTCGGTTAAAAAGGATAATATTTAATTAAATGTACTTACATGATTGACTCAACTGCTTCACAAATATTATACAATTCAGTATCAGACGAATTCGATGACTCATACTGCTCCAAAGCTTCAACAAGTTCTTCATCATCTGATGTGTTGAACATAGTGTTACCGCAGACTTTATCAGGTTTTTCATTGTTTTCACATATTTCATAGAGTTCATTTTCAACTGACTCAAAGAAAGCACTAACACAAACTTCACTTGTATCTTCCATTGTTAACAGTCTATCGGACAACAGAGGGGGATCTGTTGTTTTAGCTGTGACAGGAGACTTACTGATATTTTAATAAGGTTTACGATGCGTTTTTATTCAGGTATGTCTAAACCTTATTTACTAATTGAATTATGGTGAAGTATTTGTGGTTGTCGCACCGTCATCTGAGTTTGTGAAAATATAAGATGTACCATCATCTTTGTTGGCTTGAGCTACTGTTGAGTTATTTAATTATTATTTTTATTTACTTTTTGCTGGTAATTCGAAAAACATGTCTATATTTTCTGTTGGTCTTTTCAGTTTCTTTGTTGACCTTTCATGTTCTATAAACAAATCTTTTTATATAAATACTAGCTGATGCCCGCGACTTTGTCAGCGTGGATTTAGTTTTTAAAGTCCCTCGGGAACTCCTTGATTTTCCGGGATAAAAAGTAGCCCAGATGTTGACCCGAGTAATAAGCTACCACGGTATAAAATTTTGTAGAAATCTGTGCGGTAGTTTTTACGTGAAAGAAGGACAAACAAACAGACAAACAGACAAAAATTAAATAAAAATCTGTTTTGGGCTCAGTATCGATAGTAAAGCATCCCCCAATTAAAATTTTCAAAACATATTAAATGTACAGAAATCTTCCAGTTACAGTTTTATTATATGTATAGATATAATATGTATTTATTTTGTTAAGGCATTAACTATAGCAGTAGGCGACAGCAAGCTTGTCAGTTAGCTCACCATCGTTTGTATCTCAGCTGCACGCCCGAAAAGGCAATGTTTATTGCAATAAATGACTGGCTAAGTTTTTGCGATTCATTTCATAATAATTTGGAAGTCATTTGGCGGGACAAAAGCGCCCGCGCTAACGTGCCAGCGTGATAGCGTGCCAGCGTGTATTTCAGCTTCCCTTTTTTGTTTTTTATGGACTAATTTGGTTTTGTTTCCAAAACTCACTAAAATCAGCAACATAACTTAAAATTCGTATTGTAGAATTTATAGAATATAGGTAGCTGACTAGCTGCTGACTAGCTGTGAGTACATATCTACTTTCTTTATATTGTAATGGCTTGTGTACACCTACCAACCTACTTCTAGGTAGGTTTATAGGTAAAATGTCTCCGCTTAATCATTGGGTTCCGGTGCACTTTTTTTATTCAAACCGACTTCAAAAAAGAAGGAGTTTCTCTATTCATCGTAATCTTTTTTTTTAATGTATGTTCCCCGATTACTCGAATACGCTTGAATCAATTATAAAAATATTTTTTTGTTTCAAAGGATATATTTCCCAGGTGGTCCCATATAATTTTTATCGAAATCGGTCGAGCGGTTTTAAAAATATTAACAACTAGCTGATGCCCGCGACTTCGTCCGCGTGGAAAAAGTTTTTAAAAATTGCTTTTTCGTTGCACTACGCCAGTATCTAGTCCGTACTACGTGGTATAGAGCAACAATAGCAACCCACAATCGACATTTTCTTCAGCCGGTACCCAGCAGCATAAAGAATGAGGAATTGGTACTTGGAGTTCAATGATGTAGCCCAGTGGTGTAACAATGGGGGGGAGGGTGATTCCTAAACCAAATCGAACGGTTGTGAAATTAGGTGAATAGATTGATGTCATCTAAGAATACAAAGCTACTGTACGAAGTTTTTGTAAAAGCAAAACGGAAGCTCGAATTTTTTTTACGGCAGCTTGCCACTGCGTAGTTCATACTTGGTAACCATTACCCATTTAGCTGAGCAGGACCCAGCACCAGCAGAATTCGTCCAGTTACAGTTTTATTATAAGTATCTATATATATAAACTAGTAGGGCGCGTGGGTGCGCGGCCCGCAAGCGGACCGCGGTTTTTCTATCGTCAAGTGGACTTTCAGGTCTTGATCATTTTCTATCAAAAAACCACTCTTCTATCTTTTATACTCTCCGAGATAGACACCGTTGAAGTTTGTATGGCCGCCATCTTGAATCCGCCATTTAGGATTTTTTTCAGCTCACTGCCAATTGGATGAGGTTTCGAGTGACTTTTGTTCGAGCACCCCCACCTATCGTCATTACCATGGCCGTGCTCCTCACCCACCTTCCAAACCCTCGATCATCATATCTCATCATTTGTCAGAATGAGAATTCTTTTATACAAACAAATTTTGAAAAGAAACCGTATCAAAGTCTTGCATAGTTCTCAGCTTCAAGTCTATTCAATATTCGCCATATATTTTGTATGGAGAAAAAAAAATTCCGCCATGTTGGATTTTTTTCTATTCATCAAATAGATCTTTGGGTCCTGATCATCTTTTGCCAAGAAACCACTCTTCCATCTTTTATACTCGCCGAGATAGATACTGACGAAATTTGTATGGCGGCCATCTTTTTTCCGCCATTTTGAATTTTTTTTCAGCTCATTGCGAATTGGATGAGGTTTCGAGTGACATTTGTTCGAGCACCCTCCACCTATCTTCGATACCCTGACCGTGCTCTTCACCCGTCTCCGAAATCCTCAATCATCAGCTCTCTCCATAATTTTCCTCCGAATGAATTTTTGTCTTCTATACGAAACCATAAGTGAAAAAAAAATTTTTCATACAAAATTTTACAGGAGAGGTGATCAATCAGTCAGTGAATCAGTGAATCAGCACGAACAGCTATATATATATTAAAGAAAGTGGTGTTAGTTACACTATTTATAACTCAAGAACGGATGAACCGATTTGGCTGAAAATTGGTGGAGAGATAGCTTAGAACCAGGAGACGGACATAGGATACTTTTTATCCCGTTCGACCGCGTTTCCGTCATGTCACTATAAAACGTGGTATAAGAAAAACGCATCTGACATGGAATAACAAAACGCAAATGACAGCAAAACGTAATTTTGTCTTTGGTTAAGTATGGTAAAAAATTTGACAATTATAATAAGTGTTATAATAAAGCATTAGTACTGATATTATAAATGCGAAAGTGTGTTTGTTTGTTGGTTTGTCCTTCAATCACGTCGCAACAGAACAGCGGATTGATGCGATTTTTTGCATGGGTATAGATTACTATGCATTAGGATGTAGTAGTGGTTCCTCAGACCGGGAGAGCTACTTTTTATCTCGGATAATGAAAGAGTTCCCGCGGGATTTTTAAAAACTAAATCCATGCGGACGAAGTCGCGGGCATCAGCTAGTAGTTTAATAATATAAATAATATAAAGTATATATATAGTATAAAGTATATAAAGTATAGTTTAATGTATAGTGTAGTATATTCTATGTCTGTGCCAAATTTCAGCAAAATTGGTTCATTCTTTGTCGCGTTAAAGAGTAACAAACATCCATCCATCCATACATACATCCATCCTCACAAACTTTCGCATTTTTCCGGGATAAAAAGTAGCCTATGTGCTATTCCAGACTATAATCTATGTCTGTGCCAAATTTCAGCCAAATCGGTTCATTCGTTGTCGCGTTAAAGAGTAACAAACATCCATCCATCCATATATCCATCCTCACAAACTTTCGCATTTATAAGTAGGAGGAAGTAGGAGGAAGTAGGATAGTAGGATAGGTAGTAGGAACATACATACATACATACATACATACATACATACATACATACATACATACATACATACATACATACATACATACATACATACATACATACATACATACATACATACATACATACATACATACATACATACATACATACATACATACATACATACATACATACATACATACATACATACATACATACATACATACATACATACATACATACATACATACATACATACATACATACATACATACATACATACATACATACATACATACATACATACATACATACATACATACATACATACATACATACATACATACATACATACATACATACATACATACATACATACATACATACATACATACATACATACATACATACATACATACATACATACATACATACATACATACATACATACATACATACATACATACATACATACATACATACATACATACATACATACATACATACATACATACATACATACATACATACATACATACATACATACATACATACATACATACATACATACATACATACATACATACATACATACATACATACATACATACATACATACATACATACATACATACATACATACATACATACATACATAAATGCCGCGTAATTAAAAGATAAATATGTGAAAAGTAGCATACTAATATCCCACAGGAACCGTTTGTTTTCCCGGGATAAAAAGTAGCCTTTGTCATTTTTCAGGCTCTTAACTTCACCTGGGCAAAAAAATCACGTAAATCTAAAACTCCATTGCGCGTATTTTGAAGGACAAATGCGTAAAAAATAGCGATGCTATCCCGCAGGAACTGTTTGCTTTTCCGGGATAAAAAGTAGCCTATGTGCTATTCCAGACTATAATCTATGTCTGTGCCAAATTTCAGCAAAATCGGTTCATTCGTTGTCGCGTTAAAGAGTAACAAACATCCATCCATCCAAACATCCATACATCCATCCTCACAAACTTTCGCATTTATAATATTAGTAGGATTATTAATTACTAAATGAGTACTTTTTACAACCAGGAGTTTCTGCAATTTCTTTGGTTATATTATAAATTACTTCATTCATATTACCAAGTATTCTACTTGTATTAGATGTATAATATTTTATCCTAATGTTAGCATGTTTCCATTGTTGAGAGGGAGGTATTTTGTTTATTTTTTTTAAATCATACACATCTATTTTTATAAGATGATATGCTGTCGCACCGTCATCTGAGTTTGTGGAAATATAAGATGTACCACCATCTTTGTTTGCTTGAGCTACTGTTGAACAAATTAATTTCTTTTTACTTTTTGGTGGTAATTCAAAAAACATGTCTATATTATCTGTTGGTCTTTTCAGTTTTTTTGGTGACCTTTCATGTTCTATAAACAAATCTTGTGTTTCCTCTTCTGCACTCGCAGGAAATTAATATTGTTTATATGTATTATTTTCTTGACTGTTAATAGAGTATGATTTATTCTGTAACAATAAAAGTAGAATATCAAAATGATATTATGCATAAATATTTACATTAGTTTAACTAGATCATAAAAAATAAAAATTGGCACTCACCTCCATTGTATTTCACAAAACTTATTTATCACACACACAAAATAAAATTCAAATCTTGTAAACACAATATAGATTTGAAATCAAACTGTAATGCACTTCAGTAGCGACGTGGTAGTATAGATGGAACGATTTATTTTGGGCTTATATAGTAAAAGACGATGCCATTAGTAAGTCTAGTTACATCAATGAGTGTCATGGAGTACTCATCTAGTTAAACAACATTCTTTTTGGGTAATTATAAAAATTAAGCAATCAATATTTGGAAAATGTAGTTAATGTCTGTAACTATTATCATCAATCAACTCCGAGGTGATTAAACTAACTACAAAGAGACTTTCAAATACTTTGAACGAGCGATGACTCATAGATTTGTCACATTATAAAGCCCCCCCGGATTTAGAAAACGCAAGACCGAAGTCTGTAGATGTCCATGCAAGACACCGTTGTGCAGCACGTAGCAGACGTACCGTGCCTGCGCGTCCAGCGCGCACTAGCTGCCTAGTCTGCTACGTGCTGCACAACGGTGTCTTGCATGGACATCTACAGACTTCGGTCTTGCGTTTTCTAAATCCGGGGGGGCTTTATAATGTGACAAATCTATGAGTCATCGCTCGTTCAAAGTATTTGAAAGTCTCTTTGTAGTTAGTTTAATCACCTCGGAGTTGATTGATGATAATAGTTACAGACATTAACTACATTTTGCGCGGCGCAGCCGCGCTCTACCGTACCGTGCCTGCGCGTCCAGCGCGCACTAGCTGCCTAGTCTGCTACGTGCTGCACAACGGTGTCTTGCATGGACATCTACAGACTTCGGTCTTGCGTTTTCTAAATCCGGGGGGGCTTTATAATGTGACAAATCTATGAGTCATCGCTCGTTCAAAGTATTTGAAAGTCTCTTTGTAGTTAGTTTAATCACCTCGGAGTTGATTGATGATAATAGTTACAGACATTAACTACATTTTCCAAATATTGATTGCTTAATTTTTATAATTACCCAAAAAGAATGTTGTTTAACTAGATGAGTACTCCATGACACTCATTGATGTAACTAGACTTACTAATGGCATCGTCTTTTACTATATAAGCCCAAAATAAATCGTTCCATCTATACTACCACGTCGCTACTGAAGCGCATTACAGTTTGATTTCAAATCTATATTGTGTTTACAAGATTTGAATTTTATTTTGTGTGTGTGATAAATAAGTTTTGTGAAATACAATGGAGGTGAGTGCCAATTTTTATTTTTTATGATCTAGTTAAACTAATGTAAATATTTATGCATAATATCATTTTGATATTCTACTTTTATTGTTACAGAATAAATCATACTCTATTAACAGTCAAGAAAATAATACATATAAACAATATTACTTTCCTGCGAGTGCAGAAGAGGAAACACAAGATTTGTTTATAGAACATGAAAGGTCACCAAAAAAACTGAAAAGACCAACAGATAATATAGACATGTTTTTTGAATTACCACCAAAAAGTAAAAAGAAATTAATTTGTTCAACAGTAGCTCAAGCAAACAAAGATGGTGGTACATCTTATATTTCCACAAACTCAGATGACGGTGCGACAGCATATCATCTTATAAAAATAGATGTGTATGATTTAAAAAAAATAAACAAAATACCTCCCTCTCAACAATGGAAACATGCTAACATTAGGATAAAATATTATACATCTAATACAAGTAGAATACTTGGTAATATGAATGAAGTAATTTATAATATAACCAAAGAAATTGCAGAAACTCCTGGTTGTAAAAAGTACTCATTTAGTAATTAATAATATTTATATAAAAAGATTTGTTTATAGAACATGAAAGGTCAACAAAGAAACTGAAAAGACCAACAGAAAATATAGACATGTTTTTCGAATTACCAGCAAAAAGTAAATAAAAATAATAATTAAATAACTCAACAGTAGCTCAAGCCAACAAAGATGATGGTACATCTTATATTTTCACAAACTCAGATGACGGTGCGACAACCACAAATACTTCACCATAATTCAATTAGTAAATAAGGTTTAGACATACCTGAATAAAAACGCATCGTAAACCTTATTAAAATATCAGTAAGTCTCCTGTCACAGCTAAAACAACAGATCCCCCTCTGTTGTCCAATAGACTGTTAACAATGGAAGATACAAGTGAAGTTTGTGTTAGTGCTTTCTTTGAGTCAGTTGAAAATGAACTCTATGAAATATGTGAAAACAATGAAAAACCTGATAAAGTCTGTGGTAACACTATGTTCAACACATCAGATGATGGAGAACTTGTTGAAGCTTTGGAGCAGTATGAGTCATCGAATTCGTCTGATACTGAATTGTATAATATTTGTGAAGCAGTTGAGTCAATCATGTAAGTACATTTAATTAAATATTATCCTTTTTAACCGACTATGGCAACGCTAAAAGGAGGGCTTATGATTTTTAGCAGTATATGTATGTATGCGACTATTTATGAATGTTCCACCGTGGCGATTAAACTACTGAGTCTATTTTTATCGAATATGTGAACAAAAATCAAGATGACGGATGTTATATCCAATTTTCTGTAGTAGGGTTAAGTTTTTAAACTTTTATCTTTGTTAGATTTTAATATTTTTATTTTTTATTTCTAGACCAGCTGAACAAATACTGCAAACTGGTGGAGCTCTTAAGCGGACCAATGACTTCGCAGAGAGTGACTCCGGGAAAAGAGTGAAATATAATGAAGGAGCCTCTACTTCGTCTGAAGAACACCCAAACGATAACTCCACTTCATCAACTGAATATCCAGAAGGTAATAAAGTTAGGTGTGATATTTGTAAAGTTTTTGTGAGCAGAAGGTTTTTTAGTAATCATTTCAAAAGTAATTTGCACAAAAATAATCATTTAAAGTCACATCCATCATTGTCAAATGTTTCTGTAACTGATTCAGCTTTTGGGCACAGAATCATAACTTATATAATAAATAATAAAAATGATAATTTATCAATTTTTAAGACCCCTGAATCATTTTTGAACTCAATAAAAAATGATATTTTATACCTTATCCAAGAGTCAATTAATGAACATACTGTTTTCAAGGTAAACTTCGTTTTACACGCAGATTTTATTCAAGAAAGTAAAGACATAAAAAACTCGTTTGACTTTCAAACATCAAACTATATAGTTTTCCGTGGAGACGATCTAAATATTTTCCTAACATCATTATGTGATACTTTTGTCTTTTACAAATAAAATTAGTTCTTTTGAGAGAAAAGATAGTGGTTGGAGCTTAACAAACATAAAATGCTTACATATGAATGTAAATAAATTTAATCCACTTCGTGGTACATCATATATTGATTTACCTCGTGATATTAGAGCCAAAAAAGCAGTGATTAATGTTAAAAATGCAGATCATATGTGTTTCAAATGGGGATTACTTTCTGCTCTGTATCCTCCTGCTAATAATAAAACAGATAGAGTTTCATCATACTCCATGCATTCTGATAAACTTAAGTTTCATGGTGTGTCTTTTCCGGTCAAATTAACAGATATACCTAAGGTAGAAAAGCAAAACAATTTAAGTATTAATGTCTTTGGCTTAGAATATAACAAAGAAAAGAAAACTCACTGTGTTATAGGTCCCCTTTACTTTACAAAATCTCGGAATAGTACTCACATTAATTTGTTATTAATCTCAAGTAAAACAAATTCACACTATTGCTATATTAAAAATATGTCTCGCTTAATAAGCAAGCAAATTTCAAATCAAGAACATGCAATTTACTTATGTGATGGCTGTCTACTACATTTTCCTACAATTGAAAGATTAGGAAACCACCAACAAAATGATTGCATTCATATCATTACGGAATTACCAAACAGTGAACTAACTAAAAAAAATTGGTTTGGTCAACCATCATCAAACGATAAAATAAAATTTGATAAATTCAATAAAAAGATGAGAATACCATTTGTAATATATGCTGATTTCGAAGCCTTCTTAAAACCAATAAACTCATGTTCAAATGATCCCGTTAAACCTTTTACTGAGAATATTCAGAAACATGAAGTATATAGTTTCGGATATTATATTAAATGTTCATATGATGACAGCCTTTCAAAATATGAAACATACACCGGTCCAGATTGTACTAAAGTATTCATGGAACGACTTTATAAGGACATGAAACAAATATGTAAAAAAAATAGTTTTCAAAAACGTCCAAACCCACTAACAATAGCTGATGAAATTAATATTGCGAATTCGAACAACTGTCATATATGTGAATCAAGTTTGAATGGTGAATCCATTCTGGACTTTGACTGGCATACAGGAAATCTTAGAGGTGTAGCACATGAGTCATGCGCAGAAAAATATCGTGCCCCCCATCATATACCTGTATTTTTACATAATCTTAGTAATTATGATGCACATTTTATTGTTCATTCTTTGAATTTTATGGAAGGTGAAATTGAAGTATTACCTCAAAATAAAGAAAGATATATTTCGTTTTCAAAAACAGTAAACGTTAATAACAGGAAAAAAAGTTTGAGATTCATAGATTCTTTTAAGTTTTTGCCATGCAGTCTTGATCAATTAGCAAAAAATCTCGATGACAATCAATTCAAATCATTGAAAAAAAACTTTCCTAATAATGATGACTTTAGTCGTTTAAGAAGAAAAGGAATTTATCCCTATGAATATATGACTTCTTATGATTGTTTAAAATCATTATCACTTCCATCTCAACCTCAATTTTACAGTTCTCTGACAAATTCCAATGTTTCTGATGATGACTATAATCATGCAATAGATGTTTGGACTCATTTTTCTTGTCAAAACATGTTGGATTATTCCAATCTCTATTTAAAAACGGATGTATTGCTATTAACGGATATATTTGAAAATTTTCGTGATATTTGTATCAAAACATATGGGTTAGATCCGGCTCATTATTGTACCGCTCCTGGTTTAAGTTGGGATGCAATGCTTAAGTATACACAAATTGAGTTAGAGTTATTAACAGACTATGATAAATTAGCATTTATTAAGGCTGGAATTAGAGGCGGCATATCTCAATGTAGCAATCGTTATGCAAAGGCTAATAATCAATTTATGGAAGATTATGATAAGGAAAAACCCAAATCATACCTAACATATTTAGATGCTAATAACCTTTATGGTTGGGCTATGTCCCAGTATCTTCCAACAGGACGATTTGAATGGGTAAACACGGAAACAAACTTTAAAGTATCTGACACATCTGAGATAGGCTTTATTCTTGAAGTTGATTTGGAGTATCCCAATGAACTTCATGATTTGCATTCTGACTTACCTTTATGCCCTGAAAATGTCATAATTGGGGATTCTAAAGATATCAAGTTAGTACCTAATCTTAATAATAAAACGAAATATAAAATTCACTATAGAAATCTGAAACAATGTATAAATGTATGGGCATAAAGCTAACAAAAATCCATCAAATATTAAAATTTGATCAAAGTCCTTGGTTAAAAAGATATATAGACCTTAATACAAATAGGCGAACTTTAGCTACATCAGACTTTGAAAAAGATTTTTATAAATTAATGAACAATTCCGTTTTCGGTAAAACAATGGAAAATATTGAAAAGAGGGTCAATGTTAAAATGTTAACACATTGGGAGAATCGTGGTAAAGTCTTAGGAGCACAAGACTTGATTGCTAAACCTGAGTTCCATAGTTTGTCAGTCTTTAGCGAAGATTTGGTGGTCATACAGTTGCGGAGAACCAAATTAACTTATAACAAACCGATATATTTAGGTTTTTGTATTTTGGATATCTCAAAAACTTTAATGTATGAGTTCCATTATAATTATATGCTAAAAAAAATTAACAAAAATGTTAAGCTATTGTATACAGATACAGATAGTTTAATTTACCAAATTTTTACTGATAATTTTTATCAAGACATCAAATGTGATCTAATTAATTATTTTGATACATCTGATTACCCAGAAGATAATATATACGGTTATCCAAAAATAAACAAAAAAAAGTTAGGATTCTTCAAAGATGAAAATAATGGAAAAATCCTAAGAGAGTTCGTAGGATTAAGATCAAAAATGTATGCATTGGATGTTGACCATAAAACTTTTGCAAAAGCAAAAGGTGTAAATAAAAATATCACAAAAAATTTGACTATGGAAAATTACAGATCATGTCTACTTGAGAAAAAAATTGTATATTGTAATATGCTTAGATTTCGATCAATCAAACATGTGATTTTCACACAGAACATTAACAAAACTTGTTTGTCCTATAATGACACAAAACGACATATTTTGCAAAATAATGTTGACACATTAGCTTGGGGTCATTATAAAATTAAAAAATAAATGATGGGGATAACTAGTTTTAAGAAATTATTGTAAACTGTTGTATTTTTCTATTTGTAAATAATTATATAGTGTTAAGACGATGATTGTAACTCTAATCGGCTTCTATTTTCACAATTATTTTGTGATTAGTTTTTAATATTTCTTACTTATTTTTTAGAAACTATTTGTAATTCCGTTTTACAAAACCTGTATTTCACTGTGTGTTAATAAAACGTAAAATAAAATCCTATACACTATCTAAAATGTCTCATTCTTTGTTAAAACCTTTTAAGAAACACTTGTTACAATGTTTTGTTTTATTCATCCATTTACTGCAATCGTATTTTTTAGAAACTGTTTGTAATTCTGTTTTACAAAACCTGTATTTCACTGTGTGTTAATAAAACGTAAAATAAAATCCTATACACTATCTAAAATGTCTCATTCTTTGTTAAAACCTTTTAAGAAACACTTGTTACAATGTTTTGTTTTATGCATCCATTTACTGCAATCGTAGCTTAATCAGGGTCTCATTGGGTAGGCTTGTATATAGATATAAATGGTGTTGGACAATATTTTGATTCATATGGATGACCACCAAGTAAATATCATAAGCAGTTTCCGGAAAGAAATACAAGAATGTGGTATTTCAATACAAGAAGGGTACAAAATGATTACACCTCAGTTTGTGGGGAATATTGTTTAATGTATTTGTATTTTATGTTTAGAGGTTACAGAAGTTGTGATTTTTTAGATTTATTTAATAGTCATACACTAGAGAATGATATGTTGTTGTATAGATTATTTAAGTCAGCATTTGAAAGAGAATAAATGGTTAGTAATGTGAGATATTCGTTTCCTTTGAATCCCAAAACAATAAAGCAACGAAGAACAAAATAATGAGCGAGGTGATTAAGGTGATTAGTAGGTGATTAGCAATTAGATAACGATGTAGGGATCGTTTTTAGGAAAAGCTAACTTTGTAACCGTTAAAGATACGAAGTCGAGAGTGAGCGCAATCGATTCAGCGTACCCCAAAACCTTTTTTTTTTTTTTTTAGCGATGGGCGGAAATTTTAGGGCGATCCTGGAGACAGGGTTGCCTCCTGGGGCAGAACCGGCGAATACCCAACTACTATACTTATTAGGTACAAACAAACAAACAAGCAAACAAAAAATCTTTCCTCTATAATATTAGTATAGACCTCAGTAAATAAGATTTACTCTGAGGTATAGACTAACTGCAAGATAGATATAATATAGGCTATAGCTGCAATGCAAGCTTGAAAATTCTACAACTGCAATATGCAATCATGTAGTAGCGAATTTTGACAATTTTTTTTTTTCGAAACGCCATGTCTCGGATACGAATTGACTTATTAAAATTTTTTGAGTAATCTTTGCAATTTAACGTTCTGCAAAACAGTATAGAAATGTTTTAGCTGTAGGACGTAAGGGAAAAAAGTTATTGGGGAAAAACCAGAGGAAAGTCAAAAAATTTTCTGCTTTCCCCCCACCCTGCTCTTTTAGCACAGGATCCTCGAGGTCCAAAACTTGAGAAAATGTTAATTAACGATCCCTGAACAATATCCCAAAGTTTCATTGACTTCCGACCTTTTTCCACCTATCCCCACTTTTTCCTACCTGTCGACTGGACTATTTTTTCAGAGCCATATCTCGTTAACGACGATCTTATTAGATTTGATAAGTACCTACCACATATTTATATTTACGAACATCTTAACGTTACTAGGTAATATTATTATAAATGCGAGTGTTGGTTTGTCTTTCAATCACGCTGAAACAGAGGCACGGATCGACGGATCGATGTGATTTTTACATGGGTATAGTCCGTAATACCGTATAGTTGATTTGGAGATTGACATAGGCTACTTTTAATCCCAGAAAATTAACGAGTTTCCGCGGGATTTTAATTCCACGCGAGGTCGCGGGCGTCAGCTAGTGTATGATAACAAATGTAGCTATAACCCAACGGTTAAAGGTGCAGACTGAAAACTGAAAGGTCGCAGGTTCGAATCCCACCCGTTGCACTATTGTACCCACTCCTGGCACAAGCTTTCCGCTTATTTGGAGGGGAGAGGAGAATATTAGTCAAGTTCAACTTGGTTGTTGATATGTATTCTTTTTAAAAAAGAAAAATATTTTTATTTTTTTTTTTTTTATTTGAACCACCAACAGAATTATACATATTTTCTTTACATAAGTTAGGTCTTAGGTGCTAGGTTAACATATAATTCCACTTATAGGCGGCTACAGCATGCAGATTAGACGGATAAGTCGTGCGAAGGAACTTAACTAAAAGGATATAAAATTAACAGCTTAAGTAGAGAACATAAAGGCAAAGAAAAAAATATAAAATAAAAAGTTAAAATGACTAAGAAAAACACACAACATATTATACAACCGCAAGCCACAAGATTAGTGCTTGACATCTCCCACTTGAGGGTCAAGTGATTTGAAAAGCTTTCCTTTAAATTTTTTCAATTTATCACAGAACAAATCAATGGACATGTCCCTAGCTGTGAATTCCCTGTATAATCTGCTTAACCTAGGTATGAGGGAATGATGGCCGAGATTTGTTCTGTTGATTCGATGAACAAAAAGTGATGTAGGATACCGCGGCATACGAGAGGGGACTTTGAAGCATATTTGGCTCAACAGTTCCGAGTTATCGATGGTACCGTTTACCAGTTTGTGCAGGAATATCATATCATGTATTTTGCGTCTATCCGACAGTGAGGTTAGTTTGAATCTTTTAAGACGAGAGCTATAAGGTGATCTTTTGTCATGTCCAATGGAATAAAACTGTGTGAATCGTCTTTGGACACTTTCTAACCTATCTTTGTGCACCTGATAACTGGGGTTCCAAATTACCGTGCCATACTCAAGTTTACTTCGTACTAGTGTTGCGAATAATATTTTTTTAGTTTTAGGATTTTTAAATGGTTTTGCATGTCTAAATAAGAAGCCGAGCATTTTACGCGCTGATCTGCAGATATTTTCTATGTGAACATTAAAACGTAGTTTGGCGTCAATGGTAATCCCCAGATCGCGGACAGATTCCAGTTTCTGTAAGGGACAGTTGTTAATTTTATATTTGCCTTCTATTTCACTGCGCTTACGTGTAAAACAAATATAAGAACATTTGGTGGGATTTAGGTCCATGCCATTTAAACGACACCAGTCAGCAATTCTATCAATATCTTCCTGTAAAGACAGAGTGTCATCTTCTTTTAAAATTTCTTTAGCGAGTTTCAGGTCATCGGCAAAAATTAAACACTTCGAATTTTGTATACAATTGGTTATGTCGTTGATAAAAATATTAAATAAAAGTGGTCCTAGGATGGATCCCTGAGGGACGCCTGACGAAGAACAATATAAACGGGACGAATGGCCTTTAATTGCTACGTATGAGCATCTATTAACTAAATATGAGGAGAGCCACGATAAGAGCGATCCACCCAAACCAAATGTAGAAAGTTTTGCCACCAGCAATTTGTGATTGACCTTGTCGAAAGCCTTCGAGAAGTCTGTGTAAATTGCATCTACCTGTCGACGGGCGTCCACCGAGGCTGTAACAAAGCTCATGTAATTAGACAAATTCGTTATGGTAGATCGAGAACCCACGAAACCATGCTGAGCTTCGGAGAGCGCGTGAAGAACGTGGCGCGACAGAATTGGATGCAGCAGAGACTCAAAGACTTTCGACAAAGTTGACAATATTGAAATTGGTCTGTAATTGGCAATATTTTCGCGACCACCCTTTTTATAGATAGGCACTATTCTGGCACGTTTCCATATATCTGGGAAAACTCCAGTGCGCAGTGATTTGTTATATATCATACATACGGGTAGTGACAAGGGAACTGCACATTTATTAATCAATAGCGGAGGCAGATTGTCAGGGCCAGCTCCTTTCTTTGTGTCAAGTCTTTTTAATTTTAGAATTACTTCCTTGATGGTTATGTTGACGTTACAGAGAAAGTTGTCAGAATTGATTGGTACATAAAGGTTGGTTTGGGGCGGGTCGCTGGTATTATAGACTGAGGCAAAAAAGTCAGCGAACAAATTACACAAACTGGGACCGTCCGTGGCAACCTTATCGCAGAGCGTCATCTTAGCTGGATATGTATTTTGCGATTGTCTTACATTTTTTAAATGAGTCCAAAAATATTTAGGATTGTTTGCTAAATTGTTTTCAATCGATTCAATGTATCTATCATAACATTCCTTAATGAGGTCATTACTATCACTTCTTAAGGATTCGAATTTAAGTTTATCTAATGGATTTTTATAGATTTTAGCTTTTATCCTATGCTTATTCTTAAGTTTTAACATTGAAATCAGTTTGTTACTATACCAAATAGGGAATTTATTATTTCTTGGTTTTGTCTTTGGAACATGTTTTTCGATGATTGAATTTAGTTTATCATAAAATATAGTAAGCATGGTGTTAACATTATCGCAATTTAGGAATAAGTCTATCCATGGTGTATTGTGTAAATCTTTAACTATAGCGTCGTAGTCGGCTTTGTAAAAATTGAATTTTTCAACAAGTTTTTCAGTTATTGCAGCCACCTCATCTAGTTTAAGATATACCAATAGAGGAGGATGATGATTGTCTACGATACTAATGGGGTTGAGATTTTTATCAACTACAACTTGGGTAGAATTAGAGAGGACTAAATCGAGTAATCGCTCGTTGGTATTTAGTATAGAGTTAAATTGCTTTAGATCGTGTTCTTCAATAAAATCTACGAGAATAGAATCTAAACAGCAATTAGAAGATGGGTGCATGTAATTTAGCTCCGGTAATTTTAACCACGATAGACTGCTCAAATTAAGGTCACCTATGATTAGCACTTGATCATTTTTGTTAATAATTTTAGACGTATTATTTAAAAAATCATTGAGTTTTTCACTTTTGATAGGTGGTGGTAGGTACACAGCGCAAATAGCAATATGACTTTGTTTATTTTCTATGACTGCATCCACTGTCACCCAGAGGTCTTCGCAGTTACTTTCCCACTGTGGTACACGACAAGATTTAAGGTTATTTTTTACAGCAATCATGACTCCCCCGCCATTTTTAATTTTGTTTATATCAGTTTGTTCCCTATCTCTTCGATATACTATATAGCGGCTATCAATAAACTCTCCATCGAATACCCCGTCGTTGAGCCATGTTTCTGTGAAAATAAGAATATCGAAATCGTTAGAAAGAATATTAAGTTTTACCTCTCTTGTTTTACTTCGGATTCCTCTAACATTTTGGTAATATATTTTTATACTATTGAATGTTACAAATAACTATAAGAGACTAGACAATAAAGTTACTAAATTAAGATTTTAATTGTTCGAGCTGTTCAGTATTCTTCACAACAATATGTTCAGAGTTGTCCGTTTTCCTCAAAAACACGCGTCCATTTTTTGTCCATACATATTTGTATTTTAACTTTTTGGCTGTTAATCTGGCAAGAGCGTGGATTTTCTTCAATTCAGGTGTCAAGTGATCTACAACGTAAATTGGTTTTTTCTCGCCTCCTATTCCAATATGACTCGTATTCAGTTTCTCTTCTTTATTCTTCTTATTAAATTTAATCACTCCGGCTAAGAATGAATCTCGGATACGCGGACTTGCAAACTTTACAATCACAGAACGCGGACGAGCGTTTTCCGGGTTCAACTTTGCAATCCTAGTGCATTTGTGGATATCTGAGTCTGAAATATTACTGCCGGTAGTCTTTCCAATTTGCAAAATAACATTAGGTAAGTTTTCGGATTTGTGCTCAGGTAGGCACTGAATCTCTAGATTGCTCATTCTTGAGTGCTGCTCCATTATGCTTAGCCGACTGTTGAGGTCATTAACTGTAGATTTCAGGTATTCATTTTCTACCTTTAGTTCTTTGACCTCCATTAGTTTTCCTTGTATCTCTTTTTTTAGGTCCTCGTATTGATTATTAATAAAACTCATTGAATCCTTAATCTCATTTATTTCTTTAGATATTTCTTTGGTTTTGGTGTCTAATATTTTGGTTAAGTTATTTTCCATTTTAGCCAAAAGAATGTTCATTTCTTCCTTCATGAGCTGTTTGACATCCTCGAGGGTGAAAGATTCCTGTGCCTGCAATTGGGTTGTGGGCTGTGCACGTCTAATTGTGATGTTTGACGACGGACTAATGTCGCTGCTAGAAGAGCCACGCACTGGTGTATTGGTATTGTCACCTTTGGGCTGTTTCGAGCGACAAGAAGGACACGACCACTTGGCTACGTAATCCGCAGGGAGTTCCTTAAATTTTTTGCTCGTATTGATACATTCAAAGTGATATAGTAAGTTGCATGTACCGCATTTGAGTTGTTCGGTCGTCGTAATATCGTTGGAGCACGCTGCGCACTTTTTACTTTTGGGCAATTTAGTGCTCATTTTTAAGTCCAGACGTCCTGATGTGATTATGTGAGCAAAAAAGTGGTTCTGCGTTATTGCCTTTCAAAATTTGCAGGCGCTTAACTAGTGCACTATTTATCGCAAGTGAGGGTGTTTGAAAATAAAACTTATGAACCAAGCGAAACAACAGCGCAGTCACTCAATGGCATATATCTCACTTTTAATATTTACTGGGAAAATTTAATCGCAACTGTTATTATTATTATATTTAAATGTTATCTTGCGATATCAAAAGGGTTTTGAGGGTTTTCAAACGATGTTGTAAGACAATTGAGAACTTAAGACACTGTACGTCCTGGTTTTTGAATCGCTGTTAATTCACAACACTTTCACATTTATACCGAGATAACGTTTACGAGTGATATTTAGCGATTTTTAAACACTTTAAGAATAGTTTCCTTGCCCTAGATATGTTGATTTAATTTTAATCACGTAAAATCACCAGAGATACTTCGCACGTCTTTGACGTTGACGTTTCGTTTCTTCGAACTCGAAAATATATTACTAGATAAATGCAGCCTTACATTTAGTCAACAGTACGACAGTCGACACTAATGAGTAATGACCTTCAGTGATTCATCATAACGTAAGTATTACCTATTGCTGATGTGCTGTTAACATAGGCTATTATAGGTAAATCAGTTCTATAATAATTATTAATAATTATAATAAAGCGGAAGTTCGTTTGTTTGAACGCGCTAATCTCTGGGTCTATCAATCGGATTTCAAATATTATTTTAGTATATTTTGATATCCCTAATTCTTGAGAAAGGATATTATAAAGCTATTCAAAATCACGGTACGACCCTTAGAAGCAGAGTAAAAAGAAAACAATAAAATAGCGCGGGCGGGCAATGCGATTCAGTCAGCAGTAGTCTGTGGCAGACCGCAGAGGGCGGTCCTAGGACGAGATACCGAATAAGAGCCGAAAAGAAGGCTACTTTCTTTCCGGAAAATCGAAATTTCCACGGTATTATTAAAAACTGAATCAGAATGAAGTCGCGAGCATCAGCTAGTAAACTCACGAAGTTTAATTTTTCCACAAACTGAAGAAATAAACAGAACATTATATTACGTTAATTTATTATGAATATACAATGCACAGAAGTAAATGCTAGTTGCAACTCTAGATCTCCTAGTATCCTAGTAGATAGTCTTAGAGTATATATTATATTGGTTATATACTCAAAGTAGATAGTAGATACATACTAATTTTATTACTGACAGGTTTTGGTAGAACATTACATTAAAATTCAATTTTTTATATTGCAGTAATATCTTGAGAAAGCTGGCCAAAATCATGTTGACATAGGCCAAAAAATAAGTAAATATTATTATAACAAAAATTGAGGGTTCATTTCTTGCAGACTAAAGGAAAATAAACAGAACATAATTATATAAGTTAATTTATTATGAATAAACAATGCACAGAAGTAAATGCAAATTTTAGTTGCAACCCTAGATCATACCTACTTCGTTATTTTTATAATTGGAATGACCTCAATATCCAAAATAGATACATAATGACTGGGAAGGTTCGATTTAGGAGGACATTATATTAAACTTAAAGTATCATTTTATTTTATTTTATATAAATATTACAGTATTATCTTAAGAAAGCTGGCCACAATCCGCAATGATAACCTTCTTGGATGGTTTGCCTGACTGGGATCCCAAAGCTTCCACTTGCTTTACTACATCCATGCCCTCAACTACATTGCCAAACACAACATGTCTGCCGTCCAACCAGGAGGTCTTCACAGTGGTGATAAAGAATTGAGAGCCATTAGTGTTGGGCCCAGCGTTGGCCATAGACAGGGCACCAGGTCCGGTGTGCTTGAGGATGAAGTTCTCATCAGCAAACTTCTCGCCATAGATGGACTTTCCACCAGTGCCGTTGTGGTTGGTGAAGTCACCCCCTTGCAACATGAAGTTGGGGATGACGCGGTGGAAGGTCGAGCCTCGGTAGCCGAAGCCCTTTTCACCTGTGCAGAGTGCACGGAAGTTTTCGCATGTCTTGGGAGTGACGTCACTTCTTAGCTGTAACAAGAATTTTTCTCTTAAAATCCGACGATAAAGCAGATATTCCGATCAAAAGAAGTACATAAACTAAAGAAAATTAAAGACAGGACCAGTATAATATGACAATGTTATGTAAATTAACTTGTTTTTAATTGAGAAGTATGATTCATAGTTTTTTCGTCCTGCCTTGACATGATTTATAAACTTAAATACCTACCTACAAGAGAACAGGCTCGTAACTTGCTAAGTAGTAAAGTGATTAGGATAAGTTGAACTAGTATGCACTCAAGATGGCATTTTCCACAGTCCTAACAACTTTATCAAGGTCCTAACGGAATTGACCTTCAAGAAGTAATCTCGGACGCTCATAGCTACTAGTACTACCTACTTAATAAATAAATACATACAGCATAACGAATAAAGTACTAAGATCGAAATATGAAGAGATATCTAGAGGAGTGATATCGACAGGATAACTAATTAGGAAATCTGAGACTTTTTCACTACAGCGTGGTCGGTCAAACACGCCGGCCGGGGTGAACACTCCCTTCTTTTACATAGAATAAAAAATCACAAGTTACCTCGACCACGATTCTTCCCAAGGGTGCTCCATCAACAGCCACATCCAAGAAAACTCGGGGCAAGCTCATTATTGTTACTTTCTATGATTCACCAACCTAAACTATAGAAAAGCACGGTAGGTGAGAATGACGATGCGTTCTCGTTAATGTCGGGCGGAAATTAAAGTAGTCATAGAGTATAGACTAAACAGAGAGAGACTATGTAATTTCCTTTTTTCGTTCAAAAACAAATCCAGTTTGTAGAAAATCTCCATATCATTATGGTGCGTATACACGGTGCATACTGCACAACAATGAGATGGACGGCGACCCTAAGGGTGGAACCACATTTGTGAGGATCGATTCGGATTTTGCCTATACAAAACTGTCATTTTCCATACATTCGTGTACGCATCGAAAAGCCGATTTGATCCGTACACGTTTCTATAGAATTTGACAGTTTTGTATGGGCGAAATCCGAAACGATCCTCACAAATGTGGTTCCACCCTTAAAATATAATTAAAATACTGTGTACTCAAGAAGCTGAAGCTGGATGCCATTTTAAAAGTTTTGCAATAAATAACTACGTATTAACTGTAAGTATCTATTTCATCTATGTTTTTTGCATCGACTATAAAGTCTTTAATACCTATTAATTTACTTTCTAGGTTTAGTTCCGACATGGGTTCTTCATTTGAAATGCCGAAGAAGAACCAAGTTGGAATCAATTGAGTTGTTTGGGTGGTTTCTTAATGAGAAGACACGTTTTTAATAATAATTATATTTAATACTATTAAGGCTTGACCGGCTCTTACATATTTTTAAGATCAACAAGTAAGAAGGGAGGACAAAAAGAAGACCACAGACACCAATGTTGTCTATCTGTCACCTGTCATCACAGATAACCATAAGCAGTCTTTTACTTTTATTAGAAACTAGCTGACGCCCGCGACTTCGTCCGCGTGGATTTAGTTTTTAAAATCCCTCGGGAACACTTTGATTTTCCGGGATAAAAGTAGCCTTTGTCACTCTCCAGGTCCTCAATTATACCCATGCAAAAAATCACGTAGATCCGTGGCTCTGTTGCGGCGTGATTGAAGGACAAACCAACAAACAAACACACTTTCGCATTTATAATATTAGTAAGTATGATTGGAATATTAAATTACATAGGAAAACACTGTAATATTACGTCCATACGATGTATTACATCCATACCTACTATGTAGTATGTAGGTATAATGATCGTTTGGCAAAATCTGACGCCTTTGGAGTAGTTTGACTTTGACAAAATAGTATCCACGATGGCTATATACGATAAATTAACTTGCCAGCTTAAGATGAGCCGTTCATTCAAAGGATCTTGTAGATTCCGGGGTTCAAGTTATTTGGACCTATACTGAAGATTATGATGTCTATAATTTCTGAACTACGAAATTGACGACCTTGAAATAATTACAGGACAATCTCTAAAGAACCTGCTTTCTAACAAAAAAAGAATGGATTAAATCGGAATACGCCTTAATGAATTACAGCGAAATACACATTTCGACTTTCATCCCCTCTCCCAAGGGAACCGTGCTGAATTTCGGGATAAAAAGTATCCTATATTATACCTCGTAGTATTAACTTAAATCGTGCCAAGTTTCATTTAAATCCGTTCATTAGTTTCGGCGTGATGCGCGGCCAAGATACAGACAGACAGACAGACAGACAGACAGACAGACAGACAGACAAACAGACAGACAAAAAATTAAAAAAAAATTGTTTTGGCTTCAGTATCGATTATAGAGTGCCCTCAAACAAAAATTTTCAAAATATCTTCAATGTACAGAATTGGACCTGTTACAGTTTTATTATATTATAGATAGATAGAAGAAGATAGATGTTAGAAATATTTGTTGTTTTTCCAACAGAATCAAACCAAAATAAGTTAAAAACAAGCAGAAGTTAAATGATTAACCGCGACACATCCATGACCTCATTATTTAGGTAGGTACTTTTAGGCTGGAACCACATCTTTGCGCATTGATTCGCATTTTGTCCATACAAAACTGTCATTTTTCACAGAGTCGTGCACGTGAACTTCAATCTAGCGGGCCCCCTTGAATAGATTGATGGAATATTTTGATGAAACCAGTGGGAACTTATAGAGTTTTCAATGTACCTCGTTATTTAATGAGCAAATCCAATGTACCTTCACCAAAACGCTGGAAATCGCCTCTAAAATTGGCGTCAATCCAGTGCAGCGGGGCCTTTTTTGTTTTGAGGCCGACAAAGGTACATTGGATTTGCTCATTAAATTCACGAGGTACATAGAAACCTCTTTATGTTCCCACCGGTTTCATCAAATTCCATCAATCTATTCAAGGGGGGCCCGCTAGATTGAATCACATGTCGTCGTGCAAGCATCGAAAAGCCGAATTGATGCGTACAGGTCTCTATGAAAAATGACAGTTTTGTATGGCCAAATGCGAAACGATGCGCACAGATGTGGTTCCAGCCTTAACTTCCATGCAACATTTTTATTCTATTTGTATTGACTCAAGTCCAAGTAATAATGTTCTGTGCTCAAGTCGTCCTAGTTCCATGGACTCAGGGGATGCTCAGGGGTAAGTCGTAAAGCCAGATAAAAAAAAAATCAGGGGTAAGTCAAGTCAACAATGACAACACTTCAAAGTATTATGTCAAATGTGTCAAACGTGTGTCAAGTGATGCTGACAGCTATCCAGGTCGACCACGTAACTATTGTCTCACATCTCACATCCAAAAATATCCTTAAGGATCGTTATCGTTACAGTCCTTATAACCGGTACCGCGTAAGCTTTTTCAGGAGTGTAGCAATAAGTCGCAATCAGGTGACTATCGATATTTTAGTGGTGGGTCATACGTATAATCCGACTAATTTGAATATCTATGATAATCTAGCAATCTATACGGCCATAGCAGTCTTCCAAATTTTACTGCGTTATACCAATTGAAATAATTCTTCTTCTTCTTTTGTTTAGTGGCTCCGCGCGTCGAGCGTTTGAGCCATAGTCAGGTTTTATTTTTTTTATTGAAATAATTAATAACTGCTATAGTTAATAATAATTGCTTTTGAATTAAATATTTATTATCTGCAAATAATTTATGCAATATTTAAGTATTTAAATAGGATGGTACTTCTTACACATAAACACATATAAAACTTGGTAGACTCATTGACAATTCAAAAGCACTTGTAAAAAAGTTTATTTGAATAAAAAACATTTCTATTTCTATTTCGAAAACTAAAACTTATTCCCGCATCACAGACAGAATTTACCCAGGCGCAAATTATTATTGAATATTATCTAAGTATATAGATAAATCATACGTAATACTTTACCTAACCTATGCGGCTAGTTCATGGAACTAGAAATTACGACTACGTTAATTAATCCAACAATGATAACAACTGCGAGTTTGATGCCACCCAAACACCAAACTATTTTTATGATTTCAGATTTTTAAACTTTATACTTCGTAACAAACTTTTAGACGGCAAACCAGAGATTACTCTTTAATTAGACGTAGTCGTAATTCCTAGTTCCATGCTCTTTAAACTATCCATAAACCTAAGAAAGTGTCAAAAAGTAACCTTTAAATCTAAAAATTATTCTTCAATGATTTTAACACTAAACATACTTCTTAAAATACTACTAATTGCTTTGCTAATTTGACAAATTATTTAATAAAGCTTTTTAAAACACTTTTAACAGAAAATATGAGTAGTAAAACGATTAGTGGACACCTTATGTCACCGATAAGAACACCTCACGGCTTGTATCAATGAAAGCCTAGTTTGACGTAACTTTTATCGTAGTCCTTAACGACATCTTACTTCAAAAGTCTTACGTGGAACCAATTTTCAGCAATGTTCATACAAAAATTGTATCGATAGTGTACTGCATCAATGTCAAAACATTTTTTTGTCCTCAACGATCCTCTATGGACTGTATCAATGTTATGTGGAGCCAAAACCATGTTTTGACATTGATGCTGTCCTTTAATGATTGATATATTTCTTAGCGTTCGTGGTCCATCTTCAGTAATATATGTTCCTTGTGGTCCATGCTGACAGCTCTCACAGCCAGCTGCTGTGTCGCTTTTTATTTTTTTTAATTTTCCTTCTTTCCACATGGTGAACTAGGTTTAAAGAATAAACTTAAAAATCCACAATAGAAACCAATAGGTACTAAATACTGTACAATAGAAACTGAGAAGTAAAAATAACCATAATAAAGTATCGTTGTACTTAAAAAGTGTTAACGAACAGAAACTTATAATTTTTAAGTCGAAGTTTTCCTATCAGACAAGTATTAACAGATTCCTCGCGCATATTATTGTACTAAATAATAGCTTTAAAAAAAAATATACGTGAACAGAAACTACCAGTGGTGAGCTATTAAGTCATAAGAAATGAGCTTAGAATCAATAAGGTATGAGAGAGGAAAGTTGGACATTCTGGACCAATTGTTATTACCTCTGCAGACAAGATATGTTAAGGTTCAGGGAGTTGAAGATGGGTGGAAAGTAATTAACAAAATGCAGGTATGACAGATATTATACACAAATATTTAAAAATTGATATCTATTGAGGGTTTTCTTTTGAAACGTGCCGCCCCGATAGGGGGTAAGTGGGGGTGGAGGGGGGGAGAGGGGGGGGGGAGGGGAAGTCATCCCCCCTCACTTTATTTGCCGGACGCGCATACTTTTTTTTTTATGAATTTTTAATATTGATTAAACTGACATTGGTAAAACCTTTAAAACGTGTCGCCTGGTTAAGTGGAGGGAGAGGGGGGGAAGAAGGGGAGGTACGTCATCCCCCCTCACTCCCTCCGCTAGAAACTTACTATTTTTTTTTTTTGATTACAACCCTCTAACCTAACCAACAGTGAGAACTTACGGGTGCAGTCTTTCTAAATGTTTTGAAAAATAAAATAAAACATCATCTAAACCGAAATCAATTTATTTTATAAACATATCTCGACCTTCGTTTCGCTACGGAGGTCGCCGGCTCGCTTCGCTCGCCACCTCCCCCCTTCGCTCCACTCGGCCTCGTAGGCTCGCTTCATTCAGGACCTCCTCCGCGAGCTTCTGGCTTCGCGCTTCATAAAAACACTCTAGGGGTAGGACAGACAAGACTACGTGGAGTCGGGGTTGGCCAATTCGGTTCTGTCACACTGTTCGACCTATATCAGTCCATGTCGTTTCAGAGTGGAAAAGCTTTTTTGCTATAAGTACATATTATTGTCAGAAATAAAACAATTTCAAATCTCCCCACAGGTTGGGAAATTCCCCACAAATCCCGGCACACGGCCACCCTGCGTCCGTCGTGTCAAACAACGTTTCGATTCACGCAAATTTTTTATCGAAAATTTACGTTTCTAACCTAAAAATACAAGTTTATTCGTATTTTTTGTAAAAAAAAAACACGCGTCCGGCAAAAAAAAATTGTTTCGGGGGCATCGAAAGACCCTCTAGGACGCCCCTATAAACTCATCTTGGCTCTATCTGGGCGGCACGTTTCAAAAGCCGAGCCTCTATTGATATTGTTGGATTGATATCAAACTTTGCAAATATAATTATTGGAAGATATTGGAATAAATAAATTAAATATATTATTACCTATGTACATATTTGTAATCCAACATGTAGATTGTAGATTCTTTTAAGAAGCACTCCTCTTATTTTTTGGAAAAACTGACCATTAGGGATATGTAACTGTAAAACAACTTGTACAGTGTAATTAGCAAATGTGTTTTGATGACTAGCAAGTGAATAATTAATTTTTAAGAGAAAAAACTACTGTGCTATTTAAATTCAAGTAAAACAACTTTTTTACATAAAACATTTTAATAGCTAACTTTTATAAAGATTTAGATCTCAATTGGTAATCACCTACATCCTCCTGGTTCACTATTTCAATGGGTAAGGGTACAGGCTGAAACCAGAAGGGTTGAGGGGAATTTCTAAATATATTTTAAGGAAAAGGTGACTGACTAGTGAACGGATTGGGCTGAAATTTGGCATACAGATAGCTATTATGATGTAGGCATCCGTTAATAAATGATTTTCAAAAATTTTACCCCTAAGGTGGTAAAATACGAGTTTGAAAAATTGAACTTAAAGTGAGCGAAGTCACAGAAAAAAAGCTAGTTAGTCATAATAAGTAAAACAAAATGCAGATTGCATTTTTTTAAATGTATTTTATCTAATTTATGACTGTAGACATAATGTAATTTACAAATGGTTTTTTAGGTGAGAGGTGCCCCTGCAATAGCAATCGTTGGATGCTTATCATTGGCAATAGAACTACTAAAAGACGACTGTACTGATAAAAAAATTATGAGACAAGAGGTCAGTTTGATAACTTGTAACTAAGTGTCGTAATAAATAATAATCGCTATTCTTAAAACTTTGACATTTATATATTAGCTATAAATTTTACAATGGTACAAAATACAGTATGTATATTAGAAAGATAGCATTTTATATAAGTCAACCATAAATAAATTTGACAACTTTTGCTGATTGTGCTACACCATTCAATTACAAAATAATAAAAATCTGCTCTTTGGACTGAAAATGTGCCATAAACATGATTTGTCTACGCATCCTTACTAAAATTATGCGAAAGTGTGTTTGTTGGTTTGTCCTTCATTCATGCCGCAACAGACCAACGGGGTGACGTGATTTTTTTGCATAGGCGTAGCTAAGGACCTGGAGAGTGACATAGGCTACTTTTTATCCTGGAATACTGAAGAGTTCCCCCAGGATTTAAAAAATAAATCTACAAAAAAATGCACGCGGACGAAGTCGCGGTAATATTTTCTACTGGACAGCTGAACCCATTTCAACATTTGGCAAGATGAAGAAAACATTGCATGTTTACTAGCTCAACCCTCCACTTAATTAGCGTTATTCACTAGAAAAACCTATGTCCTTCCTTAAAATCTAAGCTATTTCCTTGAAAAATGTTGTCTAAATTGGCACAGCAGTTTATGTGTGTTGAGCGAAGCAATGGCTGGATCATGCGTCATGCTTGTGAACGGGTGCCACCAGCGGGAATGTGGCTACTTTCTGTCTGCCCGTCTTAACATGTGTTGAATTATAATTATGTATGTAATTGTTGAACTCATTGTGGAAACACTGCATACATAGCATAGTATCTATTGAATTGTAAACTTGTTTTGAAAAGATCAACCGCTGAGTTTCTTGCTGGTTCTTCTCGGCTAGAAGGGCATTCCGAACCAGTGGTAGACTCATCAATGATTTAAAAGCACTTTTAAAAAAGTTTATTTGAATAAAAAACATTTCTATTCTATTCTATTCTAAAAAAGGTAACAGACAGCTTCTATCATGAAAAGATAGTGCTACTGTTTACTGGCACTATAAATAGCACTGTCTAATAGAACTGTTTACACTAACTAGACAGTAGATGTAATCATAGCGATTATTCTATGTGTGCTTGGGAATCAGGTGGAACTTTATGACACCTCATAAGATAGTAGATATTAAATCTCATGAAGTTTGTGGATATTAAAATGGATTTCACAGGATTTCATATCAAGTGCACTAGATGTTTTTACCTAACTATAACAGAACTGAAAGGAAAGGTTATTTTAGCAGTCTATGTATGTATGTTGTGACTGTTATATCATCATCAGCAACCCATCAACAGCTCACTACTGAGCGCAGTTCTCCTCTCAGAGAAGGGTTATAGGCCATAGTCCACCATGCTAGCCCAATGCAAATTGCCAGAATTCATAAGATTAGATTAAGAAAAAAAAAAATACTCCTTTGAGAACATTATGAAGAACTCTCAGGTGTGCAGGTTTCCTCACGATATTTTCCTTCACCGTTGAAGCTTGTGATATTTAATTTCTTAAATGCACTTAGAAAAGTCAGAGGTACGTGCCCAGGATCAAACCTGCGATTCCCCGAATAGCATACCGCAGTACTCTACTACTGACTACTCTAACCACTAGGCTATCACTGCTTCTGTTACTATTATATTCTTGTGACTATTTACGAATGTTGCACCATAGTAAATAAACTACTGGGGCGATTTTTTTGAATGAAGTGTCAATTGATTTATTATGATAGTCCAAGCCCCAAGGACATAGGCTACATTTTATATGAACAAAATGAATATGACGGGTGTTACAGCCAATTCTCCGTAGTCTAGTTAAACTGTTATTCTTGTTGCTCAAAGTTTCTTGTTTCAAAAAAGCTCCCTGCTTAGCATTAATTGCCAGCCACATGGCAAACTAAACTGAGCTTATTTGTTACTTGTTGCCTAGTTAAGCACAACTTTGTGCTTGCCATTAGTATAAAAAGACGCCTAGCTCTATCACAGTATGCTTTGTTTATTGTACATAGTACCTACAAGACAAGGAAGTAAGTCTTACACCCTTAGGGAGAGGGCAGACTGCATAGTGCATACTTATAGCGGCAACGATCGCGGCGTTTTTATGGTCTTTTGCGTGCATCGCGTTTCGCGCGATTTCGCGATACTGCGATCGAAAGCCATAAAAACGCAAACGCTTTTGGATCGCTCGAAACGCAATGCACGCAAAAGGCCATAAAAACGTGCGATCGCTGCCGCTAAAAGTAGCCAGTCTGCCCTATCCCTTATACAAGTTTGTAAGACTTTGATTTCTAGCTTGGATACTGATCCAGACACCCTAACTTAGGATATTAAGAATGATGTACCTAATAGTATGTATTAAAATAGATTATCTCGTTAATCTCAGATTGAAGGCAAATTAAACTATCTGGTGTCTGCGCGGCCAACAGCTGTAAATATAAAATTAGCGGCGGATGATCTTATTAATTTGGCAAATAGTTTGAGTGCAGATGAGAATGTCACAGCTAATGATTTTAAAGAGAGGTATGTGGGTAACATTTATAATTTATATTTATGTATATAGCTAGTAGATATTAATACCAATACATTGACGAACATGTTTAATTAAGCTCATACATGATAATTTTCAGGGTTGGTGTGTGTTTAAAACAGCTAAACCGATTTCAAGATTAATTTTATAACTAAATAAATTAATTTTAGGTTCATCAAAAGTATAGAAAACATGTTAATAAAGGACATAGAAGACAACAAGGCGATAGGCAAGTTTGGCTGCGAGGCTATTCTAAAGAGTTTGGAGGGAGACAGTCACGTGCGCGTGCTCACACACTGCAACACTGGTTCACTCGCCACGGCGGGATACGGCACTGCGCTGGGCGTTATACGGTCACTGCATGCGGCGAAACGATTGGGTTTGTATCTTAATACGTGTTGCTGTCCTTTTTACCCGACAAACGACGTCCCAAACACGTCATTTTCGATCCAGACGATCAGACAACGACCGACAACGCTCCTTATCAAGTAGGGCACACCAACAACCTCTGCACAGCGTCTTCGCCGGCGAAGACCAGGTCCCCGATATCTAACGTCACCTGGGCGTGGATCCTTACCAAGCTCACGGGGACGTACGGACTAACCTAGTCCAGCCTCCCATTCGTCCCAACGTCATCCTAAGTCGTGGTCCGAGCCTCACAGGAGGCGCCCTTAGCCTCCTAAGGGCGCCTCGTTGCCCCCCGATGTCTTCGAGCCCTAGAGCTCTCTTCAAACCCCAGGCAGAGCTTCGCGCTTGCCAACCCCCCCGGTGACGCTGTAAAGGCCAGTAGGGCCAGCAGCATACACAATCCGAAACTACACAAAATGTCCTTTTTACTATTCCTAAGATGAAGAGAGACAGTAGTTGTTTTGTTTGTTTACGCTGCGAGACTGCACTGAACAGTTTGGAGGGGGAAACGTGCGCGTGCTGACACACTGTGAAACCAGTTCACTCGCCACGGCGGGTTACGTCACTGCGCTGGCCGTTATACGGTCACTGCATGCAACAAAACGATTGGGTTTGTATTTTAATAAGAATTGCTCTCCGTTTTTCTAATCCTAAGATGAAGAGAGAAAACAGTTATTTTGTATTTTTACGCGCGCGCTGCGGCGGGATATGGCATTCAGCAAAACGGGTTTGGATCCTACTTCCTTCTTACTATTTCTAAAATGAAAAGAGACAACAGTTTTTGGAACGTATAGGAACTTATCGCGCGGTGCGGAACTCGGAAGGGGGCTAGACGGATCGACACTTTTTTGAAACCGACACTATTTTGAAGGCATTGTGTTCGGTATTTTCGCGGTACAATATTGGGTCTATTGGGTAACTTATAAGTTATAAAAAATTAGGGAAAAATTCCACACGTAGAAATTATTTAAAATAAAATTGAAAATGGAAAATTCGGTCTGTCGAGCTGGGATTCGAACCATCGACCTTTGGCTGTTAGGCGACTGCAGAAGCCACAAGGCTACGGAGACCCATTATTGTACCGCGAAAATACCGAACACAATGACAAATTAATTAATCGAAAGGAACTAAATTCCATCCGGGTGTCCCTTGACACCTCTCAAGTTTTTTTTTGTTTGCATGTTGAGGCTTTAATGAACATTTTGAACAAACGAAGTTTAGCAATGCATATTTTGAATATTATTGATGGAAGGGTGGCTTATATGCAGCGTTATCGTTTATTGTCCAGAACACGTGTACTGCACGGAGACCCGGCCCTACAACCAGGGTGCCAGGCTGACGGCGTACGAGCTGGTCCACGAGAAGATCCCCGCCACGCTCATTGTGGACAGCATGGTGTCCGCGCTGATGCACGCCAGGAACATCACCGCTGTGGTGGTCGGCGCCGACAGGGTAAGCAGGTCCAACATTCAGTACACAGAGACCCGACTCGGCTTCCGCGTGGAGCTAGTTTTTTTTTTAATTCTGCGGGAACTCTTTGTTTTTCCCGGATGAAAAGTAGTCTATGTCACTCTTCAGGTCCTCCACTAAGTATACCCATGCAAAAAAATACGTCGATTCATTGCTCCGTTGCTGCGTGTCTAATTAAAGGACAAACCAATATACGAACACATTTCCGAGGTTTTCTGTCTTGAAAACAAAACTAATGTTAAGAATGCTTTTTGGAGTTTATTGGAGTTTACTCCTTAAGAATCGATTTTAGGCGCCCGGTATGAGAAAAATCCGAGCAGTAAAATCAATTTATCAATGACCTCGTTAAGTTTATCTGTTACGTTTTTCACAACGATGCAAATTTCTACCCTAACTTTGAGTAAATAAGGTTGATTTTCGTGCGAAAGGGGTAGCCGAGCGCGTAGTGATCCGGGTCCCCGAAGCGAAAGTCGGTCGGGGCGCGCTCGGACCCGAGTCGCGCGTAAACTCCAGTCGTGCGTCGGAGGCCGGAGCTGACACACACTTTTTTTTTTAATAAATCAATTCATCAAAAATTATGAGTCCGACAGAAATAAAAAAAATATTCATAACGAGCATGCTACGAATAAGTATCAACCAAATTTTTTTTTAATTCAAGGTAGCAGCGAACGGCGACACAGCGAACAAAATAGGCACATATCAAATAGCTATTGTGGCAAAACACCACAACGTTCCTTTTTACGTAGCCGCGCCGCTCACCTCCATAGACATGGCGCTGAGCACCGGCGACAAGGTCAAGATAGAAGAGCGCCCAGACAGAGAGATGACGCACATTGGAGAACACAGGATTGCGGCACCCGGTTAGTATATTATGTACATTATCCCTTCTGGTCGTAATAGCTATCAAGCAAAATAGGCACGTATCAAATAGCGATCGTGACGAAGCACCACTACGTTCCTATCTACGTGGCCGCGCCTCTCAAGTCTCATTTCCATAGATATAGCGCTAAGCATCGGCGACAAGATGGAAGAGCGTTCATAATCCAGATAAAGAGATGACGCCCGTCGGAGAATACAGGATTGAGGCACCTGGTTGGTATATTACTACTTGTAAGATTGGTGTTAACAAGGGCAATAAACGGTATATTAATTATCCTGGTTGTTATTAAATACAGTTTGGGTAACTTGAACCTTCAAATCAAGAGTTAATAGGCATTTTCTAGGCACATAAAGTTGTGAGTAAAGTGAGCAGGAGGCGCAAAACTACGCTTTTAGCAGTTGAATAGAATGGAATGGTTTTTATTCAAATAAACTTTTACAAAGTGCTTTCGAATCTACCACTGGTTCTGAATGCCATTCCAACTGACAAGAAGCAGCAAGAAACGGCGGTTGCCCTTTTAAAAATATTATGTTGTATGCAGTTCACAGATAATAACGTCTCATGAAGTGCTGGAGCGAGTGCAATGCACGCTTTTTTATCATTTATTTAATCATCAATAGTATATTCAATTTTTCATGAGAATACTTTTAACGATTTCTTAAACTTGTGTAAGGGCAAGTCTAGAATCGACAAGGGAATTTTACTATAAAACGTTTTATTAATATAGTGGAAAACTTTGTATGAAACTTGCTTGATATTTGCTCCTAGACTGTAATTTTTAAAGTGCGTTTAATACAACCAGGCAATTGATTATTTTGTTTCAGGTATAAATTGTTGGAATCCATCATTCGACGTGACTCCAGCGGCCTTAATAACAGGGATCATTACAGAAAAAGGTGTTTTTGCTCCCAACAGATTATACGAGGAAGTTCCTAAATAACATACCTAATATAAGATTAGTTTTATTTTTCAAATGCTTATATGTTAACTAATATAGTTCCTACAATTTTGAATAAAGGTGCCAACAGATTAAAGCTAATGCCAATGAATGGTTGATAGTCGCACCAGATTGGGTTGCAACAATAAGCTTATATTGGGTAGGTATTTAGGTAACCTTGGGTTACAACAAGTCACAAACAGATAAAGCATATCATGGATGCCATCCTATGTTACAGAAAAAAAGATTTTAACATGTGGAAATGTTAAATACCACATTTCCGCGCCTTGAACTGTTTAATTGAATAAAAAATAATTTATATTCTATTCTATTAAGTATCCTACAACTGCGAGCTTTTAATTTATTTTATGTAAGTATGTTCTTTTTATTTATTTTTTCAAATAAGTCGATAAATCTAATCTTTACAAAAGTGTGATTTGACTTCATATAGCTGAATGTGGTAATATGCCATTTAAACTGTCCACAAATAGAGTTCTAAGTAAACTATCGCAAATAATAAGATAATCTGTGTTTTGTAATATTGGATATATTGTATTGTACCTATACAATTCTAATATCATTGATTGTATAATTAATTATATGCGACATACCTACTTTTATAATATTTTATGATATAAAATGTAAGTAGGCCTTTCGTAACGATGCTCATTGTTAATAAGAAACAGTATAGCGCTTCTTATGATAAAAATTGTTATTGTTAACATTAAATAAAAATATTTTACTATAAAAATGTATGCAATGCAGTTATTTTAAGCCCATAGGCCATAACCGTCTCTAAGATATTAGTGTTACGACCGAGCGGCCCACCCCTCCTATCGTGATGCCTAGGAATTTGCTAAAATTTGCTGAAATCGAATGGTCTTATCGAAAAATTTGCAGAAGCAAAACTAAAAGAGTTATAAGCTCCGAAGCGGGCCGCTCGGTTGAAAAACGTTTCTACGGAGCGGCCCACGAGATCTCGAGAGACACACGGTGGAACCTGGTGAAACTTCGCAGGAACAAAGATCAGAATTCGCACAAATTTGCTAAATAAGAAAGTTTTTGAGTGCAGTAGTTATTTTATAATATCGTGTCAAAACTTGTCTGCTACAGAAATGTTTTATAAGCCTTTTTAAAAGGCTTATAAAACATTTCTGTGTGTGTATTAATCTGCACGTTTTTTACTAAAATTTAGTAAAAAACGTGCAGATTAATACACAGTTTAAATCAAAAACTAATAAGTATGCAAAAAAAACTTGAGAGGTGTCAAGGGACACCCGGATGGAACGAAGTTCCTTTCGATTAATTAATTTGGCATTGTGTTCAATATTTTCACACAACAATATTAGATCTCCGTAGCCTTGTGGTTTCTACAGTCGCTAAACAGTTAAGGTGGAAGACAAGGGTGTGCCCGCGAAATTCAAATTTAATTTGGTTTTTCGCAATTTGTAAACTAATACGGCAAAGTAGGCTTATGGCCTTCTAATTGCGCCAGTAGAATTATCATCTTCACAGGTTTACGTAAAAATCTTTACTTGAAAGTGACCAGTTTAAGAAATTAATCAAAATACTGAGTTGGACGTGAGTTACTCACATATTAGTCGATTTTTTGATTAATTTCTTAAACTGGACACTTACTCTACATGTGGAATTTTTCCCTAATTTTTTATAACTTAAAAATAAGTTATAAAAAATTAGGGAAAAATTCCACATGTAAAAATTATTTAAAATAAAATAGAAAATAGAAAATTCAGTCTGTCGAGCTGGGATTCGAACCATCGACTTTTAACTGTTTAGCGAATGTAGAAACCACAAGGCTACCGAGATCTTATATTGTACTGTGAAAATATTGAACACAATGCCAAATTCACATGCAAAAAAGTGTCGGTTCAATTTTGTCTTAATTTTTTCCGTCTAGCCCCCTTCCGCACCGCGCGATAAGGAACTACGTTCCAAAATATAAAAGTTATCGGCTCCGAAGTATTTCTTCAAAACGATTCCTAGGAGCTGCCCCATATTTTAGCACTTATTTCAGCTTAGACTTAAGCTACGTGCATGATTTATATATGATGCTATAACTTAGTGTTAAGTTATAGCAGAAAACTTTTGCTAAAATTTTATAAGTAGGTATATAAATTTTCTGAAAACCACAAGTAGGTAGTGAAATAATTGCAAAACCGTTTCGTCCTAACGGCCTAACCATTGTGGCGCTCGTATCGTCATCGCACTTTGCCTAGGAATTTCCTAGATCCTTACCTACAAAAAAAATCCTTACCTACGAAAATTAAAATAATGTAACCCAAATTAGCACATTTTACTTAGGAAATTGGGTATTTGACTTTATTTATTTAAAATAACGTTTTTTAATATTACAACACAATGCCATTTTTAGGGTTCCGTACCAAAATGGTAAAAATGGAACCCTTATGGTGAGACTTTCTCCGTCCGTCTGTCACAGTCGATTATTTCAGTAACTATTAAAGCTATCGACATGAAATTTGGCATAGTTGTGTATAATAGTGGCCCAACATCATTGACATAAAGAAAAATCGTAAATTATTTTTAGTTTTATTAAAAAAGGGGGGAAAATCGGGGGTTTGAAATTTCAAAGTAAAATAACTATACCGAGTAGGGTATCATATGAAAGGCCTTTACTTGTGCATTCTAAAACAGTTTTTTATTTATTTCTATATATAATAGTTTTTGATTAATCGGCCAAAATGTCGAAAAAAATACCGTACCCCCCCCCCCCCCCCCCCCCCCTTATCTCCGAAGTTTCATCATCATCATTATCAACCTTTAGATGTCCACTGCTGGACATAGGTCTCCTGCATGGACCTCCACAGGCTTCGGTCTTGCGCCGCCTGAATCCAGCGGCTCCCTGCGACTCGTTTGATGTCGTCGGTCCACCTAGTGGGGGGTCTGCCAACACTGCGTTTACCGGTGCGGGGTCGCCACTCCAACACCTTGGGACCCCAACGACCATCAGCTCTTCGAACTATGTGCCCCGCCCATTTCCACTTCAGTTTCGCGACTCGCTGAGCTATGTCGGTGACTTTAGTTCTCCTGCGGATCTCTTCATTTCTGATTTGATCTCGCAGGGATACCCCAAGCATAGCTCTCTCCATCGCTCGCTGAGTGACTCTGAGCCTTCTTATGAGGCCCACAGTTAGCGACCATGTCTCGGATCCATAAGTCATCACTGGCAACACGCACTGTTCGAAGACTTTAGTCTTCAGGCACTGAGGTATTTTGGACGAGAAGACATCTCGAAGCTTCCCGAACGCTGCCCAGCCGAGTTGGATTCGGCGGTTGATCTCTTTCTCGAAATTGGACCTACCTAGCTGGACTGTGTGTCCCAGGTATATATACTCGTCCACAATTTCGAGCGCAGAGTTCTCAACAATTACTGGGTGGAGCGGAGCATGAGCATTGGACATGATTTTCGTCTTGCTCATGTTCATTTTCAGGCCCACCTGTTGAGAAACCCTGCTGAGATCATTGAGCATTGTATTGAGGTCTCTCAGAGTCTCTGCCATGACTACTATGTCATCGGCAAATCGCAGGTGAGTGATGTACTCGCCGTTTATGTTGATGCCAAGCCCGTTCCAATCCAGAAGCTTAAAGACGTCCTCCAACGCAGCGGTAAATACCTTCGGGGAGATTACATCTCCCTGTCGCACTCCACGCTGCAAGTGGATTGGTCTCGTAGTCTGGTCCTGTATTCGTACTGACATAGTGGCGTTTTCGTACAAGCACTTCAACACTTGGATATACCGGTAGTCAATCCGGCATCTCTGCAGCGACCTCAATACAGCCCAAGTTTCCACCGAATCAAAGGCTTTCTCATAGTCCACGAACGCTAAGCAAAGTGGCTGGTTATACTAAGGGGGGGTAAGGGAGCGCACCTACATCTAGCGCTCCAACAGTCAACCTCACCTGCCCGCGGTGCCCCCTGCTAGTCTACTGACGAGGCTATGACGACCGAAAGATGGCGGTATAACCATCTCATTCTAGCTAAACTGAACAAATGACACAGGCCGGTGTCGGGCAGCAGCGACATCGGTGCGATCAGTTTAGCCCTGCGATGACCAACACGCCTGCCCAGCGTGGTCATTATGGGCAGAACACAAATGGAAACCGAAACAAGGCCAAGGCCCCTAGTTCCCGGCGGCCCCGCTATTCCTGACCCTGGCAGCGGTCGTGGTAATGGCGGGGCAGGGGGTGCTAAGAATCTCCGAAGTTTACCAATCGAAAAATCTGAAATAATTATGGTAGAGGTTTATGTATATTTTACAGGAAAAATAAAATCAACGCGAAAAATTATTTTAGTTTAATTAAAAAAGGGGGAAAATCAGGGGTTTGAAATTTCAAAGTAAGAATAATTATACCGAGTGGGGTATCATATGAAAGGCCTTTACTTGTGCATTCTAAAACAGTTTTTTATTTATTTCTATATATAATAGTTTTTGAGTAATCGGCCAAACTGTTGAAAAAAATACCGTTCTCCCCCCCCCCCCCTTATCTCCGAAGTTTACCAATCGAAAAATCTGAAATAATTATGGTCAATAGAGGTTTATGTATATTTTACAGGAAAAATAAAACCAACGCTCTAACTAGCATAGTTTTTTTTATATTAACAATAAACCTCTACAAACAAAGTTAACGATAAATAAGCAAATTATAATATTAACTAGCGTTTGCTCGGTGCGCGAGCTGCTAAAGCAGCTCGCGGGAAGTGTTTTACTAAAAGTAAGGCGCGTGGGTGCGCGGCCCGCTAAAGCGGACCGCGATTGTTCGGCTTTGTTTATTTCGCTCGGTGCGCGAGCTGCTAAAGCAGCTCGCGGGAAGTGTTATTACTACAAGTAGGGCGCGTGGGTGCGCGGCCCGCTAAAGCGGACCGCGATTGTTCGGCTTTATTTATTTCGCTCGGTGCGCCAGCTGCTAAAGCAGCTCGCGGGAAATGTTATTACTACAAGTAGGGCGCGTGGGTGCGCGGCCCGCTAAAGCGGACCGCGATTTTTTTACTCATCAAGTAGACCTTCGGATTCTGGTCATCTTTTGCCAAAAAATTTGTTCGAGCACACCCCACCTATCTGCAATAACCTGGCCGTGCTCCTCATTCACAAAAGAAAAAGAAAAAAAAGAAAAAAAGCAAATGTAAAATGAAAAAAAAAGAAAAAGAAAAAGCCCTATGAACCTATCAAAATCAATGTCTTGCATAGTTCCCAACTTCTAGTCTCTTCAATATTCCCCATACATTTAGTATGGAAAAAAAAAAACCGCCATCTTGAATTTTTTTCCTACTCACCAGGTAGACCTCCGGGTTTTGATCATCTTTTGTCAAGAAACCGCTCCTCCATCTTTTATAGTCTCCGAGAGAGAGATGGACAAAATTTGCCGCCATTTTTTTTCCGCCATTTTGGAATTTTTTTTCAACTCACTGGCAACTGCTCGAGGTTTCGAATGACATTTGGTCGAGCACCCTCCACCTATCTTCTATACCCTGGCCGTGCCCCTCGCCCGTCTCCGAACTCCTCACTCATCAGCTCTCTCCACCTTTCTTCGAGTCACATTCTTTGAGCTCTATACGACACCATGGGTGAAAAAATTTTTTTTTCATACAAAATTTTACAGGAGAGGGGTCGGAAATTTGAGACGTCACAGCTCGGCCGCCATCTTGTTTTTTTAATTTTTTTCACTTTTTCTGTTAATCGTTTACTAATTTCTACAATAATCCAAAATTTCAAAGAAATCGGTTGGAAAACAAAAGAGTTGCAAGATTCACTTCGGCTGCCATCTTGTTTTTCCGAAATGTCATAATTTTTCCCCACTCGAATCCCCCACCCCAACATATCTTCCCTACATCATTATATCGTTTTCTGTCTCTTTCTAGGAGAACAATCGTGTCAATGAGTGAGTGAATCAGTCAGTCAGTCAGTGGTAATCGAGCTATATATATTATAACTAGCGTTTGCTCGGTGCGCGAGCTGCTAAAGCAGCTCGCGGGAAGTGTTTTACTAAAAGTAAGGCGCGTGGGTGCGCGGCCCGCTAAAGCGGACCGCGATTGTTCGGCTTTATTTATTTCGCTCGGTGCGCGAGCTGCTAAAGCAGCTCGCGGGAAGTGTTATTACTACAAGTAGGGCGCGTGGGTGCGCGGCCCGCTAAAGCGGACCGCGATTTTTTTACTCATCAAGTAGACCTTCGGATTCTGGTCATCTTTTGCCAAAAAATTTGTTCGAGCACACCCCACCTATCTGCAATAACCTGGCCGTGCTCCTCATTCACAAATGAAAAAGAAAAAAAAAAGAAAAAAAAAAGAAAAAAAGCAAATGTAAAATGAAACTTCTAGTCTCTTCAATATTCCCCATACATTTAGTATGGAAAAAAAAAATCCGCCATCTTGAATTTTTTTCCTACTCACCAGGTAGACCTCCGGGTTGTGATCACCTTTTGTCGAGAACCCGCTCCTCCATCTTTTATAGTCTCCGAGAGAGAGACGGACAAAATTTGCCGCCATTTTTTTTCCGCCATTTTGGAATTTTTTTTCAGCTCACTGGCAACTGCTCGAGGTTTCGAATGACATTTGGTCGAGCACCCTCCACCTATCTTCTATACCCTGGCCGTGCCCCTCGCCCGTCTCCGAACTCCTCACTCATCAGCTCTCTCCACCTTTCTCCGAGTCACATTCTTTGAGCTCTATACGACACCATGGGTGACAAAAATTTTTTTCATACAAAATTTTACAGGAGAGGGGTCGGAAATTTGAGACGTCACAGCTCGGCCGCCATCTTGTTTTTTTAATTTTTTTCACTTTTTCTGTTAATCGTTTACTAATTTCTACAATAATCCAAAATTTCAAAGAAATCGGTTGGAAAACAAAAGAGTTGCAAGATTCACGTCGGCCGCCATCTTGTTTTTCCGAAATGTCATAATTTTCCCCAACTCGAATCCCCCACCTGGACATATCTCCCCTACATCATTATATCGATTTCCGTCTCCTTCTAGGAGAACAACCCTGTCAATGAGTGAGTGAATCAGTGAGTGGTAATCGAGCTATATATATTACTAGTATTTCGCTCGGTGCGCGAGCTGCTAAAGCAGCTCGCGGGAAGTTTTTTACTAAAAGTAAGGCGCGTGGGTGCGCGGCCCGCTAAAGCGGACCGCGATTGTTCGGCTTTATTTATTTCGCTCGGTGCGCGAGCTGCTAAAGCAGCTCGCGGGAAGTGTTATTACTACAAGTAGGGCGCGTGGGTGCGCGGCCCGCTAAAGCGGACCGCGATTTTTTTACTCATCAAGTAGCCCTTCGGATTCTGGTCATCTTTTGCCAAAAAATTTGTTCGAGCACACCCCACCTATCTGTAATAACCTGGCCGTGCTCCTCATTCACAAAAGAAAAAGAAAAAAAAAGAAAAAAAATGAAAAAAAAAGAAAAAAAAGAAAAAAAAAAACAAATGTAAAATGAAAAAAAAGAAAAAGAAAAAAAGCCCTATGAACCTATCAAAACCAATGTCTTGCATAGTTCCCAACTTCTAGTCCCTTCAATATTCCCCATACATTTAGTATGGAAAAAAAAAGTCCGCCATCTTGAATTTTTTTCCTACTCACCAGGTAGACCTCCGGGTTTCGATCATCTTTTGTCGAGAAACCGCTCCTCCATCTTTTATAGTCTCCGAGAGAGAGACGGACAAAATTTGCCGCCATTTTTTTTCCGCCATTTTGGAATTTTTTTTCAACTCACTGGCAACTGCTCGAGATTTCGAATGACATTTGGTCGAGCACCCTCCACCTATCTACTATACCCTGGCCGTGCCCCTCGCCCGTCTCCGAACTCCTCACTCATCAGCTCTCCCCACCTTTCTCCGAGTCACATTCTTTGAGCTCTATACGACACCATGGGTGAAAAAAATTTTTTTCATACAAAATTTTACAGGAGAGGGGTCTGAAATTTGAGACGTCACAGCTCGGCCGCCATCTTGTTTTTTTAATTTTTTTCACTTTTTCTGTTAATCGTTTACTAATTTCTACAATAATCCAAAATTTCAAAGAAATTGGTTGGAAAACAAAAGAGTTGCAAGATTCACGTCGGCCGCCATCTTGTTTTTCCGAAATGTCATAATTTTCCCCAACTCGAATCCCCCACCTGGACATATCTCCCCTACATCATTATATCGATTTCCGTCTCCTTCTAGGAGAACAACCCTGTCAATGAGTGAGTGAGTGAGTGTGTCAGTCAGTGGTAATCGAGCTATATATATTATAACTAGTAGGGCGCGTGGGTGCGCGGCCCGCAAGCGGACCGCGGTTTTTCTATCGTCAAGTGGACTTTCAGGTCCTGATCATTTTCTATCAAATAACCACTCTTCCATCTTTTATACTCTCCGAGATAGATGCCGATGAAATTGGTGTGGCCGCCATCTGGAATCCACCATTTTGAATTTTTTTTCATCTCATTGCCAATTGGATGAGGTTTCGAGTATTTTTTGTTTGAATAGAATAGAATAGAATAGAAATGTTTTTTATTCAATTAAACTTTTACAAGTACTTTTAAATCGTCAATGAGTCTACCACTGGTTCGGAATGCCGTTCCTGCCGAGAAGAACCAGCAAGAAACTCGGCAGTTGCTCTTTTCAAAATACTTTTACAATATACTTAACATATATTCTATGTATGCAGAGTTTCCACAATGAGGGAGTTGAGCACCTCCCACCTATCTTCAATACCCTGCCCGTGCTCCTCACCCACCTTCCAAACCCTCGATCATCATATCTCATCATTTGTCAGAATGAGAATTATTTTATAAAAACAAATTTTGAAAAGGAACAGTATCAAAGTCTTGCATAGTTCTCAGCTTCTAGTCTCTTCGATATTCGCCATATATTTTGTATGAAAATATAAATTCCGCCATCTTGAATTTTTTTTTCTATCATCAAGTAGAACTTCGGGTCCTGATCAGCATTTGCCACAGAAGCACGCTTGCATCTTTTATACTCTCCGAGATAGACACCGACAAAGTTTGTATGGCCGCCATCTTTTTCCGCCATTTTGAATTTTTTTTCAGCTCTCTGCTAATTGGATGAGGTTTCGAATGACATTTGTTCGAGCACACCCCACCCATCTTCAATACCCTGGCCGTGCCCCTCACCCGTCTCCGAAATCCTCACTCATCAGCTCTCTCCATATTTTTCCTCTCCATGAATTTTTGTCTTCTATACAAAACCATTGGTGAAAAAAAAATTTTTCATACAAAATTTTACAGGAGAGGTGATCAATGAGTGAGTCAGTGAATCAGCACGAGCAGCTATATATATATTAACTAGTAGGGCGCGTGGGTGCGCGGCCCGCAAGCGGACCGCGGTTTTTCTACTCGTCTAGTAGACTTTCAGCTCCTGATCATTTTCTATCACAAAACCACTCTTCCATCTTTTATACTCTCCGAGATAGACACCGTTGAAGTTTGTATGGCCGCCATCTTGAATCCGCCATTTTGGATTTTTTTCAGCTCACTGCCAATTGGATGAGATTTCGAGTGACTTTTGTTCGAGCACCCCCACCTATCTACATTACCATGGCCGTGCTCCTCACCCACCTTCCAAACCCTCGATCATCATATGTCATAATTTGTCATAATGAAAATTCTTCAATAAAAAAAAATCTTGAAAAGGAATTGTATCAAAGTCGTGCATGATTCCCGGCTTCTAGTCTCTTCAATATTCGCCATATATTTTTGTATGAAGAAAAAAAAAATTCCGCCATCTTGAATTTTTTTTCTGTTCGTCAAGTAGACCTTAGGGTCTTGATCAGCTTTTGCCAGGAAACCACTCTTCTATCTTTTATACTCTCCGAGATAGACACCGACGAAATTTGTATGGCCGCCATCTTTTTTCCGCCATTTTGAATTTTTTTTCAGCTCACTGCGAATTGGATGAGGTTTCGAGTGACATTTGTTCGAGCACCCCCCACCTATCTTCAATACCCTGGCCGTGCTCCTCATCCGTCTCCGAAATCCTCAATCATCAGCTCTCTCCATAATTTTCCTCCGAATGAATTTTTGTCCTCTATACGAAACCATCGGTGGAAAAAAAATTTTTCATACAAAATTTTACAGGAGAGGTGATCAATCAGTCAGTGAATCAGTGAATCAGCACGAGCAGCTATATATATATTAATAAACTAGCATTTGCTCGGTGCGCGAGCTGCTAAAGCAGCTCGCGGGAAGTGTTTTACTAAAAGTAAGGCGCGTGGGTGCGCGGCCCGCTAAAGCGGACCGCGATTGTTCGGCTTTATTTATTTCGCTCGGTGCGCGAGCTGCTAAAGCAGCTCGCGGGAAGTGTTATTACTACAAGTAGGGCGCGTGGGTGCGCGGCCCGCTAAAGCGGACCGCGATTGTTCGGCTTTATTTATTTCGCTCGGTGCGCGAGCTGCTAAAGCAGCTCGCGGGAAGTGTTATTACTACAAGTAGGGCGCGTGGGTGCGCGGCCCGCTAAAGCGGACCGCGATTTTTTTACTCATCAAGTAGACCTTCGGATTCTGGTCATCTTTTGCCAAAAAATTTGTTCGAGCACACCCCACCTATCTGCAATAACCTGGCCGTGCTCCTCATTCACAAAAGAAAAAGAAAAAAAAAACAAAAAAAAATGAAAAAAAAGAAAAAAAACAAATGTAAAATGAAAAAATGAAAAAGAAAAAAAGCCCTATGAACCTATCAAAATCAATGTCTTGCATAGTTCCCAACTTCTAGTCCCTTCAATATTCCCCATACATTTTGTATGTAAAAAAAAAAATCCGCCATCTTGAATTTTTTTCCTACTCACCAGGTAGACCTCCGGGTTTTGATCATCTTTTGTCGAGAAACCGCTCCTCCATCTTTTATAGTCTCCGAGAGAGAGACGGACAAAATTTGCCGCCATTTTTTTTCCGCCATTTTGGAATTTTTTTTCAACTCACTGGCAACTGCTCGAGGTTTCGAATGACATTTGGTCGAGCACCCTCCACCTATCTACTATACCCTGGCCGTGCCCCTCGCCCGTCTCCGAACTCCTCACTCATCAGCTCTCGCCACCTTTCTCCGAATCACATTCTTTGAGCTCTATACGACACCATGGGTGAAAAAAATTTTTTTCATACAAAATTTTACAGGAGAGGGGTCGGAAATTTGAGACGTCACAGCTCGGCCGCCATCTTGTTTTATTAATTTTTTTCACTTTTTCTGTTAATCGTTTACTAATTTCTACAATAATCCAAAATTTCAAAGAAATCGGTTGGAAAACAAAAAATGTTGCAAGATTCACGTCGGCCGCCATCTTGTTTTTCCGAAATGTCATAATTTTCCCCAACTCGAATCCCCCACCTGGACATATCTCCCCTACATCATTATATCGATTTCCGTCTCCTTCTAGGAGAACAACCCTGTCAATGAGTGAGTCAGTGAGTGAGTGGTAATCGAGCTATATATATTAACTAGTATTTCGCTCGGTGCGCGAGCTGCTAAAGCAGCTCGCGGGAAGTGTTTTACTAAAAGTAAGGCACGTGGGTGCGCGGCCCGCTAAAGCGGACCGCGATTGTTCGGCTTTATTTATTTCGCTCGGTGCGCGAGCTGCTAAAGCAGCTCGCGGGAAGTGTTATTACTACAAGTAGGGCGCGTGGGTGCGCGGCCCGCTAAAGCGGACCGCGATTTTTTTACTCATCAAGTAGACCTTCGGATTCTGGTCATCTTTTGCCAAAAAATTTGTTCGAGCACACCCCACCTATCTGCAATAACCTGGCCGTGCTCCTCATTCACAAAAGAAAAAAAATGAAAAAAAATGAAAAAAAAGAAAAAAAAAACAAATGTAAAATGAAGAAAAAGAAAAAGAAAAAAAGCCCTATGAACCTATCAAAACCAATGTCTTGCATAGTTCCCAACTTCTAGTCCCTTCAATATTCCCCATACATTTAGTATGGAAAAAAAAGTCCGCCATCTTGAATTTTTTTCCTACTCACCAGGTAGACCTCCGGGTTTCGATCATCTTTTGTCGAGAAACCGCTCCTCCATCTTTTATAGTCTCCGAGAGAGAGACGGACAAAATTTGCCGCCATTTTTTTTCCGCCATTTTGGAATTTTTTTTCAACTCACTGGCAACTGCTCGAGATTTCGAATGACATTTGGTCGAGAACCCTCCACCTATCTACTATACCCTGGCCGTGCCCCTCGCCCGTCTCCGAACTCCTCACTCATCAGCTCTCGCCACCTTTCTCCGAGTCACATTCTTTGAGCTCTATACGACACCATGGGTGAAAAAAATTTTTTTCATACAAAATTTTACAGGAGAGGGGTCTGAAATTTGAGACGTCACAGCTCGGCCGCCATCTTGTTTTTTTAATTTTTTTCACTTTTTCTGTTAATCGTTTACTAATTTCTACAATAATCCAAAATTTCAAAGAAATCGGTTGGAAAACAAAAGAGTTGCAAGATTCACGTCGGCCGCCATCTTGTTTTTCCGAAATGTCATAATTTTCCCCAACTCGAATCCCCCACCTGGACATATCTCCCCTACATCATTATATCGATTTCCGTCTCCTTCTAGGAGAACAACCCTGTCAATGAGTGAGTGAGTGAGTGAGTGAGTGTGTCAGTCAGTGGTAATCGAGCTATATATATTATAATAATAGCTCGATTAGCTATATATACTATATATATATATATATATATATATATATATATATATATATATATATATACTATATAGCTATATATACACTGCTAAAGCAGCTCGCGGGAAGTGTTATTGCTACAAGTAGGGCGCGTGGGTGCGCGGCCCGCTAAAGCGGACCGCGATTGTTCGGCTTTATTTGTTTCGCTCGGTGCGCGAGCTGCTAAAGCAGCTCGCGGGAAGTGTTTTACTAAAAGTAAGGCGCGTGGGTGCGCGGCCCGCTAAAGCGGACCGCGATTGTTCGGCTTTATTTATTTCGCTCGGTGCGCGAGCTGCTAAAGCAGCTCGCGGGAAGTGTTATTACTACAAGTAGGGCGCGTGGGTGCGCGGCCCGCTAAAGCGGACCGCGATTTTTTTACTCATCAAGTAGCCCTTCGGATTCTGGCCATCTTTTGCCAAAAAATTTGTTCGAGCACACCCCACCTATCTGCAATAACCTGGCCGTGCTCCTCATTCACAAAAGAAAAAGAAAAAAAAGGAAAAAAAAGAAAAAAGGCAAATGTAAAATGAAAAAAAAGAAAAAGAAAAAAAGCCCTATGAACCTATCAAAATCAATGTCTTGCATAGTTCCCAACTTCTAGTCCCTTCAATATTCCCCATACATTTTGTATGGGGGGGAAAAAAATCCGCCATCTTGAATTTTTTTCCTACTCACCAGGTAGACCTCCGGGTTGTGATCATCTTTTGTCGAGAAACCGCTCCTCCATCTTTTATAGTCTCCGAGAGAGAGACGGACAAAATTTGCCGCCATTTTTTTTCCGCCATTTTGGAATTTTTTTTCAACTCACTGGCAACTGCTCGAGGTTTCGAATGACATTTGGTCGAGCACCCTCCACCTATCTTCTATACCCTGGCCGTGCCCCTCGCCCGTCTCCGAACTCCTCACTCATCAGCTCTCTCCACCTTTCTCCGAGTCACATTCTTTGAGCTCTATACGACACCATGGGTGAAAAAAATTTTTTTCATACAAAATTTTCCAGGAGAGGGGTGGAAATTTGAGACGTCACAGCTCGGCCGCCATCTTGTTTTTTTAATTTTTTTCACTTTTTCTGTTAATCGTTTACTAATTTCTACAATAATCCAAAATTTCAAAGAAATCGGTTGGAAAACAAAAGAGTTGCAAGAATCACGTCGGCCGCCATCTTGTTTTTCCGAAATGTCATAATTTTTCCCCACTCGAATCCCCCACCCGAACATATCTCCCGTACATCATTCTATCGTTTTCTGTCTCTTTCTAGGAGAACAATTATGTCAATCAGTGAGTCAGTCAGTCAGTGGTAATCGAGCTATATATATTATAATAACTAGTATTTCGCTCGGTGCGCGAGCTGCTAAAGCAGCTCGCGGGAAGTGTTTTACTAAAAGTAAGGCGCGTGGGTGCGCGGCCCGCTAAAGCGGACCGCGATTGTTCGGCTTTATTTATTTCGCTCGGTGCGCGAGCTGCTAAAGCAGCTCGCGGGAAGTGTTATTACTACAAGTAGGGCGCGTGGGTGCGCGGCCCGCTAAAGCGGACCGCGATTTTTTTACTCATCAAGTAGCCCTTCGGATTCTGGTCATCTTTTGCCAAAAAATTTGTTCGAGCACACCCCACCTATCTGTAATAACCTGGCCGTGCTCCTCATTCACAAAAGAAAAAGAAAAAAAAAGAAAAAAAATGAAAAAAAACAAAAAAAAAAACAAATGTAAAATGAAAAAAAAGAAAAAGAAGAAAAGCCCTATGAACCTATCAAAACCAATGTCTTGCATAGTTCCCAACTTCTAGTCCCTTCAATATTCCCCATACATTTAGTATGGAAAAAAAAGTCCGCCATCTTGAATTTTTTTCCTACTCACCAGGTAGACCTCCAGGTTTCGATCATCTTTTGTCGAGAAACCGCTCCTCCATCTTTTATAGTCTCCGAGAGAGAGACGGACAAAATTTGCCGCCATTTTTTTTCCGCCATTTTGGAATTTTTTTTCAACTCACTGGCAACTGCTCGAGATTTCGAATGACATTTGGTCGAGCACCCTCCACCTATCTACTATACCCTGGCCGTGCCCCTCGCCCGTCTCCGAACTCCTCACTCATCAGCTCTCGCCACCTTTCTCCGAGTCACATTCTTTGAGCTCTATACGACACCATGGGTGAAAAAAATTTTTTTCATACAAAATTTTACAGGAGAGGGGTCTGAAATTTGAGACGTCACAGCTCGGCCGCCATCTTGTTTTTTTAATTTTTTTCACTTTTTCTGTTAATCGTTTACTAATTTCTACAATAATCCAAAATTTCAAAGAAATCGGTTGGAAAACAAAAGAGTTGCAAGATTCACGTCGGCCGCCATCTTGTTTTTCCGAAATGTCATAATTTTCCCCAACTCGAATCCCCCACCTGGACATATCTCCCCTACATCATTATATCGATTTCCGTCTCCTTCTAGGAGAACAACCCTGTCAATGAGTGAGTGAGTGAGTGAGTGAGTGTGTCAGTCAGTGGTAATCGAGCTATATATATTATAACTAGCGTTTGCTCGGTGCGCGAGCTGCTAAAGCAGCTCGCGGGAAGTGTTTTACTAAAAGTAAGGCGCGTGGGTGCGCGGCCCGCTAAAGCGGACCGCGATTGTTCGGCTTTATTTATTTCGCTCGGTGCGCGAGCTGCTAAAGCAGCTCGCGGGAAGTGTTATTGCTACAAGTAGGGCGCGTGGGTGCGCGGCCCGCTAAAGCGGACCGCGATTTTTTTACTACTCAAGTAGACCTTCGGATTCTGGTCATCTTTTGCCAAAAAATTTGTTCGAGCACACCCCACCTATCTGCAATAACCTGGCCGTGCTCCTCATTCACAAAAGAAAAAGAAAAAAAAAAGAAAAAAAAAAGAAAAAAAGCAAATGTAAAATGAAAAAAAAGAAAAAGAAAAAAGCCCTATGAACCTATCAAACTCATTGTCTTGCATAGTTTCCAACTTCTAGTCCCTTCAATATTCCCCATATACATTTTGTATGGAAAAAAAAAATCCGCCATCTTGAATTTTTTTCCTTCTCACCAGGTAGACCTCCGGGTTGTGATCATCTTTTGTCGAGAAACCGCTCCTCCATCTTTTATAGTCTCCGAGAGAGAGACGGACAAAATTTGCCGCCATTTTTTTTCCGCCATTTTGGAATTTTTTTTCGACTCACTGGCAACTGCTCGAGGTTTCGAATGACATTTGGTCGAGCACCCTCCACCTATCTTCTATACCCTGGCCGTGCCCCTCGCCCGTCTCTGAACTCCTCACTCATCAGCTCTCTCCACCTTTCTCCGAGTCACATTCTTTGAGCTCTATACGACACCATGGGTGAAAAAAAATTTTTTCATACAAAATTTTACAGGAGAGGGGTCGGAAATTTGAGACGTCACAGCTCGGCCGCCATCTTGTTTTTTTAATTTTTTTCACTTTTTCTGTTAATCGTTTACTAATTTCTACAATAATCCAAAATTTCAAAGAAATCGGTTGGAAAACAAAAGAGTTGCAAGATTCACGTCGGCCGCCATCTTGTTTTTCCGAAATGTCATAATTTTTCCCCACTCGAATCCCCCACCCGAACATATCTCCCCTACATCATTTTATCGTTTTTTGTCTCTTTCTAGGAGAACAACCCTGTCAATGAGTGAATCAGTCAGTGAGTGAATCAGTGGTAATCGAGCTATATATATTATAACTAGTATTTCGCTCGGTGCGCGAGCTGCTAAAGCAGCTCGCGGGAAGTGTTATTACTAAAAGAAGGGCGCGTGGGTGCGCGGCCCGCTAAAGCGGACCGCGATTGTTCGGCTTTATTTATTTCGCTCGGTGCGCGAGCTGCTAAAGCAGCTCGCGGGAAGTGTTATTACTACAAGTAGGGCGCGTGGGTGCGCGGCCCGCTAAAGCGGACCGCGATTTTTTTACTCATCAAGTAGACCTTCGGATTCTGGTCATCTTTTGCCAAAAAATTTGTTCGAGCACACCCCACCTATCTGCAATAACCTGGCCGTGCTCCTCATTTACAAATGAAAAAGAAAAAAAAGAAAAAAAAAAAGAAAAAAAGCAAATGTAAAATGAAAAAAAAAGAAAAAGAAAAAAGCCCTATGAACCTATCAAACTCATTGTCTTGCATAGTTCCCAACTTCTAGTCCCTTCAATATTCCCCATACATTTTGTATGAAAAAAAAAATCCGCCATCTTGAATTTTTTTCCTACTCACCAGGTAGACCTCCGGGTTTTGATCATCTTTTGTCGAGAAACCGCTCCTCCATCTTTTATAGTCTCCGAGAGAGAGACGGACAAAATTTGCCGCCATTTTTTTTCCGCCATTTTGGAATTTTTTTTCAACTCACGGGCAACTGCTCGAGGCTTCGAATGACATTTGGTCGAGCACCCTCCACCTATCTTGTATACCCTGGCCGTGCCCCTCGCCCGTCTCCGAACTCCTCACTCATCAGCTCTCGCCACCTTTCTCCGAGTCAAATTCTTTGAGCTCTATACGACACCATGGGTGAAAAAAATTTTTTTCATTCAAAATTTTACAGGAGAGGGGTCGCAAATTTGAGACGTCACAGCTCGGCCGCCATCTTGTTTTTTTAATTTTTTTCACTTTTTCTGTTAATCGTTTACTAATTTCTACAATAATCCAAAATTTCAAAGAAATCGGTCGGAAAACAAAAGAGTTGCAAGATTCACGTCGGCCGCCATCTTGTTTTTCCGAAATCTCATAATTTTCCCCAACTTGAATCCCCCCCCCAAGCACATCTCCCAAACATCATTATATCGATTTCCGTCTCCTTCTAGGAGAACAACCCTGTCAATCAGTGAGTGAGTGAGTGAATCAGTGAGTGGTAATCGAGCTATATATATTATAATAACTAGCGTTTGCTCGGTGCGCGAGCTGCTAAAGCAGCTCGCGGGAAGTGTTATTACTAAAAGTAAGGCGCGTGGGTGCGCGGCCCGCTAAAGCGGACCGCGATTGTTCGGCTTTATTTATTTCGCTCGGTGCGCGAGCTGCTAAAGCAGCTCGCGGGAAGTGTTATTACTACAAGTAGGGCGCGTGGGTGCGCGGCCCGCTAAAGCGGACCGCGATTTTTTTACTCATCAAGTAGACCTTCGTATTCTGGTCATCTTTTGCCAAAAAATTTGTTCGAGCACACCCCACCTATCTGCAATAACGTGGCCGTGCTCCTCATTCACAAAAGAAAAAGAAAAAAAAAGAAAAAAAAAGAAAAAAAAGAAAAAAAGCAAATGTAAAATGAAAAAAAAGAAAAAGAAAAAAGCCCTATGAACCTATCAAAATCAATGTCTTGCATAGTTCCCAACTTCTAGTCCCTTCAATATTCCCCATACATTTTGTATCGAAAAAAAAAATCCGCCATCTTGAATTTTTTTCCTACTCACCAGGTAGACCTCCGGGTTTTGATCATCTTTTGTCGAGAAACCGCTCCTCCATCTTTTATAGTCTCCGAGAGAGAGACGGACAAAATTTGCCGCCATTTTTTTTCCGCCATTTTGGAATTTTTTTTCAACTCACTGGCAACTGCTCGAGGTTTCGAATGACATTTGGTCGAGCACCCTCCACCTATCTTCTATACCCTGGCCGTGCCCCTTGCCCGTCTCCGAACTCCTCACTCATCAGCTCTCGCCACCTCTCTCCGAGTCACATTCTTTGAGCACTATACGATATCATGGGTGAAAAAAATTTTTTTCATACAAAATTTTACAGGAGAGGGGTCGGAAATTTGAGACGTCACAGCTCGGCCGCCATCTTGTTTTTTTAATTTTTTTCACTTTTTCTGTTAATCGTTTACTAATTTCTACAATAATCCAAAATTTCAAAGAAATCGGTTGGAAAACAAAAGAGTTGCAAGATTCACGTCGGCCGCCATCTTGTTTTTCCGAAATGTCATAATTTTCCCCAACTCGAATCCCCCACCTGGACATATCTCCCCTACATCATTATATCGATATCCGTCTCCTTCTAGGAGAACAACCCTGTCAATGAGTGAATCAGTCAGTGAGTGAATCAGTGGTAATCGAGCTATATATATTATAACTAGCATTTGCTCGGTGCGCGAGCTGCTAAAGCAGCTCGCGGGAAGTGTTATTGCTACAAGTAGGGCGCGTGGGTGCGCGGCCCGCTAAAGCGGACCGCGATTGTTCGGCTTTATTTATTTCGCTCGGTGCGCGAGCTGCTAAAGCAGCTCGCGGGAAGTGTTATTACTACAAGTATGGCGCGTGGGTGCGCGGCCCGCTAAAGCGGACCGCGATTTTTTTACTCATCAAGTAGACCTTCGGATTCTGGTCATCTTTTGCCAAAAAATTTGTTCGAGCACACCCCACCTATCTGCAATAACCTGGCCGTGCTCCTCATTCACAAAAGAAAAAGAAAAAAAAGAAAAAAAAATGAAAAAAAAGAAAAAAACAAATGTAAAATGAAAAAAAGAAAAAGAAAAAAAGCCCTATGAACCTATCAAAATCAATGTCTTGCATAGTTCCCAACTTCTAGTCCCTTCAATATTCCTCATACATTTTGTATGGGGGAAAAAAAAAATCCGCCATCTTGAATTTTTTTCCTACTCACCAGGTAGACCTCCGGGTTGTGATCATCTTTTGTCGAGAAACCGCTCCTCCATCTTTTATAGTCTCCGAGGGAGAGACGGACAAAATTTGCCGCCATTTTTTTTCCGCCATTTTGGATTTTTTTTTTAACTTACTGGCAACTGCTCGAGGTTTCGAATGACATTTGGTCGAGCACCCTCCACCTATCTTCTATACCCTGGCTGTGCCCCTCGCCCGTCTCCGAACTCCTCACTCATCAGCTCTCTCCACCTTTCTCCGAGTCACATTCTTTGAGCTCTATACGACACCATGGGTGAAAAAAATTTTTTTCATACAAAATTTTACAGGAGAGGGGTGGAAATTTGAGACGTTACAGCTCGGCCGCCATCTTGTTTTTTTAATTTTTTTCACTTTTTCTGTTAATCGTTTACTAATTTCTACAATAATCCAAAATTTCAAAGAAATCGGTTGGAAAACAAAAGAGTTGCAAGATTCACGTCGGCCGCCATCTTGTTTTTCCGAAATGTCATAATTTTTCCCCACTCGAATCCCCCACCCAAACATATCTCCCCTACATCATTGTATCGTTTTCTGTCTCTTTCTAGGAGAACAATTATGTCAATCAGTGAGTGAGTCAGTGGTAATCGAGCTATATATATTATAATAAATAATAATAATAATAACTAGTGTTTGCTCGGTGCGCGAGCTGCTAAAGCAGCTCGCGGGAAGTGTTTTTACTAAAAGTAAGGCGCGTGGGTGCGCGGCCCGCTAAAGCGGACCGCGATTTTTTTTTTCAAGTAGACCTTCGGATTCTGGTCATCTTTTGCCAAAAAATTTGTTCGAGCACACCCCACCTATCTGCAATAACTTGGCCGTGCTCCTCATTCACAAAAGAAAAAGAAAAAAAAAAAGAAGAAAAGAAAAAAAGAAAATGAAAAATGAAAAAAAAGCTAATAAATGAAAAATGAAAAAAAAGAAAAAAAAAGAAAAAAAGAAAAAAAAAGAAAATGAAAAATGAAAAAAAATAAAAATAAATAAAAAAAAGGAAAAAAGAAAAGAAAAAAAAAGAAAATGAAAAATGAAAAAAAAGGAAAAGAAAAAGAAAAAATCGGCCAAGTGCGAGTCGGGCTTCGCTTTTTTAGGGTTCCGTTTAAAAAAAAAAATTAAAATATTTTCATGTACCCATGGCAATATTTTTATTGAATTTGAATTTTAATTTAATTTAATTTTTATTATTTGTTGTTATAGCGGCAATAGAAAAATATAATACAAATATATTGCAAATATAACGCAATATAACATAATATAACATAATATAATACAATATATTACAATACAACACGATATAACACAATATAATATAATATAATACAATATATTACAAATACAACATAATATAACATGATATAACATAATATTATACTATATATAACAAATAAAACATAATATAACATGATATAACATAATATAATACAATATATAACAAATACAACATAATATAACATGATATAACATAATATAATACAATATATTACAAATATATCATAATATAATACCATTAACATAAAATAATACAATATATTACAATACAACACGATATACTACAATATATTATGAACATAACATAATATAATATAATATAACACGCTATAAAACAATATAATACAATACAATACAATATATTGTAAATCTAACGCAATATAACATCATGTAACACGATTTAACACAATATAATATAATAAGATACAATATATTACAAATATAACATAATATAATATAGTATAACACGATATAACACAATATAATATAATATAATATAATACAATATATTACAAATACAACATAATATAACATGATATAACATAATATTATACAATATATAACAAATACAACATAATATAACATGATATAACATAATATAATACAATATATAACGAATACAACATAATATAACATGATATAACATAATATAATACAATATATTACAAATATAACATAATATAATACCATTTAACATAAAATAATACAATATATTAAAATAAAACACGATATACTACAATATATTATGAACATAACATAATATAATATAATATAACACGCTATAACACAATATAATACAATACAATACAATATATTGTAAATCTAACGCAATATAACATCATGTTACACGATTTAACACAATATAATATAATATAATACAATATATTATAAATACAACATAATATAACATGATATAACATAAATTTATACAATATATAACAAATACAACATAATATAACATAATATAATACAATATATTACAAATATAACATAATATAATTCCATTTAACATAAAATAATACAATATATTACAATACAACACGATATACTACAATATATTATGAACAAAACATAATATAATATAACATAACACGCTATAACACAATATAATACAATACAATACAATATATTGCAAATCTAACGCAATATAACATCATGTAACACGATTTAACACAATATAATATAATAAGATACAATATATTACAAATATAACATAATACAACACGATATAACACAATATAATACCGTATAACATAAAATAATACAATATATTACAATATATTACAAATATAACATAATTTAATATAGTATAACACGATTTAACACAATATAATACCATACACCATAAAATAATACTACCTCTACCCCTACCCCTACCGCTACCTCTACCCCTACCCCTACCCCTACCCTTACCGCTACCGCTACCGCTACCCCTACCCCTTCCCCGACCCCGCCCCTACCGCTACCGCTACCCCTACCGCTACCGCTACCGCTACCGCTACCGCTACCGCTACCCCTACCGCTACCGCTACCGCTGCCCCTACCGCTACCGCTACCGCTACCCCTACCCCTACCCCTACCCCGACCCCTACCCCGACCCGTACCCCTATTCCTACCCCTACCCCTACCCCTACCCCGACCCTTAACCCTACCCCTACCCCTACCCCGACCCTTAACCCTACCCCTACCGCTACCCCTACCCCTTCCCCTACCCCAACCCCTACCCCGACCCCTACCCCGACCCCTACCCCTACCCGATTTATTACTAATTTTTATATTCTCCGAGATCTAAACTAGCGGCACGCTATGATGGCCGGTTTGACACATTACAATAGTGATGTGGAATGTCAATTTATTCTCGAACAAAAAACAATTAAGTTTTGTTTTTGTACCTGATTAAATAGGTTTAATAAAACAAAAATGTATATGTTTATTTAATTTATTTGAACGAACTGAATATTTGAATGAAAATGAATATACATACTTTATATGCACACAAGAAACATATGAATACAAAAGATACCAAAAAAGGTGCCACAAAAGGCCATAATTAATCAGATTCGTCCATACTACTATTTTCACTGTCGTCACTGCTATCATCACCTACATTAATAATTATATGTTCGTTTTCTATAATATTATCTATTTTCACATCTCTTTCATAATCTTCCCTTATTAATTTAACAGTTCTATTCACAACCTTTTCCCAGTCTCCTTTAGTCACATGTTCACAAGCTTCTTCTAATAATTTTAGCATTTTTTTTGTGGTAAATGGGGGTTCTGTATTGTGTCTTGCAGCATATCCCTTAATTTGAGCCCACACCAACTCAATCGCATTATACTCACAATGGTAAGGCGGTAACCGTATAACTCTGTGCCCATGTTCTAATGCTATTTCGTCAATGACGTATCGGATCTTGGTTGGTTTGTTTTCTTTTAAAAGACGTACTAATTCCGCTTTTAACATATTCATGTTTGCATCTACGCCATTTTTACGAAGCCATGCGACGATATCAGCTTTCTTTTGGGATTGGGCAGGTGGCTTGTCAATTTGCATCGAGTGGTATGGGGCGTTGTCCATAATTATAATAGACTAGTAGGGCGCGTGGGTGCGCGGCCCGCAAGCGGACCGCGTATTTTCTACTCGTCAAGTAGACTTTCAGGTCTTGATCATTTTCTATCAAAAAACCACTCTCCCATCTTTTAAACCCTGAGATGACACCTATGAAATTTGTATAGCCGCCATCTTGAATCCGCCATCTTGGTTTTTTTTCAGCTCTGCCAATTGGATGTGGTTTCGAGTATTTTTTCTTTTAGCAGCCCCCGCCTATCTTTAATAACCTGGCTGTGCTCCTCACCCACCTTCCAAACCCTCAATCATCATAGTATTTCGTAATTTGTCAGAATGAGTATTCTTTTATAAAATCAAATTTTGAAAGAAATCGTATCAAAGTCTTGCATAGTTTCCATTTTCTTCTTCAATATTCGCCATATATTTTGTATGGAAAAAAAATCCGCCATGTTGAATTTTTTTCTATTCATTAAGTAGACGGTCGGGTCTTGATCATCTTTTTCCAAGAAACCACTCTTCCATCTTGTATACTCTCCGAGATAGACACCGACGAAGATTGTATGGCCGCCATCTTGAATCCACCATTTTGGAATTTTTTCCAGCTCACTGGCAATTGGATGAGGTTTCGAGTGACTTTTGTTCGAAAACCCCCACCTATCTTCGATACCCTTGCCGTGCTCTTTACACGTCTTCCAAACCCTCGATCATCAGCTCTCTCCATATTTTTTCTCCAAATCATTTGTTAGAATGAGAATTCTTCTATAAAAAAAATATTTTAAATAGGATACGTCAAACTCTTCAATATTCGCCATATATTTTGTATGGAGAAAAAAAAATTCCGCCATCTTGATTTTTTTTCTATTCGTCAAATAGACCTTCAGGTCTTGATCATCTTTTGCCAAGAAACCACTCTTCCATCTTTTATACTCTTCGAGATAGACACCGAAGAAATTTGTATGGCGGCCATCTTTTTTCCGCCATTTTGAATTTTTTTTCAGCTCGCTGCGAATTGGATGAGGTTTCGAGTGATATTTGTTCGAGCACCCCCCACCCATCTTCGATACCCTGGCCGTGCTCTTCACCCGTCTCCGAAATCCTCAATCATCAGCTCTCTCCATAATTTTCCTCCGAATGAATTTTTGTCTTCTGTACGAAACAATCAGTGAAAAAAATTTTTTTCATACAAAATTTTACAGGAGAGGTGATCAATCAGTCAGTGAATCAGTGAATCAGCACGAACAGCTATATATATATTAATGGTTCAGGGAGGCTACACAACATTGAGGTAAACCATTCAGTAAACTTTTCTCCATTCATGTCTTCATGATAGTCTCCAGTGGTTTTTGACGCAAAAGCCATGAGAGAACCTTCGACAAACCCGTTGATGGTTCCGGCGTGACAAATTATAAGTCGCGATCCTTTTCCTACAGGAACTTTGGAAGTAGATGCTGCTGTGTCATCGTTCCAAGAACGGCCTACAGTATGGTTAGCATTAAGCCATGTTTCATCCAAGAACACAACATTTTGCCAATTTTTGATTTCTTTCACTTGCCGTAAAAAAGTATACCTTGCCATCGCTATATCAAATCTTTCCATCAATATTTTGCGTTTGTTACATTTTTTGTATCGAAATCCAATGGTCTTCAAAATCTTCGTTAAAGAACTTTCCCCACCGAAGAATAATCCAGCTTCCTTCAGTGAATGCACCAACTTTTTTCTTGTTGGATACTCCTTCTGTAAATAGTAGCCGTAAACATGTCTTCGGATAGCATCGGCATCAAAGCTATCGATGCCTACGACTGGTTTTGCTCGTTTTCTCTTTTTTGGTGTGTGAAGTTTATTTTCTTCTGTGCCAGTCTCGCCATATTTTTTTTTAGTTATCCGTCTAACAGTTCGTTGTCCAATATTAAGCGCATCAGCTACGCGTTCAACCACTGACGTTATAGGTAAAATTGGCCCTCCATTTTGAGCTTCACGATCGAAATAGTTACGAAGGCGTATTACGAACTCACGTGTCTGACTATTTAGAACAGTTCTCTGCGTACGTTCGGTCATATCGACGAAATCCACAACAAAGGGCTTGAACAGAGTCCAAATTAACGAGCAAGGGTCAACAGTAATGCAGTATCAATATTTGAAATCCAAAGCCAGGTCAAAACTATATCACAATCGCATTGCACTGACAGTTTATACTTTTCGAAGCAACGTCAATTCGAAACTGCTTTGTTTTGCATTGAGCATTGACGCGAGTTTGCCGGAGGTAGTAGTTGTGCTAGCCAGCGATCCTATGTGACGATCGTATTAGATTCCATTTTTAAAAATTTTCAATTTAGAAAACCAAATGCCGAGTTGTGGTATATATCATATAAAAATAAAAATTTTACCTTTTGTATGAAACAGCTGATATTTTTTTGCGATTTCAGAGGTTTGTCCACATAGTGAAAATTGTTCATATTCACAAGTACATTCACCCCTTAAATGGTGCAAACTGATTTTTCTACACTTGTATACATTTTAGAAATCAATTTAATAAATAAATTTTGAGTCCTAAACCTAAAACTACATTCGATAAAATTTATGAATCTCTGCACATCACTATCGTCAATAAAGTAATACAATTATTTCCTTCAAAGTCGTTATCAATTAATACGGAACTTCATGAGCGGACAAACGTCAAACCGGCCATCATAGCGTGCCGCTAGTGTAAGACACCTATGAACCTATCAAAATCAATGTCTTGCATAGTTCCCAACTTCTAGTCCCTTCAATATTCCCCATACATTTTGTATGGCAAAAAAAAGTTCCGCCATCTTGAATTTTTTTCCTACTCACCAGGTAGACCTCCGGGTTTTGATCATCTTTTGTCGAGAAACCGCTCCTCCATCTTTTATAGTCTCCGAGAGAGAGACGGACAAAATTTGTCGCCATTTTTTTTCCGCCATTTTGGAATTTTTTTTCAACTCACTGGCAACTGCTCGAGGTTTCGAATGACATTTGGTCGAGCACCCTCCACCTATCTTCTATACCCTGGCCGTGCCCCTCGCCCGTCTCCGAACTCCTCACTCATCAGCTCTCTCCACCTTTCTCCGAGTCACATTCTTTGAGCTCTATACGACACCATGGGTGAAAAAAATTTTTTTCATACAAAATTTTACAGGAGAGGGGTCGGAAATTTGAGACGTCACAGCTCGGCCGCCATCTTGTTTTTTTAATTTTTTTCACTTTTTCTGTTAATCGTTTACTAATTTCTACAATAATCCAAAATTTCAAAGAAATCGGTTGGAAAACACAAGAGTTTCAAGAATCACGTCGGCCGCCATCTTGTTTTTCCGAAATGTCATAATTTTTCCCCACTCGAATCCCCCACCCGGACATATCTCCCCTACATCATTGTATCGTTTTCTGTCTCTTTCTAGGAGAACAATCGTGTCAATCAGTGAGTGAGTCAGTGAGTCAGTCAGTCAGTCAGTGGTAATTGAGCTATATATATTATAACTAGCGTTTGCTCGGTGCGCGAGCTGCTGAAGCAGCTCGCGGGAAGTGTTGTTACTAAAAGTAAGGCGCGTGGGTGCGCGGCCCGCTAAAGCGGACCGCGATTTTTTTACTCATCAAGTAGACCTTCGGATTCTGGTCATCTTTTGCCAAAAAATTTGTTCGAGCACACCCCACCTATCTGCAATAACCTGGCCGTGCTCCTCATTCACAAAAGAAAAAGAAAAAAAAAGAAAAAAGAAAAGAAGAAAGAAAAAAAGAAAATGAAAAAAAAGAAAAATAATAAAAAAAAGAAAAAAAGAAAGAAAAAAAGAAAAAAAAGAAAAAAGGAAAAAAGCAAATAAATGAAAAATGAAAAAAAAATGAAAAAAAAAGAAAAAAAAGGAAGTGAAAAATGAAAACAAATAAAAATAAATAAAAAAAAAGGAAAAAAGAAAAGAAAAAAGAAAAAAAAAAGAAAATTAAAAAAAGAAAAAGAAAAAAGGAAAAATAAAAAGAAAAGAAAAAAGTAAAAGCAAAAGAAAAAGAAAAAAGAAAAAAGGAAAAATAAAAAGAAAAGAAAAATGTAAAAGCAAAAGAAAAAGAAAAAAGAAAAGAGAAAAAAAAGAAAAAAAAGAAAAATGAAGAAAAAGAAAAAAGAAACAAAAAGAAGAAAAAAGAAAGAAAAAAATATTTGCCATATATTTCGCATGGAAAAAAAATCCGCCATCTTGAATTTTTGTCTGTTCATCAGGTAGACCTTTGGGTCTTTATCATCTTTCGCCAAGAAACCACTCTACCATCTTTTATACTCTCCGAGATAGACACCAGAGAAAGTTTCTATGGCCGCCATCTTGAATCCGCCATTTTGGAGTTTTTTTTTCAACTCTCTGCTAATTGGATGTGGTTTCGAGTAATTTTTGTTGGAGCACACCCCACCTAGTTGGTCGCGTGGATAGTTGGCACAAAAACCACTCTTTCACCTTTTTTAACCCATTTCCAAAAAGGAGGAGGTGTTCAATTCGGCCAGTGTATTTTTCTTTTTTAATTCTCCGAGATCTAAGACACCTATGAACCTATCAAAATCAATGTCTTGCATAGTTCCCAACTTCTAGTCTCTTCAATATTCCCCATACATTTTGTATGGAAAAAAAAATCCGCCATCTTGAATTTTTTTCCGACTTAGCAGGTAGACCTCCGGGTTTTGATCATCTTTTGTCGAGAAACCGCTCCTCCATCTTTTATAGTCTCCGAGAGAGAGACGGACAAAATTTGCCGCCATTTTTTTTCCGCCATTTTGGAATTTTTTTTCAACTCACTGGCAACTGCTCGAGGTTTCGAATGACATTTGGTCGAGCACCCTCCACCTATCTTCTATACCCTGGCCGTGCCCCTCGCCCGTCTCCGAACTCCTCACTCATCAGCTCTCTCCACCTTTCTCCGAGTCACATTCTTTGAGCTCTATACGACACCATGGGTGAAAAAAATTTTTTTCATACAAAATTTTACAGGAGTGGGGTCGGAAATTTGAGACGTCACAGCTCGGCCGCCATCTTGTTTTTTTAATTTTTTTCACTTTTTCTGTTAATCGTTTACTAATTTCTACAATAATCCAAAATTTCAAAGAAATCGGTTGGAAAACAAAAGAGTTGCAAGATTCACGTCGGCCGCCATCTTGTTTTTCCGAAATGTCGTAATTTTTCCCCACTCGAATCCCCCACCCGGACACATCTCCCCTACATCATTGTATCGTTTTCCGTCTCTTTCTAGGAGAACAATCGTGTCAATCAGTCAGTGAGTGAGTGAGTGAGTGGTAATCGAGCTATATATATTATAATAACTAGCGTTTGCTCGGTGAGGTGGTGCTCCTCATTCACAAATGAAAAAGAAAAAAAAAGAGAAAAAAAAGAAAAAAAAGAAAAAAAGCAAATGTAAAATGAAAAAAAAGAAAAAGAAAAAAGCCATATGAACCTATCAAAATCAATGTCTTGCATAGTTCCCAACTTCTAGTCCCTTCAATATTCCCCATACATTTAGTATGGAAAAAAAAACCGCCATCTTGAATTTTTTTCCTACTCACCAGGTAGATCTCCGGGTTTTGATCATCTTTTGTCGAGAAACCGCTCCTCCATCTTTTAAAGTCTCCGAGAGAGAGACGGACAAAATTTGCCGCCATTTTTTTTCCGCCATTTTGGAATTTTTTTTCAACTCACTGGCAACTGCTCGAGGTTTCGAATGACATTTGGTCGAGCACCCTCCACCTATCTTCTATACCCTGGCCGTGCCTCTCGCCCGTCTCTGAACTCCTCACTCATCAGCTCTCTCCACCTTTCTCCTTTATCGTTTTCTGTCTCTTTCTAGGAGAACAATCGTGTCAATGAGTCAGTCAGTCAGTCAGTGGTAATCGAGCTATATATATTATAACTAGCGTTTGCTCGGTGCGCGAGCTGCTAAAGCAGCTCGCGGGAAGTGTTATTACTACAAGTAGGGCGCGTGGGTGCGCGGCCCGCTAAAGCGGGACGCGATTGTTCGGCTTTATTTATTTCGCTCGGTGCGCGAGCTGCTAAAGCAGCTCGCGGGAAGTGTTTTACTAAAAGTAAGGCGCGTGGGTGCGCGGCCCGCTAAAGCGGACCGCGATTGTTCGGCGTTATTTATTTCGCTCGGTGCGCGAGCTGCTAAAGCAGCTCGCGGGAAGTGTTATTACTACAAGTAGGGCGCGTGGGTGCGCGGCCCACTAAAGCGGACCGCGATTTTTTTACTCATCAAGTAGACCTTCGGATTCTGGTCATCTTTTGCCAAAAAATTTGTTCGAGCACACCCCACCTATCTGCAATAACCTGGAAAACAAAAGAGTTGCAAGATTCACGTCGGCCGCCATCTTGTTTTTCCGAAATGTCATAATTTTCCCAAACTCGAATCCCCCCCCCAAACACATCTCCCGAACATCATTATATCGATTTCCGTCTCCTTCTAGGAGAACAACCCTGTCAATCAGTGAGTGAGTGAGTGTGTCAGTCAGTCAGTGGTAATCGAGCTATATATATTATAACTAGTATTTCGCTCGGTGCGCGAGCTGCTAAAGCAGCTCGCGGGAAGTGTTTTACCAAAAGTAAGGCGCGTGGGTGCGCGGCCCGCTAAAGCGGACCGCGATTGTTCGGCTTTATTTATTTCGCTCGGTGCGCGAGCTGCTAAAGCAGCTCGCGGGAAGTGTTATTGCTCCAGGTAGGGCGCGTGGGTGCGCGGCCCGCTAAAGCGGACCGCGATTGTTTGGCTTTATTTATTTCGCTCGGTGCGCGAGCTGCTAAAGCAGCTCGCGGGAAGTGTTATTGCTACAAGTAGGGCGCGTGGGTGCGCGGCCCGCTAAAGCGGACCGCGATTTTTTTACTCATCAAGTAGCCCTTCGGATTCTGGTCATCTTTTGCCAAAAAATTTGTTCGAGCACACCCCACCTATCTGCAATAACGTGGTCGTGCTCCTCATTCACAAAAGAAAAAGAAAAAAAAATGAAAAAAAACAAAAAAAAACAAATGTAAAATGAAAAAAAAGAAAAAGAAAAAAAGCCCTATGAACCTATCGAAATCAATGTCTTGCATAGTTCCCAACTTCTAGTCCCTTCAATATTCCCCATACATTTTGTATGGGGAAAAAAAAAATCCGCCATCTTGAATTTTTTTCCCACTCACCAGGTAGACCTCCGGGTTTTGATCATCTTTTGTCGAGAAACCGCTCCTCCATCTTTTATAGTCTCCGAGAGAGAGACGGACAAAATTTGCCGCCATTTTTTTTCCGCCATTTTGGAATTTTTTTTCAACTCACTGGCAACTGCTCGAGGTTTCGAATGACATTTGGTCGAGCACCCTCCACCTATGTACTATACCCTGGCCGTGCCCCTCGCCCGTCTCCGAACTCCTCACTCATCAGCTCTCGCCACCTTTCTCCGAGTCACATTCTTTGAGCTCTATACGACACCATGGGTGAAAAAAATTTTTTTCATACAAAATTTTACAGGAGAGGGGTGGAAATTTGAGACGTCACAGCTCGGCCGCCATCTTGTTTTTTTAATTTTTTTCACTTTTTCTGTTAATCGTTTACTAATTTTTACAATAATCCAAAATTTCAAAGAAATCGGTTGGAAAACAAAAGAGTTGCAAGATTCACGTCGGCCGCCATCTTGTTTTTCCGAAATGTCATAATTTTTCCCCACTCGAATCCCCCACCCGAACATATCTCCCGTACATCATTTTATCGTTTTTTGTCTCTTTCTAGGAGAACAATTATGTCAATCAGTGAGTCAGTCAGTCAGTGGTAATCGAGCTATATATATTATAACTAGCGTTTGCTCGGTGCGCGAGCTGCTAAAGCAGCTCGCGGGAAGTATTGTTACTACAAGTAGGGCGCGTGGGTGCGCGGCCCGCTAAAGCGGACCGCGATTGTTCGGCTATATTTATTTCGCTCGGTGCGCGAGCTGCTAAAGCAGCTCGCGGGAAGTGTTATTACTACAAGTAGGGCGCGTGGGTGCGCGGCCCGCTAAAGCGGACCGCGATTGTTCGGCTTCATGTATTTCGCTCGGTGCGCGAGCTGCTAAAGCAGCTCGCGGGAAGTGTTATTGCTACAAGTAGGGCGCGTGGGTGCGCGGCCCGCTAAAGCGGACCGCGATTGTTCGGCTTTATTTAATTCGCTCGGTGCGCGAGCTGCTAAAGCAGCTCGCGGGAAGGGTTATTACTACAAGTAAGGCGCGTGGGTGCGCGGCCCGCTAAAGCGGACCGCGATGTTTTTTACTCATCAAGTAGACCTTCGGATTCTGGTCATCTTTTGCCAAAAAATTTGTTCGAGCCCACCCCACCTATCTGCAATAACCTGGCCGTGCTCCTCATTCACAAAAGAAAAAGAAAAAAAAGAAAAAAAAAATGAAAAAAAAAAGAAAAAAAAACAAATGTAAAATGAAAAAAAGAAAAAGAAAAAAAGCCCTATGAACCTATCAAAATCAATGTCTTGCATAGTTCCCAACTTCTAGTCCCTTCAATATTCCCCATACATTTAGTATGGAAAAAAAAATCCGCCATCTTGAATTTTTTTCCTACTCACCAGGTAGACCTCCGGGTTTTGATCATCTTTTGTCGAGAAACCGCTCCTCCATCTCTTATAGTCTCCGAGAGAGAGACGGACAAAATTTGCCGCCATTTTTTTTCCGCCATTTTGGAATTTTTTTTTAACTCACTGGCAACTGCTCGAGGTTTCGAATGACATTTGGTCGAGCACCCTCCACCTATCTTCTATACCCTGGCCGTGCCCCTCGCCCGTCTCCGAACTCCTCACTCATCAGCTCTCTCCACCTTTCTCCGAGTCACATTCTTTGAGCTCTATACGACACCATGGGTGAAAAAAATTTTTTTCATACAAAATTTTACAGGAGAGGGGTCGGAAATTTGAGACGTCACAGCTCGGCCGCCATCTTGTTTTTTTAATTTTTTTCACTTTTTCTGTTAATCGTTTACTAATTTCTACAATAATCCAAAATTTCAAAGAAATCGGTTGGAAAACAAAAGAGTTGCAAGATTCACGTCGGCCGCCATCTTGTTTTTCCGAAATGTCATAATTTTCCCCAACTCGAATCCCCCCCCCAAACACATCTCCCGAACATCATTATATCGATTTCCGTCTCCTTCTAGGAGAACAACCCTGTCAATGAGTGAGTGAGTGAGTGAGTGAGTGTGTCAGTCAGTGGTAATCGAGCTATATATATTATAATAACTAGCGTTTGCTCGGTGCGCGAGCTGCTAGAGCAGCTCGCGGGAAGTGTTATTATTAAAAGTAAGGCGCGTGGGTGCGCGGCCCACTAAAGCGGACCGCGATTGTTCGGCTTTATTTATTTCGCTCGGTGCGCGAGCTGCTAAAGCAGTTCGCGGGAAGTGTTATTGCTACAAGTAGGGCGCGTGGGTGCGCGGCCCGCTAAAGCGGACCGCGATTGTTCAGCTTTATTTATTTCGCTCGGTGCGCGAGCTGCTGAAGCAGCTCGCGGGAAGTGTTATTACTACAAGTAGGGCGCGTGGGTGCGCGGCCCGCTAAAGCGGACCGCGATTTTTTTACTCATCAAGTAGACCTTCGGATTCTGGTCATCTTTTGCCAAAAATTTGTTCGAGCACACCCCACCTATCTGCAATAACCTGGCCGTGCTCCTCATTCACAAAAGAAAAAGAAAAAAAAGAAAAAAAAAGAAAAAAAAGAAAAAAAGCAAATGTAAAATGAAAAAAAAGAAAAAGAAAAAAAGCCCTATGAACCTATCAAAATCAATGTCTTGCATAGTTCCCAACTTCTAGTCCCTTCAATATTCCCCATACATTTTGTATGGAAAAAAAAATCCGCCATCTTGAATTTTTTTCCTACTCACCAGGTAGACCTTCGGGTTTTGATCTTCTTTTGTCGAGAAACCGCTCCTCCATCTTTTATAGTCTCCGAGAAAGAGACGGACAAAATTTGCCGCCATTTTTTTTCCGCCATTTTGGAATTTTTTTTCAACTCACTGGCAACTGCTCGAGGTTTCGAATGACATTTGGTCGAGCACCCTCCACCTATCTTCTATACCCTGGACGTGCCCCTCGCCCGTCTCCGAACTCCTCACTCATCAGCTCTCTCCATCTTTCTCCTAGTCACATTCTTTGAGCTCTATACGACACCATGGGTGAAAAAAATTTTTTTCATACAAAATTTTACAGGAGCGGGGTCGGAAATTTGAGACGTCACAGCTCGGCCGCCATCTTGTTTTTTTAATTTTTTTCACTTTTTCTGTTAATCGTTTACTAATTTCTACAATAATCCAAAATTTCAAAGAAATCGGTTGGAAAACAAAAGAGTTGCAAGAATCACGTCGGCCGCCATCTTGTTTTTCCGAAATGTCATAATTTTTCCCCACTCGAATCCCCCACCCGGACATATCTCCCCTACATCATTGTATCGTTTTCCATGTCCTTCTAGGAGAACAATCGTGTCAATCAGTGAGTGAGTCAGTGAGTCAGTGGTAATCGAGCTATATATATTATAACTAGCGTTTGCTCGGTGCGCGAGCTGCTAAAGCAGCTCGCGGGAAGTGTTATTGCTACAAGTAGGGCGCGTGGGTGCGCGGCCCGCTAAAGCGGACCGCGATTGTTCGGCTTTATTTATTTCGCTCGGTGCGCGAGCTGCTAAAGCAGCTCGCGGGAAGTGTTATTGCTACAAGTAGGGCGCGTGGGTGCGCGGCCCGATAAAGCGGACCGCGATTTTTTTACTCATCAAGTAGCCCTTCGGATTCTGGTCATCTTTTGCCAAAAAATTTGTTCGAGCACACCCCACCTATCTGCAATAACCTGGCCGTGCTCCTCATTCACAAAAGAAAAAGAAAAAAAAAGAAAAAAAAAAAAAAAGAAAAAAAAGAAAAAAAGCAAATGTAAAATGAAAAAAAAGAAAAATAAAAAAGCCCTATGAACCTATCAAAATCAATGTCTTGCATAGTTCCCAACTTTTAGTCCCTTCAATATTCCCCATACACTTTGTATGGGGGGAAAAAAAAATCCGCCATCTTGAATTTTTTTCCTACTCACCAGGTAGACCTCCGGGTTTTGATCAACTTTTGTCGAGAAACCGCTCCTCCATCTTTTATAGTCTCCGAGAGAGAGACGGACAAAATTTGCCGCCATTTTTTTTCCGCCATTTTGGAATTTTTTTTCAACTCACTGGCAACTGCTCGAGGTTTCGAATGACATTTGGTCGAGCACCCTCCACCTATCTTCTATACCCTGGCCGTGCCCCTCGCCCGTCTCCGAACTCCTCACTCATCAGCTCTCTCCACCTTTCTCCGAGTCACGTTCTTTGAGCTCTATACGACACCATGGGTGAAAAAAAATTTTTTCATACAAAATTTTACAGGAGAGGGTCGGAAATTTGAGACGTCACAGCTCGGCCGCCATCTTGATTTTTAAATTTTTTTCACTTTTTCTGTTAATCGTTTACTAATTTCTACGATAATCCAAAATTTCAAAGAAATCGGTTGGAAAACAAAAGAGTTGCAAGAATCACGTCGGCCGCCATCTTGTTTTTCCGAAATGTCATAATTTTTCCCCACTCGAATCCCCCACCCGGACATATCTCCCGTACATCATTATATCGTTTTTTGTCTCTTTCTAGGAGAACAATTATGTCAATCAGTGAGTCAGTCAGTCAGTGGTAATCGAGCTATATATATTATAACTAGCATTTGCTCGGTGCGCGAGCTGCTAAAGCAGCTCGCGGGAAGTGTTGTTACTACAAGTAGGGCGCGTGGGTGCGCGGCCCGCTAAAGCGGACCGCGATTGTTCGGCTTTATTTATTTCGCTCGGTGCGCGAGCTGCTAAAGCAGCTCGCGGGAAGTGTTATTACTACAAGTAGGGCGCGTGGGTGCGCGGCCCGCTAAAGCGGACCGCGATTTTTTTACTCATCAAGTAGACCTTCGGATTCTGGTCATCTTTTGCCAAAAAATTTGTTCGAGCACACCCCACCTATCTGCAATAACCTGGCCGTGCTCCTCATTCACAAAAGAAAAAGAAAAAAAAAAGAAAAAAAAAAGAAAAAAGAGAAAAAAAGCAAATGTAAAATGAAAAAAAAGAAAAAGAAAAAAAGCCCTATGAACCTATCAAAATCTATATCTTGCATAGTTCCCAACTTCTAGTCCCTTCAATATTCCCCATACATTTTGTATGGGGGGAAAAAAAATCCGCCATCTTGAATTTTTTTCCTACTCACCAGGTAGACCTCCGGGTTTTGATCATCTTTTGTCGAGAAACCGCTCCTCCATCTTTTATAGTCTCCGAGAGAGAGACGGACAAAATTTGCCGCCATTTTTTTTCCGCCATTTTGGATTTTTTTTTCAACTCTCTGGCAACTGCTCGAGGTTTCGAATGACATTTGGTCGAGCACCCTCCACCTATCTTCTATACCCTGGCCGTGCCGCTCGCCCGTCTCCGAACTCCTCACTCATCAGCTCTCACCACCTTTCTCCGAGTCACATTCTTTGAGCTCTATACGACACCATGGGTGAAAAAAATTTTTTTCATACAAAATTGTACAGGAGAGGGTTCGGAAATTTGAGTCGTCACAGCTCGGCCGCCATCTTGTTTTTTAATTTTTTTCAATTTTTCTGTTAATCGTTTACTAATTTCTACAATAATCCATAATTTCAAAGAAATCGGTTGGAAAACATAAGAGTTGCAAGATTCACGTCGGCCGCCATCTTGTTTTTCCGAAATGTCATAATTTTCCCCAACTCGAATCCCCCACCTGGACATATCTCCCCTACATCATTGTATCGTTTTCTGTCTCTTTCTAGGAGAACAATCGTGTCAATGAGTCAGTGAATCAGTCAGTCAGTGGTAATCGAGCTATATATATTATAAAATAAAACTAGCATTTGCTCGGTGCGCGAGCTGCTAAAGCAGCTCGCGGGAAGTGTTATTGCTACAAGTAGGGCGCGTGGGTGCGCGGCCCGCTAAAGCGGACCGCGATTGTTCGGCTTTATTTATTTCGCTCGGTGCGCGAGCTGCTAAAGCAGCTCGCGGGAAGTGTTATTACTACAAGTAGGGCGCGTGGGTGCGCGGCCCGCTAAAGCGGACCGCGATTTTTTTGCTCATCAAGTAGACCTCGGATTCTGGTCATCTTTTGCCAAAAAATTTGTTCGAGCACACCCCACCTATCTGCAATAACCTGGCCGTGCTCCTCATTCACAAATGAAAAAGAAAAAAAAAGAAAAAAAAAAGAAAAAAAAGAAAAAAAGCAAGTGTAAAATGAAAAAAAAGAAAAAGAAAAAAGCCCTATGAACCTATCAAACTCATTGTCTTGCATAGTTCCCAACTTCTAGTCCCTTCAATATTCCCCATATATACATTTTGTATGGAAAAAAAAAAATCCGCCATCTTGAATTTTTTTCCTACTCACCAGGTAGACCTCCGGGTTTTGATTATCTTTTGTCGAGAAACCGCTCCTCCATCTCTTATAGTCTCCGAGAGAGAGACGGACAAAATTTGCCGCCATTTTTTTTCCGCCATTTTGGAATTTTTTTTCAACTCACTGGCAACTGCTCGAGGTTTCGAATGACATTTGGTCGAGCACCCTCCACCTATCTTCTATACCCTGGCCGTGCCCCTCGCCCGTCTCCGAACTCCTCACTCATCAGCTCTCTCCACCTTTCTCCGAGTCACATTCTTTGAGCTCTATACGACACCATGGGTGAAAAAAATTTTTTTCATACAAAATTTTACAGGAGAGCGGTCGGAAATTTGAGACGTCACAGCTCGGCCGCCATCTTGTTTTTTTAATTTCTTTTACTTTTTCTGTTAATCGTTTACTAATCTCTACAATAATCCAAAATTTCAAAGAAATCGGTTGGAAAACAAAAGAGCTGCAAGAATCACGTCGGCCGCCATCTTGTTTTTCCGAAATGTCATAATTTTTCCCCACTCGAATCCCCCACCCGAACATATCTCCCGTACATCATTTTATCGTTTTTTGTCTCTTTCTAGGAGAACAATTATGTCAATGAGTCAGTGAATCAGTCAGTGAGTGGTAATCGAGCTATATATATTACTAGTAGGGCGCGTGGGTGCGCGGCCCGCAAGCGGACCGCGGTTTTTCTTCTCGGCAAGTAGACTTTTAGGTCTTGATCATTTTCTATTAAAAAACTACTCTTTCATCCTTTATCCTCTCCGAGATAGACACCGACGAAGTTTGTATGGCCGCCATCTTTTTTCCGCCATTTTGGATTTTTTTTCAGCTCGTTGCCAATTGGATGAGGTTTCGAGTGACATTTGTTCGAGCACCCCCCACCTATCTTCAATACCCTGGCCGTGCTCCTCACCCACCTTCCAAACCCTCGATCATCATATCTCATCATTTGTCAGTATAAGGATTCTTCTATAAAAACAAATTTCGAAATGAAACCGTATCAAAGTCTTGAATAGTTCCCAACTTCTAGTCTCTTCAATATTCGCCATATATTTTGTATGAAGAAAAGAAAATTCCGCCATCTTGGATTTTTTTTCTATTCATCAAATAGACCTTTGGGTCCTGATCATCTTTTACCAAGAAACCTCTCTTCCATATTTTATACTCCCCGAGATAGACACCGAAGAAATTTGTATGGCGGCCATCTTTTTTCCGCCATTTTGAATTTTTTTTCAGCTCGCTGCGAATTGGATGAGGTTTCGAGTGATATTTGTTCGAGCACCCCCCACCCATCTTCGATACCCTGGCCGTGCTCTTCACCCGTCTCCGAAATCCTCAATCATCAGCTCTCTCCATAATTTTCCTCCGAATGAATTTTTGTCTTCTGTACGAAACAATCAGTGAAAAAAATTTTTTTCATACAAAATTTTACAGGAGAGGTGATCAATCAGTCAGTGAATCAGTGAATCAGCACGAACAGCTATATATATATTAACTAGCGTTTGCTCGGTGCGCGAGCTGCTAAAGCAGCTCGCGGGAAGTGTTGTTACTACAAGTAGGGCGCGTGGGTGCGCGGCCCGCTAAAGCGGACCGCGATTGTTCGGCTGTATTTATTTCGCTCGGTGCGCGAGCTGCTAAAGCAGCTCGCGGGAAGTGTTGTTACTACAAGTAGGGCGCGTGGGTGCGCGGCCCGCTAAAGCGGACCGCGATTTTTTTACTCATCAAGTAGACCTTCGGATTCTGGTCATCTTTTGCCAAAAAATTTGTTCGAGCACACCCCACCTATCTGCAATAACCTGGCCGTGCTCCTCATTCACAAAAGAAAAAGAAAAAAAAAGAAAAAAAAATGAAAAAAAAAACAAAAAAAACAAATGTAAAATGAAAAAAAGAAAAAGAAAAAGAGCCCTATGAACCTATCAAAATCAATGTCTTGCATAGTTCCCAACTTCTAGTCCCTTCAATATTCCCCATATACATTTTGTATGGAAAAAAAAAATCCGCCATCTTGAATTTTTTTCCTACTCACCAGGTAGACCTCTGGGTTTTGATCATCTTTTGTCGAGAAACCGCTCCTCCATCTCTTATAGTCTCCGAGCGAGAGACGGACAAAATTTGCCGCCATTTTTTTTCCGCCATTTTGGATTTTTTTTTCAACTCACTGGCAACTGCTCGAGGTTTCGAATGACATTTGGTCGAGCACCCTCCACCTATCTTCTATACCCTGGCCGTGCCCCTCGCCCGTCTCCGAACTCCTCACTCATCAGCTCTCTCCACCTTTCTCCGAGTCACATTCTTTGAGCTCTATACGACACCATGGGTGAAAAAAAATTTTTTCATACAAAATTTTACAGGAGAGGGTCGGAAATTTGAGACGTCACAGCTCGGCCGCCATCTTGTTTTTTTATTTTTTTTCACTTTTTCTGTTAATCGTTTACTAATTTCTACAATAATCCAAAATTTCAAAGAAATCGGTTGGAAAACAAAAGAGTTGCAAGAATCACGTCGGCCGCCATCTTGTTTTTCCGAAATGTCATAATTTTTCCCCACTCGAATCCCCCACCCGGACATATCTCCCGTACATCATTATATCGTTTTTTGTCTCTTTCTAGGAGAACAATTATGTCAATCAGTGAGTGTGTCAGTCAGTCAGTGGTAATCGAGCTATATATATAATAATAATAATTATAATAATAGGATAATTTCTAAATGTGGAATTTTTCCCTAATTTTTTATTGTATAAATTGGATAACGCCATCTGTGAAAAAACAGTAACTCCACCAGAGTAACTCTTTGGTTTTGTAACAGTGCATTAGAAATAAACTAAAAATAATTCATCGTAGTTAATCAATTTAATACTAGACGACACCACTAGTTTATTACAATTCCTTCACTAAAATTAATCGAAAGGAACTACGTTCAATCCGGGTGTCCCTCGACACCTCTCAAGTTTTTTTATGGAATATCTTTACCTAATAACTGTACTCTCTTAGCAAAAAATTCCAGTCTGGTTAGCTGGTTTTAAGAGCATTAAATTTTAAATTATTTCAAGAAAATTAAGTTCATCCAAAATCTACAGAAAACTTTAAAATTCCATTAAAAATAAAAAAAGAGGTTCATAGCTCATAGCTGGAGATAGGTCGCCGTGGTCGAAATTCGGTCGGGAGGACATTAATCCTTTAATGATGACTGACGGTATCTACATTTTTAAGAGAAAGAAAAATAAAACACCGAAAGTTTATTTTGCCGAATTTCGGCCACGGCGGCGGCCTATCTTCAGAGAGGTTAGCCATCTGTGCGGGAGATATTAAAGTGCACAAGTGTGTGCGCGAACACAGGTGCACTCTCTGTTTCTTTACTCTCATAGCCCGATAGGACGGAAAATTCGACACGACCGGAGAGAGATTAGGCGCAGGCGGAGAGAGATTAGGCGCAGGACCAACGGCTTTACGTGCTCTCCAAGGCACGGGGATGAAACAACGCCAACTTCCTAACTCCGGGCTAGTACTGAGAATTTATTATCGTAAAACCCCAATACTTGATATGGTCCGACCCGGGACTCGAACCAGGGACCTCGTCGGCCGCAGTCGAACACGAGACCAATGAGGCAGTTAAAATTAAAGGACATACTGCAGTCTCCACAAATAATTATCATTTTTCAATAATGTCGTTATTTACACGAATGAGGAACGAAGACTTTTGAAAAATCATAACTTTTTATCCGGCACATTGACATACAATTTTTCTTTTGGCAATCACTACAGTTTTAAAAAAATCACCAGTGCCATGAACCTCTTCTTTTATTTTTAATGGAATTTTAAAAAAATTCTGTAGATTTTGGATGAACTTAATTTTCTTGAAATAATTTAAAATTTAATGCTCTTAAAACCAGCCAATCAGACTGACATTTTTTTAAGAGACTACAGTTATTAGGTAAAGATATTCCATAAAAAAATTGCGGAAATTGTCACTGGAAAAATTAAAAAAAAAATTAAATGTTCGTCATAGCAATGATATTCCAAAAATTTTAAATAAAAAAAAAAACTCGTAATCGGGTGGGAACCGATTTTTTCCTTACGGGTCCTGGTAGGCCCTTAAGTGAACAATCTAAAAAAAATTTATATCCACCTGGCCTGGCCCACCTGTATATAATATTCCTAGATTCCTAGTTCCTTATTTACATTTTCGATTTGAATATCAACATTTTGACAACAGTCAATTATCCATTTCATTAGGTGACGTGTGCTGAGTAATGACTAATGAGTATTGATGTTAAGTACTATGATTAATATTTTTTTTTTATGGATTTGAAATCTGTACTCGTACACGTACGTTGCCCAAATAATCTCCAAAAATATACCTATTTATTAAAATGTTGTTGTTCATTTACTTTTCATTACATTTTTTTTAACAGACTTCAAAAAAGGAGGAGGTTCTTCTCAATTCGCCGGAATCATATTCTTTCACTATCTCTATATGTAGGTACCTAGACTAGAATAGGCACACGTACAAACTGCGACTAAAATACCACACGTTTGTCTACGTAGAAGTCCGATTGAAAATAATATTAAATAACTTGAAATTGCATTTTTAAATGACCGTTCCTTGAAGGTTCGCTACTAAATAATCTAAATTATTGTTACTCGGCTAAACTCCACTATGACTCCTAGTTCCATGATGACTTCACCATCTCACGCTTTTCATACCATACAATACATCGCACCGTGTATTGGCGCCTTTATAGACATAGACTAAAGATTCAACTTCTAGTTTCGTGATTCTTCGTCCGTGGTCGCCACCGTCGCTCGTCCAAAGTTTGACAATGTCAAATGGCAACATCAATAAAATTCCAACATGTCAGTCGAGCTCGGAAACTGAAAATGCCTTTTGCAGTCATTTCATTTTGTACATACAATTTACTATTAGTTATGTGAGTATTAGTTAAAAGTGGATCTATAATGCAAAAGTGGAATTGTTTTGATTTGTTTTATTTAATAGAACTTAATAAGTTATATTTTCTTAGCTGATTAAGTTAAGGACAAAAATAATTTGTTATTTATTTAATGTTACGACCGAAGCTAAACCGTGACTGCAGCAGTAATCGGGATACTGGTGTTGTTAGGCGGGTTTATACAGTTTTCCATTCATTAAAATTAAGATTTGTTGTAATGTAAATAAAAAATATTGTTTGTACGCGCATGCGATTCCATCGAAAACAGACAAAGGTTTTGTGTGGTTTGAAAATCAGCTGTGTGTGCGATGGCTTAGTGATACCAAAAGTGTGTGTTTGTAAGCGACAATGTTTAGTGAAATTGGATACATAATTCTTCTGCTCCTTGCCTTTCCTTACATAGAAAGTGGTAAGTGATTATTTTGATATTTATTATGGTTGATCTAAACAACATAGGTACATAAAATATGCAATAAAATGACAAAAACAGAGAATAAAATATAGTGAACTTCATATCATTATAGTTTCACTTTAGTCATTTTATTACAAAATGTTTCATAACTTGATTGAAATGAATTCTGAGTCACATTCTTTGTTATTTGAGTTGACCCCATGTATCATTGTTATGGGGTTGTATATCTAAATATACTTATTATTTGGGAGTATACTCTACTCTCTCATTTGGCATCAAACTTTGATTATTGAGATAAATGTATAATTTATTATAAAAAAATATTTTTAAAAAACTGACTACACACCTGTGCCACTACAAAGTATATAATTTATTGTTGATATTTTAAAAACCGCTCGACCCATTTCGATAAAATTTCAATGGGACCACCTGGGAAGTATACCCTATGAAACAAAAACAAATTTTCCAAATTGATTCAGGCGTCTTCGAGTTATTGGTAAACATGTACATAAAAAAAAAGATTCTGATGAATTGATAACCTTTTGCTTTTTGGAAGTTGGTTAAAAAATTAAAATAAACAACCTTTTTATGTTGCTTTCTAAGAATATGACAAAAACAAGAATGATATTTGGATCCTTACCAAAATGTCCCTGGTTAAATAAAGTCATTGGGTGCTTCAGGGAGTAATGCTTGAGAGGCAGGGAAACTGATAAAGGCACTAATTAAGTTGTACACAATCCTTAGGGCCTGTTTCACCACTATCTGTTAAAGTGTCTGATATATATCTTACAGATAAAAAATCTTTCAGTTAAACCTGTTTAATTATCACAGAGTTTATCTGCTAGATTGTCTTAACGGACACATGTGAAACAGAAATTTAAATGTTATTTGTCCGATTAGTTGTGAGTAGGCTATCAGGCACTTTATCAGCAAGTGGTGAAACAGGCCATTAAACTTATCAAATTGAAAGATCTGAATTCTATCCTTTTCTTCGCAGAACATTGTAAAAATAGTGTATGGATAGCATTATTTTTAGACATGTCAATTGAGTTTAGTTTAGACTTTAGACTTTAGAGACCATGTAAAACAGAATAACTAGCATTTTGTCTTAAAAAAATAGTGCTTTCCTTTTTTTCACAATGTACCCTATCTAACAATACTAAGTAATATTGTTAATAATTTATACCTTTTAGACCTATAAATTACTTTAAAGACAACAGAATTAGGACCAATCTAGTGATAAGTTCCAGAGAAATAAGTAAGCAACCCACAACAGCATGGTGTAGACCAGGTATGTCAAAGATATGGCCAGCGGGCCGCATCCGGCCCTCAGGCCATTTCATAACTGCCCTCCACCAGAATATATCCAGTGAAGAGTTTTAGACTGCCGGCACGCCTAATCCAATAAAGAAACATGCAGCACGTAGTCTGTGTTTGTTCGGTAGTACCAAATTATGCGACCAGATGTTTTCAGTTATGAAAATAAACAAGAACAAACATCGCTTGAGGCTAACTGATGAACATCTACAATCGATTCTGAATATAACTACCACGAATATGACACCTGACATCAATGAGCTTATCAAAAAAAGAGAATTCAGGTGTCTGGCTTCTGATCTCCTGCTCAAAATAATGTACTTTCTTCATTATTCTAAGTAAATATATTTTTGTGTTTTTCACTCTGGCCCGCTAACACGCTCTGAATCTTAAAGATGGTCTTTTAGGAAAATCAGTGTGACACCCCTGAGGTAGACTCACCATGCTGTTGTAGGTTGGTTACATATTTCTATGAGACTCCATATTTTCTATGAGACAGCCTTTGCCTGGATAGTGAAATATTCATTAGCCTGTTGAGGCCTGTGACTTCATTTGTCTTTGTCGTTCGTAACTATACCCTTGCAAAAATCACATCGGCCCCTTGCTCCATTGCTGTGATTGAAGACTTGCTCTTCAAAAACAAACACACTTTTGCATTTATAATATTAATAAGGAATAAATTGATTAATACAAAAATGCTATGTTCCAATTCTGCATAACATAAATTCATTATCTAAATTAGGGCAAAAACATTTAACTATAAAACATTTTTAATAATTAAAATAAGGTCCGCTTGCAGAGACACCGGGTTAGGTTTAACCTAGGAATAAATTTGTAATTTTGACAGAAGCTTTATATGAAATCTGTCAAAGCAGCACCTAACTCTAGGTTAAAAGGATAACCTAGGAAAAGGATAATTTCTGCAAGCATGCTTTAGTATTATTATTTGTTATGTTCTTTAATGTAATTCATTGTTTGTTGAAATTGATCAATAAGGATTTATAGAGAGAGAAACATCTTTTACTCTGCAGAAAAGTTGACATTTTTGACTTATGTGGTGTTGTCTCTTAAGCAAAAAAAAGTTGCTATATGCTAGATTTCAAAGAGGCTATAAATCAATTGCTGTGTTAGTCATAGCTTCTAATTTACATGTACAATTCGAATACTGAGTCAGAATGATTATGGATAACAAAAAATGCCTTTAGATAACATCAAGGTTATGTCTGTAAATACTGGGTTTTTCCTTACCAAATGTATACTTGCATTGTAAACTTTTAATTCTAATTGGAGCACCACCACTATTATCCCTTCAACTCACATAACTCCAAACAGTCAGAGGTGCGTGCCCGGTGATCAAACTTGTGACCAACCTAACCACTAGGCTATACTCCTGATAACTATGCTGTAGTTAGTTAAATTTGACATTGAAGATACCTTCATAAGAAGTCTCAGGGTCACTCAGCGGAAGATGGAGAAAGCTAGATTGAATTCATTCCTTATAATGTTTAAGTATTTTATGAACACTTATGTAAATTAAAAAATTAATTTTTAAAAACCAAGCTTTTATTAGCTGGCTACATCATCAGACCCTGGACCATCATCTAGGATCAGAGTACTTGTCAAGACAAATGAAACCCAAACTCGAAGAGGTTACATAGTTTTATTACAGAGTTCCGATAGCCAGCTCTATCTTCAGATCAGCTTTATGTCCCAATAATATTGCATTGTCATTCGATTTACACATACATGCTAAATTTCAACTCGATCCGAAACTGGGAAGTGGTTCTAATTCATCTTACAAGATTTGTTCTAAACAAAAAACATACATCATGTACATTACATATATTGCAAGTTAAATAAAAGCTTGTCAAAACTAAGGGATGCCTACAAATATGTGGGCATTGATTTAGTTTTTATCAAGTCAAGTTGGAACTCCTTGATTTTTGGGGATAAAAAGTAGTCTAAAATGTAGAATATATGTTACTCTGCAGTTCAAATGAACTGGAGTATAGAGGGTATAAATATACCCATACACAAAATCATGTTGATCCGTTGCTCTGTTCCAGCGTGATTGAAGGACAAACACACTTTCGCGTTTATAATACTAGTAAGGTTTAAGAGGATTGTCTATAGTCTGAATTATAATTCGATTCCACGTTTGACATTAGCTACTGTCATTTTGTAAAATAATGATACCACATATAATAGTGTAGTGATGAACACAAAAATCGATAAACAATCGCGATTTATGTTTATGTAATCATAATATTGGTGTGCCAATTAAACCTAAACTAAATTATTGATTTTTATTTAAATAAATACATAATTACTCATAATAATTATTTATTAATTAGTAACCGCTGCTTTATTTTATAAAAAGTTAATATTTTTGTTTTTTATATTAAAAACAAAACTTATAATAAAAGAACCTAGATAGTTTTCTGTATTGGCAACCCGTGCGCGCTCGTGCAGCTATCGCCATTTTGTTTATCTTGTCATTCGGCTTCATTCTCCCAGTCTGACTGCACGAATATCTTGTTTCATTGCGAATCGATATTTTGTTGGGTTTTTGTTAAAGTTTTGTTACGTTGTGTTTGTTGTTACATTTATAGTTTTTTTGTGAACTTTGAGTGAATCTATTTGTTTTGGTTTTCCATCAAAATGGATCCTCAGCCAAGTACATCACAAAAAGACGTGGATGTTTTCTTGTCCCCAAGAAAAAAACGTCCACGAAAAGCTTTCACTGTTACTGAAAAAGTAATGATCCGCAATGCCTACAAGTACGTGAAAAATGAAACTTCTGCGCAATTGGAGGCCTTTGAAGTAGTGGAAGAAAATGAATGTATGAGCAAAGTTGCTGACATATTGGGAATAACCTCACGCTCTGTTTGTAACGTTTTGAAGGAAGTAAATAAAGGTGCGGAACCAACTCCTCCTAAAAAAACTGGACCAAAGCGAAGTTTCAAAGACAAAATTGATGAATTTACATTCTCCGCAATAGGAAGACTTGTTCATCAGTTCTTTTACCGAAATGAACCTCCAACGATTGCAAAGGTTAGTCAATCAGTCAGACAGTATTATTTTATACCTACATCTTTTATATATATATATATATATATATATATATATATATATATATATATATAAGTAATGATTCCAAACTATTATAAAATTTACTATTTTAGATTTTACAAGTGATGAAAGATGATCCAGAAATGCCCAAAGACACCCTCAGAAAAATTTTGAAGCATCTTAATTTTAAATTTGTTGCACGGTCACGCAAGAGCACACTTATTGATCGAAATGATATAATAACATGGCGCCAGCGTTACTTGCGATCTATATGTCAGTTTCGACGAGAAGGGAGACATATATATTATCAAGATGAAACTTGGGTTAACGCAGGTAAGGCTAACATTTTGAATTTATATACATTTTACATTAAATTTAATAGTAATATTGAATGTTAATGTACTATATTTATTTTTAGGTCATACTGTAAAAAAACTTGGGTGGACAAGAAAGTCACATCATCTCGGCAAGCGTTTTTGGAGGGACTGACCAGTGGATTAAAAAATCCACCTGGAAAAGGCAAACGTCTCATAATTAGCCATATGTAGTGAAGAAGGCTTCCTGGAAAAGGGGCTCATGATTTTTGAAGCAAAGAAAAATTGTGAAGATTACCATGATGAGATGAACACAGTTTGTTTTGAGGAGTGGTTCGCTGGAGTCTTACCAAAATTAAGACCAAACTCAATTGTGGTGATGGATAATGCACCTTACCACTCCCGAAAATTGGAAACGGCACCAAAAATGAGCTGGAAAAAAGCTGCCATTCAAGACTGGCTTTTAAATAAAAATATTCATTACGAACCAGATATGGTTAAAGCTACGCTTTTAGAACTGATTCCACATAACGAGTCTTTTATAAGTACGCTGTAGACGAAATGGCAGCACAACATGGGATCACGGTTTTAAGACTGCCCCCTTACCATTGCGAGCTGAACCCTATCGAATTGATATGGGCGCAGGTAAAGGGGCATGTAGCTCAAAATAATAAAACCTTCAAATTGACAGACGTGAGAAATTTATTTGAGGAAGGCATTCAAAAAATTACGGCTACCGAATGGTCTAAATGCGTATCCCATGTTGTCAAAGAAGAGGAAAAAATGAGTAGGCTAGATATTTTAATTGACAATATCACAGACACATGTATAATACATGTTACAGAAAGTGACAGCGATAGCGATAGCGAAGACGGCGACGATTTATAAAATAAAATATTACCATAATACATCTATTTGTTTTATTTCTCATGTTCCTTCATGATCACATTTTTTTATTTATTTCACACACAATTATTAAAGAAAACTCTCAGATCCTTACTAAAATTAATCGTCATAACTAAATTATCCGTTCAGAAATATTTAATTTCCTGATATACTTAGTTTCTATTAAAGTAGTAGTTGTTTAGATATACTACTATAAACGAGAGGAATCGATTCGGAAATATTCCATTTCCGTATCGAATAATTTCGTAACGTCACTATTCAGTACTTGTCATAACGTTGCAACACTGAAATTGTCAAATCTGGAATCGAATTAAAATTCCGACTATAGTTGAAAATTTTCATACAAAAAGCGATAACGTTTTGCTACCCGTAAATGTTGTCCAATGTTCATAATTTTTTGAAATGTTGCAGATACAATGAAAAACTATGCCCGTACGTTTTAATTTTAAAGAAATATTATTTATGTTAAAAGTTATTAGTGACTAAATATCCATATTTTTGACTAAAAAACTTCCTCGACTAATTTTATTTTTTTAAATTTAACTAAACTGAAATACTAAAAAAATGAAACGTACGAGCCTAGATTAAGGTGTACTGAATCTAATGAGACCTAAATTGTCTAATTTTGTAAACGTTTAGGGGGGTAAAAACGTTATGACCCGAAACAATATTTCAAGAATAAAATTTAGGCAAATAACTCCTGGACTTGCAACTCTCTCTATCGCACGATGCGGGTCGGGCAGCGAAGCGTTGTGAAACAGATAGCATTTTGGAAAATACCTACTCGCGTCGCGTTTCGTCACTAGACACTACTCTTAAGTACTTCATTTACATTAGCAAGTTAAATAGTAATTGAAAAAGAATGACAACTTAAATCTTATTTTAACTAACTATGACCGATAAAACTTTGCCTCTGTTAACATTCAAGTAAGGAGAAATCATCAAATAACAAATCATAAAACAGATAACAGTATTTCTAAAGGCATGACCTTTTTACAATATAATAAATCACCATACTTTATGGAACTTATTATTATTGTCCATAAATGTTTAATGTGTACTAACAGTTTATACTGTGCTACTTTCACCCTTACCATCAATGTTCAATGAAATGTACTAATACTACTTACTATTAGCAGTGCAAAACCAGTTTGGAATATCTGATTCACAGCCTAAAGCACGCCTACTTATCTGAATGCCTTACTTATGCCAACATCATGTATTAGTGTCACAATACCGTTTAATCGCTCACCAAAATATTTTTATGACATTCAATGTAAAATTTTACACTAAATTAAGGTGCTCATTAAATAATGAGAATTTTAAGGAGGTTCAATTGGTCCTTAGATGATAAATAACTTAAATGCAATCCAAACACCCCAACTCTACATAACCATGTGTGCCTATAACTAGGTACATTCTTTTTTGACGTGATAACGTCTTATAAATCGATGAACACCGGCTGCACGCAAAAAAGGTGTCACATTCCGCCTGCGCCTGAGCGTGCAAGCGAGAGCGCGGAACAAGCGATAGAGAGGCACGATCGGCCCAAACGTTGGCTTAGAGAGCGCCCGCTGCCGCCCGCCAGTCATCGTCAATGTTTCTTTATGACGTTATCACTTATCACGTAAAACTATCGTCCGTAAACCGACTGTACAGACAACCAATTTTTTGTTTAAAAGACTTTACCCGTGCGGAATTTGACTAATCCCCTTTCCCCTCCTACTAAGCGTAAATCTTGTCATAAGAATAAGTACAACAATAGTGCAATGGGTGGAGTTTGAACCAGCGACCTTTAGGTTTTCTTTCTGTGCCTTGAACCATTGCACTATTGAGGCTATTGTTACATTGTTAGTGAATAGTGATAGTTATGCCTGTGTAGAGTTTGTGTTATTTTATTCTCTGAAAAAATTGGTTGTCTGTAAGGTCGATTTACGGACGAAAGTTTTACCTGATAACGTCATAAAGAAACATTAAGAGCGCGTGTAACACCAAAAAAAAATCAGATTTCGCGATGAGATAAAACATAGCCACAACCTCATGTGAGGCGCGACAAAAGAAAGCGTTTTGCGCGGAATAGGAGTGTAGTAAGCGCCAAATACTTTGTAACTCGTAAAATATTCATTTTCTTTTCAATTCACTAGGCTACTCTCTTGATAATATCAATCGGAATTTAATGTAAAAATTTTGGCTCTGTAATATGCAACACATTGAAAATAAATGAATATTGGTTAAAAATTAGACCTAACTTCGCGATTTTTTATTATCGAACAAATTTCATCATTTTATGTTTTTGCCCAAACACGTCCCTTGGCAGTATGATGTAATTCTTGCGTGTTTTTTTTCGGATAGTTGAAACTTGATCTACTACTGTAAAAATCAAATCTGTTTACTGTTAACGAGCGCATACCCACTCTTAAAGAATAAATGTGTCACAAGCCAACGCTTGGGCCGATCGTGCCTCTCTATCGCTTGTTCCGCGCTCTCGCATGCACGCTCAGGCGCAGGAATAAATGTGTCACAACTCACAAGCCAACGCTTGGGCCGATTGTGCCTCTCTATCACTTGTTCCGCGCTCTCGCTTGCACGCTCAGGCTCAATGGGCTCAGGCGGAAAGTGACACTTTTTCGTGCGTGCAGCCGGTGTTCCTCGATTTATAAGACGTTATCACGTCAATAAATCTTCAGGGGATGTTCTCATATAAAGGTTCAAAAACTATATCTAGATAATCTTCAGTTCTATTCCCAAGCAATGGCTTTTAATCATGCCAACTGGGCACCAGTGTCACATTGATGGAGAAGGTACGAAGGAGATTGAGTGGTGTAGGATGTTCCAAATTTTGATCAGCTAGGTATCTCTAAAGAGTCGTTTTTTTTTTTAGATAATTTTTTGCAACTATCCAAAAAAAAGTGACACCTCATTTGAGTGAAACACTCATAGATTGTCTGCATGTGAGTTATGAGCCATTTAGAAAACTGACCTAAGATCAGTGTAGAGTTTATCGAGTACGTAGTTACAGTCAAAATTGTTGTGTTATAAATATCTATGGGAAAGAGACAAGCGTCAAGAGGAAATATCCACTTGGAACTATTTGCATCCTTCAGATTGCGCTTCATACATCAGCGAGGGGCTTAGCAATATAAATCGCCCTGCACGGTAACAGTACTGTTACTCTAATATAATTCGTAGTAGGGGTACCATATAACCTTATTATGAGTTATAGTAGGTAAGTATTCGAAATAGAGATTCGATGTTTTCGATTCCTCTGTAGCGTCTGTTCGGCACACACAAGGACAGCTCTCATAATTTGTTTTGCAAAATAATGTCACATTTGTACATGGAATAAAAACCTATTGCAAACAAACTTTGATAACGAATACTATTAAAATTCTCGTAGTTAAGTAGATCTCGTGGGTACCAGGTTTACACAATGCACATTTATATCATACTTGCTCAGTAACTAGGGATTACTATGGTGGAAAGTCTCCTTGTAAGTTGGTGTTTGCAATTCAAGGCAACATTACGTCGCACTATGCTTGAATTGTAATGTTCACATTACAGTTCAAGCTATGCAAAACTCCTTGGTAAACAATCTCTTTTCTTATAAAATGGTAAGAAAACTTTTTACTGAAAAAAAAAACACTGAACATGGCGGCATTTAATTTCCATACATTTCAAACTATGCAAAACTCCTTGGAACTCAGAGCCGTAAAAAAAAAATAGAAAACTATTTACGAAAAAAAATGGAAATGGCGGCATTTCATTTGATCTGAAAGTTTGTGAAGTTTGTTCGTAAAGGGATTTTCTATTTTTTCTCTAAATTTGCTATTTATTCTAATTAAAATTTCATTTTGCATTACCAATGTTTTATTTACCTCGCAAGAATGATATAAAGTAGAATGCTTACCTCGGTTGCAAGTAGCTATTACACCCTCGAACTATATTCACCCTCGCTCGCTGCGCTCGCTCGTGTGACTAAATATCTCGGGTGCACGCGATCCATTAGCGCCCTATGCGAGCTGCGCTCGCACTGGCGCCAGATTGGATCTTGTTCTGTAATAGCTTACTTACGTCCCTTGTGTAACAATCTACTATTTCTACAAATATAATAATTTAATAATAAAAAATTATTTTTAAAAATCCGACTTCAAACACCCGCGCCATTAGAAAGTAGTTATATAATTTTTGATTTTTTTAAAAACCGGTCGACTGATTTCGATAAAATTTAAATGGGACCGCCTGGAAAGTAATACCCTTTCAAACAAAAAAAAATTCCAAAGGGGTTCAGGCGTTTTCGAGTAATCGGTGAACATACATAAAAAAAAGATTCCGACAAATTGAAAACCTCCTCCCTTTTTGAAGTCGGTTAAATAAAGGAAGTACGTCATACACCTAGTGGCACCGATGTATATTGCTCCTAGGTATTTAATAATAAAGCTTTCCTCGAAGCGTTATTCGCTATTATGTTAATTTACTTCATTGAGTTACAGAGGCTCGGATTTTATTGATGACAGTATTATGAGATAGCCCGCGACTTCGTCCGCGTGGATTTAGTTTTAAAAAATCCGCGTTGGTGCGCCCTCGAATTCCACGACGGATCTTATTGTAAACAAATTATATGTTTTGTAGTTCTAACCATCAATGTATAGTTCTAATGCAGAAATTTCACTATGAGTAAGTAGGTATCTCCCATTCTTACGCGTTTTCGGCGCAGTTTGATTCGCGACGGAGCTTCGGATTGTGCTAGGCAGCCAGGGGTATCGCTGAAATCGCGTTGGAAAGAGATAGAATCGTAGCTAAATCCGTCCATTCAAACTGTCAGTTTCACTTCTTTCATACCTACAAACATTGATAAACTATTTTACTATGGTTTATCAATACAAAGCTACAAAGGACAAGTTATGCGTGGACAGCGTGGTTCCTATATTTATTTTGTGGCAGAGTACATGCCGGAGTAGGGTTGTGAGAAAGAGATAGATTTAAGCTGAAATCTACAGAACATGCTCTGAATTGACTCGGACTTGAGACAAAGCTTAAACGAGACACAAATATGCCCATCTAGGCCCACAATTTGACCCGTTTTAATTCTGTCTTGAGTCTGAGCAGAGTCAGAGAGATCTGTAGGTAACGCCTCATAGGTAATCGCAGCCTCAGTACAGGTAGTTTCGCTACTGTTTCGCGGCGGAGGTGTGCTAAAGCCCTCAAAGTTTAAATTTTATTATGGACTAAATTTTACTCGCGGCTAGGCTCTCCCCATTTACGTATTAAAAGTAATTCGAAGTGGGGATTCCTACACAAAATTACTTTAGATTATTTCGATTTTTAACCGTTCTTTGTTCGTTCCTACTCTTTTATTTTTAACCTGTACCTATTAAGGCGAAAAAAACAAAAAATAAAATTAAATCGGTCAAGCCGTTTTTGAGTTTTAACCCGACTAACGTGTCACAAATATCGATACTTTGCCCATTTTTCACCGAGCTATTCAAGATAAATCACTAACTAACTGTCCTCCGCTCTTGACCATCCGGCACTCGCTTTATCCCCCCCCATTTTCCCACTCTGCGTCATTTTGTCGGGGCTACACGTGCTTATTCCTGATTGGCCAACGCAACCATGTTTGCCAACAACTAAAAAATTACCAACATAAACAAGTGTTGCCACACTGAAAGAATTGCCACTTGAAAAATTCATTTAACACCGTCTTTTTTATAAAATCATGACAAACGTATAACAATTGATTTTATATAGGTACATATAGATTTATATAATTAATTGATTTCTTGACATCCTATGAAGCCATTGAAGCCATTATTATATTATTTACTACATTTAATTTCTGTAATATTTATAATATTTTTTATATAGTATAATATCTAAGCTACCTATTTCCTTATAATGATAAATGATAACTGTAAAAATTGCATGTTAGTTTGTCTAATTTTAGAGCGTTAACTAAGTAGGTAGGCGGATAGTCATCTGACAAGATGGTCGGGATGCTTGTTAGTCCTAATTGGCAATAATTAATATTATCAAGTATACCAGTCAATTACTTTTAAGACTCATTGGTCTAATAAAGTAATAAGTAATAGAACTTATTAATTATACTATAACGAATTCTTGGGCTCAAATAAGGCGATCATATTCAGAAACAACATAACTAATTTCAGTACTTCCATGTAGGTACCTAGCTCACTCACAGATTACGCTGTGAAATGAAATGATTATTAGGTACAGTCGTTAATCGTTACAGTATGACTAACTACTACGAGTATTATACCTACTAAGGGCAGATTTCACCCTACCTATTTCGACAGGTTTTTAATACAATTCTGTCAGAACGCCCATTTAATTATGTATTTAATATGTTATTTTACTTATTGAAAATTATAACTACCTACTGAATATTTTTAACGTAGGTGTGGTCGCGAGAAATGGTTAGTTGATAAGAAAACCACAAACTTAATTTTTGCAAACATATTTCCATTGTTAATTGCAGAAAATTTCACGCCGTTGTTCGAGCGACGACGTAGACATTTTTATATAGGTTCCGGTGTTTCCACAAAGGATGATTAATTAATCCTATGAAAAGAAGAACAGGCGAGGCGCGTCGGGCTTTGTTTAATTAAGCAGGTATCGGTAAAAGCGAGAGGTCGTTATGTCGCACACACCGCCACAAAGTGATGGTTGCAGTCTGCTCGCTCGACAGTATAAATCTTTCTTGGAAGCCCACTCGGCCGTGACTAATTTCATGACAAGGTAAACGCTCCGTCATTTGCTATTGTACAATACTCCTGCTGCTTTGATGTTTTTGATTCATGCGAAATAAATAGTTCAGCGTAAATCGATCGCCAGTTATTATTTTCCTGTCGAGTAGTTAGTTAAAGGTAGGTGATTTGAAGTCATAGTCATTAGCATCACAACTACCAAAATATACCATAATATTTATACTATAATACGCAGTGTTATTGGTACCTGAGGAGATAATTTAGACTCCTTGCAAATTAGCCTTTTATCAACTAGCTGATGCCATCGTCGCATCGAAAAGCCGAATTGATGCGTACACGACTATATGAAAAATGGCAGTTTTGTATGGACAAAATGCTAATCGATGCGCACAGATGTGGTTCCAGGCTCTAGCCAAAGCGTGTACAGGACATCCAGTAGCCCCTGCAGCGTTTTCATTTTCGTACCAACAAAGGTTAACAAGGTACAATTCAGAATTAACTGTCTCGATAAATAAATAATTTTGTATGGTTTATAATTCTGTAAATGCAATGAAATGAACCTTTGATTTCTTCTTGTGGATCCGGACATGCAGGTCATTGAGTCGCTATTACAGGTTGACCGTCGTCATCCTATCCTCGCCGATACTCGTTGCTGCCAGCAACAGCGCTTTTATGAGTGGGATAAAAGCCTCCTCAGGGCGTACAATACGTTGTCCTAGAGGGATATACTAATGGTAATCTCTCTCTTTCATTACTATTATACTGACGAAAGGAGTAATTGTTACCGAAAGAAACTCCGTTAGCTCAGCTGGTCAACCCACCTAGTTGCTGAGCGGCCTTTAGCCCAGTATTGCCTGTGACAGTTATCTTCTAGACTGTCGTTCCCTCGCCGCATGATGATAATGTGGCTGAAATACCAGAAGCCGAGCAATACGTAATTCAAGTTGCAAAAGGATAAACCGACTTTCACAGAGGCTTGACTTGTTATAAGAGCCACAATGGTCTACAATCTACATGAAGGAAGTAAAAGTGGGTTAGAGTTTAGTATTAACTAAATCATCCAATATTGACAGGATTTTATCAACTTTACTCCAACGCGAATTATTCGACTGTTTATGTTAATTTTAAATAGACGTTGCTAAATGTATAAAGTCTAAATATTAGTTTAATGGCTGCTATAGTTTATAGTGATAGTCGCAGGTAGGCGTACATCGTAGGTAGACACAAACTAGCTTTTGGCTTCTTCGTCTGCTTCGTATTTCGGGTGAATTTGATCACAAAAATCAGTATTTTATTCTGACGCTAACTTTACGGTGTACATTTGTATTGGTATTCAGTTGCTCACAAAATAGATAATATTAGTTATAATAATTAATTAATAAACTTCACAAAAATTATATTGTCATTATCTTCTTCTTCTTCTTCTTAATCAACCTATATAGACATCCACTCACTGCTGGGCAAAGGTCTCCTCCATGGACTTCCACAGGCTTCGGTCTTGTGCCGCCTGAATCCAGCGGCTCCCTGCGGCTCGTTTGATGTCGGTCCACCTAGTGGGGGGTCTGCCAATACTGTGCCTCCCGGTGCGGGGTCGCCACTCCAGCACCTTGGGACCCCAACGACCATCAGCTCTTCGAACTATGTGCTCCGCCCATTTCCACTTCAGTTTCGCGACTCGCTGAGCTATGTCGGTGACTTTGGTTCTCCTACGGATCTTCTCATTTCTGATAGTCATTATAGTTCAAGTTAAATTATACTCTCTTTCTCGCAGGCTTCTTATTATCATTAGAACCTGCTTGCCGAAATGGTGATAGAGCTAAACCAACTATGAGTGTGTAACTAGAAAGTTTCGTCTAAATTAGTCCAATAGTTTGTACAAAAAGACTAGCCAATGAAGTAGTGAACTACTTTGCTTTGTATGATGTTACTAGCTGCAGCTTTCGTTCGCGACTTGTTCCCCGTGTAGTTAGGTCTTTAAAAATCCTGCGGGAACCCTTTGTTTTTCCAGAATAAATATAGAGCAAGATCCCAGTGCCGCCAGACCTAAGTTATTTTCTCTAGACCTATTGGAAGGGTCAATCATCCCCCCAGACACACATTATGCGTCCCCATATGTATGAGCGCTAGAACATGATTCACTTGTTTAAGTGTGTGAGAGATAATATCATCATACTATAATATTATAAATGCGAAAGTGTGTTTGTTGGTTTGTCCTTCAATTACTCTGCAACAGAGCTATGGATCGACGTGATTTTTTGCCTGGGTCTAGCTTAGGATCTAGAGAGAGAGAACTATTGCAATATCTTCTGCAAGCTATACCCAGACAAAAAATGACGTCGATCCGTAGCTCTGTTGCAGAGTAATTGAAGGACAAACCAACAAACACACTTTCGCATTTATAATATTATAGTATGATGATATTATTATCTCTCACACACTTAAACAAGTGAATCATGTTCTAGCGCTCATACATATGGGGACGCATAATGTGTGTCTGGGGGGATGATTGACCCTTCCAATAGGTCTGGCAGCTTACAGATAATATCACAATAGTTCCCTGAGTATCATGTATAAAAATCAAAACTGAGAATATAAGTTAACTTAAATTATATATTTTTTTGGGAGCTTCAAAGCGTCTGGCTAAAGTAACCGCCGGCGGTAAGCGTCTGGCAGTATTAATTTATTAATTTTTACAATATTCTTTAAAACATATATGAAAATCAGCCCTGAGAATTTAAGATAAGTTATTCTAGTTTTTACCTACCTTTAGCACCTGGTATCTGGAAATTGGCCGTCGGCACAATCTAGCTGGTACGCATTTACTGAAAGGACATTAGAACAGTACTCTATCGTACACAAATAATTGCTGAGAAAATAACTTAGGTCTGGCGGCACTGGGATCTTGGACCAATAGTAGTGCATGTCACTTTCAAGGTCCTCAACTAAACCCATGCAAAATATCACGTCAATTCTATCACCCTCCGTAACTTCGTGATTGAAGGTGAAACCAACTACATATTATCTAGTTAAAATAATATTAGTGGGTATCGCTGACGAACTGCACTTATGTGTTACTACACATCATTTACTCGTACCAATGAAAATAGAGTAAACGTGAAAAAGGCAAAAAAAAAGCTATTCATAGTGCCGAGTACCGACCTGGAAGTCTCCAGTCGGTGTCGGAGGAAAAATATTAGAGATTTGGCCCATAAACGTATGAGAGCGTCGATAATCCGGATTCAATTCCGATTAGAGATATTCTTTTATTAAAATACATTAAGTTCATATTAACAAATGGTTTTATTTATCTGCACCATTATATTTACCCACTAAAGTGAATTATTAATTGGTTTAGCAAGTTCTTTTTGTTATAAACTCAAACAATCTTTCTTTGGTTCTTTTCGAAAATCCGGACATTTTGATAAGCCGGACAGCGCGGTTTCGACGCTCTACTGTAATTCCCTACAATGGTTTGGCCACGTTTGGCAGCAAGCAACAGCTGGATTGCCCGTAGCCGGCCGGGCGTGTGCGGGGAACGTTTGCAGGCAGCACACGTCACGGTGATCGTGACCTCGCCGGTTCAACGAACGCACCCGTCACCGTCACAGACCGCGCGCGGCTCGATGCGTCAACCGTGTCTTTTGCACGATAAACGATTACGTGTGACACTGTTTTTTCTTATCAGTATTTTATATCTTAGGGAGGTCGCCCGTTCAGATTTTGTGCGGTGATTCAGTAGCGATGTGATCGAAAAAGACCGCGATACATTTGTGATCCTCCGACTTCGTTCAGGTGACCATGAACGAGTAAGAATTTCTTGCTGGTTCTTGGTTGGATCGGCATCCAAACCAGTGGTAAATACACTGCGACGATTCAAAAGCTCTTTGTAAAAGTTTGTTTGAATACAAGCAAAATATTAAAAAAGAATAAAAACCCGACTGCTTTAAAGAATATCAATGAAAAATTGAAAATAGTTACTCAACAATCAAATGTATGAGAAAAAAATGAATAGTATATTTTCGTAATCACCTTTCAACCCCTTTAATTTGATACCCCACTCAATAGGATTTGAAAAAAAAAATTTTTTTATGGCGTTAAAATCTGCCATTTCGAATTTTTTAAATTTTTATGTTCTCGTTGACACTCGGGCTGGCATGGCGAATCTAACGACGTGCCACATCAAAATCGGCCCACGCGTTTGGTCTCTAGAACGCCACAAAGGAACAAACATACATACATACATGTACATAGACTGATAAACATATTACCACTCCTTTGCGTCGCGCAGTGGGGTGAAAAAAACTGGTCATTCCATTATATTCAAACAAAAACGCCGGAAATTTTAAAATACTTTAACCAACTACATTTCGGTATTTATTTTAAATAACCATTAATATTAGTTTGTATTGGTATAATTTTTAATTCATTTACTTAATGTATAAATATGAATAACGATCTCACGCAGCTTTACAAAGCGGCTTTTCCTAATCAGCAATCATAAGCGGATGACGCAGAATCCGGTTACATTGTCAGCACTGCAGCGATATGGGGAATTATTTATACCCGAACAGGCTGACTTTGTAGTGACTACACAGAGCTACAACCACAGCTTTGCGATAATTGAAATGTGTAAGGCAACAACATTGTGGAAAGGCCTGAAACAAACAAAGCGCGACAGCAGTCAGAGGGCACCGGCCGTGCATGTAAATGACAGGATATAGCGTATTATGTAGGTAGGAACAATCTATTTTTCCTTTGGACTTGGTAGTATTTTGGTAGATTTAAGCAGTGATAGCCTAGTGGTTACGACTGTGGTCTCCTATTCGGAGGGTCGCAGGTTCGATCCCGGGAACGCACCTCTGACTTCGGAGTCAAGTGTGTTTAAGCAAATATCACTTGCTTCAACGGTGAAGGAAAACATCGTGAGGAAACCTGCACGCCTGAGAGTTCTTCATAATGTTCTCGAAGGTGTGTGAAGTCCGCCAATTCGCATTGGGCCAGCGTGGTGGACTATGGCCTATAACCCTTCTCTGAGAGGAGACCTGCGCTCAGTAGTGAGCCGTTGATGGGTTGCTAATGATGAATGATGATGATTGGTAGATTTGGTATTTTCCGCGGTAGAAATTGGTTACATTTACTAGAAACTTCGAATAGATTCCTTGAAAAATCCTCTAACATAGTTTGAAAGTCCAGTTGCTTCGGCCCTGTCCAGACATTCGAACAAACAGTCATAAACATCGAAAACGGGATATGATTTGAACCGTTCACAGAGAGGTTATCTATATGGGTATACAATGGGGTTTTAAGCATCCCTTCAGAAAACTCCTATTGAATAACCTCTCAACGGGTAACCAAAATGGCCCCTGTTTGAAGAATCGTTAAAATTAGACCACCATGTTTGCTCTTGATTTCGACATGGCTGCCATAGTATGAAATAAATTGTACCCCAAGGTCTGAACACGTTGAGGAATTGGACCAGAACAGAAGCCATACATTTTTGTCCATGCCCATAGTCATCCTTAGTGAATGACTATGAGTAATGGATTATGGAAGCTAAAACTAGCTCTCAAGGCTAGTTCAAAAAATAGTATTCGGTCCACGGTTCAAATTATCTTACGAGACTATGCGCTTATTAAGAGGCGGTTATTTCAAAAATCACAGGAAAACACTGCAATTTTATTTATGTACAGATATAGTAATTAAAAGCTACGGCATCGTTTAAACCGCTTCACGAAAGCACCGTTGCAGTGTCATTATCTGTAATTATGCGACGTTATTATAGTCTAGCATTATATCTCACCACCTCTCAATGGGTACGCCAGTTGAAGGGAAATTCTGTAGTGCGATTCTCTTGCTACAGTGTGACTCATTGCAATCGCCTCTGATCGGCCGATACTCGCTATTGCCTAAAATATATTGTTGCAGAAACAACACCATAAATTCAGCCAATCACCACAATTGGGTATTTGACTGATATTTTTTTATTTATTTAAAATAATGTTTTTAAATATTGTAACACAATGCCATTTTTCTATTTCAATTATCTTAGCTAGTCACGGAAATATAGAGCTTTAAAGTTTCCTGTTAGACATAGAAAGCGCTACTGAAGTGTGATGTCACAAGTCAGCAACTCCATATAATATGCTTCATAGAAAATTTTGTTTAAGAAAGACAGACACAGTCGCAGTAAAACAGCTTATAAGTTATTTGTTTTTTGACCGATTTATTTTCTGTTTTTACAAATGTTATTCTTATATGTTCCGTTTTCGATTATAAATAATGAATATCAACATTTTGAAAATTCAGTCAAATACCCAATTGAGACTGTAGCAAGGATTGATGTAGCTTTTACAGAATCGGCCTCCTGGTGATCTTTGTGAAGATATGAATTAAGATACAACGCGCAACGTCATCGACAGCGTGACGTGTTGGCAACTGCTCGGCAGGAAGCCACTGAATTGTCGATATGTGAAACAAAAAGGGGTTTAAAGACAATTAAAAGATTATATTTAATGAGTTTAAACTTATTATTTGGTTTAAATATAACTACCACGAAAAAATACAATGGGACCCCTAAGCTTTCTTACTAAAAAATATATTCGAAGACCAGATGTAGTAAATGATCACCAAATCTTGTTTAACAAGTACTATATTTGCCAAAATCTTAGGTTATATTAGGGTTGGACATGAATATATTTTAGGTGTCCGGCGGGCACTTAGGTTCTATTGGGTTAATATACCTAAATTAAGTTTAAAAAAATATGTTTATTGTGTCATTAAAATAAGAATTATATTAAAATATGGTTAAAACATTGGTAGTCATTTACATTGTCTCATTGGTAGTCCATGCAAGACACCTTTGTCCAGCAGTGGACGTCTATCGGTTGATAAAGAAGAAGAAGAAGTCATTTACTAATTATATTGGTGATCATTTTCTATTTCTGATGGTCAGTTAAACATAAGCCCTTATTATTTATCATTGAATCTTTTAATGAATTTCTGAATTAAATAATATTATTACATTTATAATTATGTACTTACGAAGCGTTTCATTGACTCAGAATGAGCTTTTTTCGATCCTATACTATATGGATATTTTTGAATAACGATAAGGACTTACTATCGGTCCGCTTCAAGTTGGCCGTCGACGACCGTTACAAAATGAGGTCATACTGTACCGTTGACAAAAAAAGATTGAATTTTTATTGTTACCACGACTATGACGGGAGTTTTCTTTTCTGGCAATGCTTTTAATGGCAATGACGTCTTGAATGTCGAAGCCCGAAGGGCGTGATTTATAATTTGTTACTTTTCTCCTCTTCGAAGAAAGTCATTAATTAAAGTAATAAATAGTCTGCGCTATGCAAAACTTCCAATTTTACTCATCGTAGAAAACTACACGCGAACAGTATTAATTATTAATTAACCAAACAACAATAAATAACTACTGAATTAAAACTTAACAAAATTTAAAACAAATATAACAAACACAAAAGTTTGAAAAAACACGGTACTGACAATCGCGAGCGGTACGTTCCAATTTGTACTGTGGATCTGAATTGAAGTGCGGTGCGGGAAAGCGCGACGGGAGGTAGCGGCCTACTTGAAGCGGACGGGTAGTAGTGCTGCTGAAACGATGTCGGCGATTTTTATTCTTACGTCTTGATTCAAGACGCAATAGATTTTAGATAAATAAATATCTTGGAAAAGGGCTCTCACAAAAAAGTGTAGTAGTGCTGCTGAAACGATGTCGGCGATTTTTATTCTTACGTCTTGATTCAAGACGCAATAGATTTTAGATAAATAAATATCTTGGAAAAGGGCTCTCACAAAAAAGTGTAGTAGTGCTGCTGAAACGATGTCGGCGATTTTTATTCTTACGTCTTGATTCAAGACGCAATAGATTTTAGATAAATAAATATCTTGGAAAAGGGCTCTCACAAAAAAGTGTAGTAGTGCTGCTGAAACGATGTCGGCGATTTTTATTCTTACGTCTTGATTCAAGACGCAATAGATTTTAGATAAATAAATATCTTGGAAAAGGGCTCTCACAAAAAAGTGTAGTAGTGCTGCTGAAACGATGTCGGCGATTTTTATTCTTACGTCTTGATTCAAGACGCAATAGATTTTAGATAAATAAATATCTTGGAAAAGGGCTCTCACAAAAAAGTAAATACATACACCCAAACGAAATGGCAGGTATCAGCTAGTAACTTACACTTTTATCGCGAACAGATGGACAGACAGACAGACAAACAGACAAGGCGGGGGGACGTTCTACTTACTAAACGACATAATTAAGCAATTGCGACCCAGAAAGTTTGGTGTAAGGGCATTATTAAAGTGCCCGCGGAGGTTTTTGATGAATTCTATGGCGAGGACGAAGGGAAAGGGTCATATTAGGGCCCACAAAAGGCCGAAGGCGCGTCAAAGATCTTCCGCATTGGTCAGTCGATATGGTACAACAAGCGGAATAGTTTGCGACCTCAACATTGAATTACTAAACTGCCCAAGTTGAAAGTACTAGGAACGAAAATAAGGAATAAAAAAACGGACCCTTACCTTTAATTAAATTAATTATTATAATTTACGAGTATTATGATCGTACTGAAAGTTCCACCCCAACCGATTATATTTGTTAGAATTGAAATCGAGGATTTTGTACGCCAAACTAGCGTCTGGGGTTATTCAGCCAAATGTAGAGCTAGATAGGCAATATTGCCTAAACAAATACGAATTCTACCTAGGAGAAAGCTTATTCAGTAGTAGGGCGGTAGTTATACACAAACTTGTCGCGTTATCGACAGTTCCCCCCCTACATTTGATAGTTCTTAGTGGCTGAAGTCTCCTTTATGGAGGCGGAACGGAGGCGTGCGCCTCACTGAGCTACATTCAGGTAATAACTGAATGCGAACTGATATCAGAATTGAGTGCGGAATAGTACGAGGGCACTACACAAATGTTGCTATAATAATAATCTCTATATATTTACCTACACCCGAAATTAGCAGCCGATAGTTTAGCTTGGCGAAACTTTGAACTTTGAAACCTCATCTGCCGTGTATTAACAGGGCAATAGCTTAATAGATCGATTGATCTTCAACACACTAGAGTATTCAGTTGGTTGAATGCTCAAAGATAACTCGAATTAACCTTAATTATGATAAGAGAAGCTTTCCTTCTACAAGTAGTACAAGTGTGTCCTAACTCCTAACGCTGAATCAACCTTGCATTGAGAGGAGTTTTATAATATTATGGTGACCAATAAATAGTTAATTTATCATCATCTCCCATCCCATCGCCGTTCCACTACTCGGTACAGGTCTGCTACGGAATGAGAAGGTTTAAGGTCATGTTTCAAGGCCATGGCCTAAAAAATTGAAAAACTTGAATTTCATAATAGGTCTAACCACTACCGATCTTGGCGAAACGTCGCACTGAGAAAGCTTGCATTCTACAGGCGAACATAGGGTACTTTTTACCCTCGTAGTAAAGGAGTTCTATCGACTTCTAACGCAGCACGCGCGAGCGCGCATCATCTAATTTATTTATTAAAAAACATTACCCAAAATTAAACTTGCACTGAATAAATATAAAATATAATTAAGCGAATTGGGATTAGGGCTTAGTTGCACTCACACCTGATAAAAATGTAGAATGTGAAGATCCAGTGTAGGTAAAGAGAAGCCCCTATAATGTCGATTGTTATGGAAGGTCGCGCCCCACTAAGCTAAATGCAAGTAAGCTAAATCCTTGAAAGCGATATCAACGCGGAATGGTGATAGCGCACTTCACACGAGTTTGCTAAGTTTCCTAGTTCGTGAGACCGCATACTGCGTCCAAATATAATTGCTTTGGCATGACTCCTTTATGATAATAATTAATTATGTCCTGAACATACAGCGTTAATCTGGAATTTAGAAACTGCGGAAGTCGGCCCTCGGAAAGACCTTGACTTAATTAGATATGTAATTTCAAGAGTGACATACAAAACATAAATTTTGGCGTCCCTCAAGGTAGTATAATTGGGCCAACACTGTTTATATTATACATAAATGACATCCTTGACTTACCTCTTAAAAATGCAGATACTATCTGTTACGCAGACGATACTGCCTTAATATTCTACGGATCCAGCTGGGATGAAACATACCACAATGCGCAGCAAGGAATCTCAGTAATCTCAAAGTGGCTCAATAGAAATTTACTGACGCTAAACACGCGTAAAACCAAATACTTGTGTTTCCACAAAAATGTGTTAACGGCACCAAGGATCAATCTCAACCTTAAGATACACAATTGCGGTGACACAGCATCTTTTTCAGCGTCTAAATGCAGTTGTGACTATAATAATATATATATGACTATATATATATATATATATTTATTATAATATCACACACTTAATTTGTACATAATGGCATAATGGTAACCCGCCCCACCTAGTTATCCGGTTAAGTTTTACTTAGGTATCAATTGTAATTAAGGTCTCCACGACACAGGTTCTTCCTAAGGTGAAGACCAACGGCAAAACTAATTTATTATTTTATTTCTTATGGCAATAAAGTTATTTTTATTTTTTTATTTTTTATTAATTTTAGCTACAGGTTCTACATATTCCCACGGTTTTGATCAGTAATTGTAATATTTTATACCACAAAAGTTATTTTGATAAGACTTTATCTAATTATGTATTTCATTTATGTTTTGCGTTGTTAAATGTTGTTTAAATTACATAGTCAGTATAGATAGTTATTATTATTATTTTTTTTTTTTTTATTGTTAGGTAGGTAGGTATGTCGAATGTGAGAAGTTCGCTCTAGTTTCATAATTATATAATAGAACCTGAATAAGAAACATTAATTATTTTGTTTACCGATGTAAATCAATGACTATAAAAACAAACTCAAAAGCAATCAGGGTAAGGACGTGCACAAGGACAGCTTATAAGGGCCGATTTTATCAACGTAAAATAAGTAATAGGACGAGCGTTTTGATATTTTTACAGTATTTTGAATGCAAAAGCTGTCAAAATGCCTCGAATGTTGTTGCTTGGTGAAATCGACCATTAAGAAGATAATATAGTATCTCTATCAGGAGCCCTAAATTAAGACAACTATTAAACTTAGAAACATGTTTCTTGTACTTTACCTAGTTTTATTTGTGAATGTTTTCCTAATTGCCGAACTTCTCCATTAGCAACGTTTCATTTGCTTATATAAATTAGTCAAAACAAGCTTTTTCGCGTGAAGATATGTTTATAAAATCCCGCGGGAACCTTATGTTTTTCCGGGATATAAAGTAGTCTATGTCACTCCGTCCTATAGCTGTTATAAATAATCATGCAAAAAATCATGTCGATCCTTTGCTCCGTTGCTGCTTGATTGAAAGACAAACCGATAAACAAACACACTTTCGCATCCTTACTAAAATTTTATAAATGGAAAAGTGTGTTTGTTGGTTTGTGCGATCACGCCGCAACAGAGCTATGGATCGACGTTATTTGTTGCATGGGGATAGTTGAGGACCTGGAGAGTGGCATAGGCTTTCCCGGGAAATCAAACAGTTCCACCGAGCTTTTTAATAATTAAATTCACGCGGATAACGCGTGCATCAGCTGCTAGTTTATAATATTAGTAAGGATTATTTTGAAATCGTGTCGAACAGGTCGTGTCGAGGTAAATGGTTCCTGTGCAGTGTTAAAAACCTAAACGTAGGGCTTAGCTCGAGGACAAAGAGTTAAATCGCGTTACAACCTTGGAAGGCCACGCTCCGTCGAGCATGACGCGGCTCGACGCACGCCATCTTAGGTCCGACTTAGATTTTAATCTTTTGTTCCTTGCTATCTCGAATATCGAGGCGTGCAATTTTGTTGATTCAGACGTTTTGCTCTGAAATCTCAATATTATCGCCAGTCCTTGTAAAACGATGTCAAGGCCAAACCTAGTTTTTCGCTTTGTTAGAAAATGTTTTAAATTTTTGTATTTTTAGCGACTAGGTTAGTACATACCTACCTACCAATCGAGGGATTCTAAGTTAGTTTATGGATTAGTTATTAAGTGAAATTTCAATAGAAGGGGGAACTTAATAGGGTATTTGACTATATTAAAAATATCGTTTCATTTGGTGTCATCCTAAAAGATTATTATCTAAAAACATTATTCCATACGACAAAACTAAAAAATAAAGTTTTATTTAGTTAGAAAACATTAAATAAAATTGCTATAATTCCGGCCATGGTCACGTGATCGAAAACGTTCCGTGATCTCGAATGACGTCACAGTTCACGCCACCTATGGGATGTGGAATTGTCATTGTTTGAAATGTGAACTGTAACGTCATGAGAGCAAATGGAACGTTTCGGCGGCAATTTATTTTTTTGAATTTATTTCTCGATTTTTATGAAAAATACTGAAAATTATGCCAAAATATACGTTTTGTTAGCTTCAGCATAGCATTATTAACAATTTAAGATGATTTTCTAAAAGTAGTCAAATACCCTATTGGCGACTTCGTACGTGGAAAAGAAGCGTTGGAAAATCCACTAGATGGACAGACGATCTCATGTAATTTATCGCCAGGAAATCGTGTTCTATCCTTGCAAAAGACTTAAGTTCATCGTTTAAGAAAGAACAACAATATATAGTTTAGTAAAGTAATACAGATGACAGAACTCGTTAAAAATATCTCGTCGTTATCAAGCGGCTATAAAGAAAACGTCTAGATTTGTTCACGTTAAAAAAAGGCATCGTCGCATGAGTATGAATGGTAACAGTGAACGGACGTCCTCTTTGATTAAACAATCTGAATTGCCGGAGATGCGACGCCAGCCGTCTCGGTCACCGCCTTATGATAATAACATTGACTCACGCCTCAAAGATACCAAGGGTTTAATTGCTTTAGTGCAGTAATTCCCAAAGTGGTCCAGGTGGACCCCCAGGGGTCCACGGGAGACTCGACGGGGGTCTACGTTGGCGTGACAGAAAAATGGGGGTTCACAATTCGTAAGCGGGGGTCGATAGTGAAGCCGCCGCCGACGCGCCGTCTGCAACGCTTGTTCAGACGTGCAAAGGGACCAAATACGACTTGTGGGTGGTGTGTGTGCTTGCAATCTTGCATGAACTTGTTTGATTCTTCACCAATATAAATACGAATGCCAAGAATAAACGTTACTCATTTGTTCCCGGAATTTCGGAGAGAAAAGTACCTAAAGTGAATCGATCTTAGTGATTGCCAGCGACGGAAAAAGTAAGTAGGCTGCCTTTTGCTATACATACTTTTATTTTATTTATTACTTATTTATTTATTTAGAAAAGAAATCCGAGAAAGGTAGAACTTTTTGTCCCTAATTTATTAGTAATTGTTTATTTCCCGACTGTGTGGTGTTTCACTAATATAAGTCATCTTTATTATCAACCCAGCGAGGTCTCCTCTAAGAGAAGGGTTACAGGCCATAGTCCACCATGCTGGCCCAATGCGAATTGGTGGACTTCACACACCTTCGAGAACATTATGGAGAACTCTCAGGTGTTACGTGTACGTTATTAATGTTTAATTTTGATTGCAGGTACAATTATATTTTGATTTACTATACTTACTTAATATAATATTGTAAAATATGATAACAATAATAATAATTAATAGTTACTTACATAGTATTTGAATAAATACAACACAAGAAAATATACTATTTTTTTATTTTTACCACTCCGAGTTTTCTAAATAAAATAAGTGAGAATTGATTGGTTTTTGTGCTGTGAGTAGATGTCAAAAATGTAAGCTTGAGATGGAATCACTTCTTTTTGAATGGTCAACTTTACTTTTGACATCCACTCACAGCACAATCAATTAATTAATTTACCAATCAATTCTCTTTTTTTTTCAAAGAATGTTGTTTTCATGGTTGGAACTCACTCGCAACGCCAATTTTCATAATTTATCTTCACATTTTTTGTCGACTGGAAATATGATAGAAATTTAGCTGCAGGGGGTCCACCGGAACCAGCAAACTTTTGAAAGGGGTCTATGAGCAAAAAAAGTTTGGGAACCTCTGCTTTAGTGCGTTGCCAAGACGTTATATTACATATTTGAATAATGGCCGCTCACGGAGCCAAACTGGGCAGACGCCTTCATCCCCAGCGATACGTGACTGCACACAGTCTGCGGACATGACTCATGCAAGTAAACATAACATTACGAGTATTGTGGCTCGTGTGCTGTTCAATGTGTAGGAATGACTTGCGAATAATATTTTTTACCTTATTATAAATGCGGAAGTTTGGGTGTTTGTTGCTCTATCAAGCTATAAAGGCTGACTGAACCGATTTGGCTGTTAAATAGAGATAATTATCCTTGAAAATTTCCCATTTTGAAAATCCATGCGGACTGAGTTGTGAGCATCAGCTAGTAATCATTCTTTACCAATATTATAAAATACTAGTAGGGCGCGTGGGTGCGCGGCCCGCAAGCGGACCGCGGTTTTTCTATTCATCAAATAGACCTTCGGGTCCTGATCATCTTTTTCCAAGAAACTACTCTTCCATCATTTATACTCTCCGAGATAGACACCGACGAAATTTGTATGGCCGCCATCTTGAATCCGCCATTTTGGATTTTTTTTCAACTCTCTGCGAATTGGATGAAGTTCCGAGTGACTTTTGTTCGAGCACACCCCACCTATCTTCACTACCCTGGCCGTGCTCCTCACCCGTCTCCGAAATCCTCAATCATCAGCTCTCTCCATATTTTTCCTCCGAATGAATTTTTGTCCTCTATACGAAACCATCGGCGAAAAAAAAATTTTTCATACAAAATTTTACAGGAGAGGTGATCAATGAGTGAATCAGTGAATCAGTCAGTGAATCAGCCCCAGCAGCTATATATATATATACTAGTAGGGCGCGTGGGTGCGCGGCCCGCAAGCGGACCGCGGTTTTTCTACTCGTCAAGTAGACTTTCAGGTCATGATCATTTTCTGTCAAAAAACCACTTAAACTCCCTGTGATAGACACCTATGAAATTCTTATAGCTGCCATTTTGAATCCGCCATTTTAATTTTTTTTCAGCTCACTACCAATTGGATGGTGTTTCGAGTATTTTTTGTTTGAGCAGGCCCCACCTATCTTAAATACCCTTGGCATGCTCCTCATCCATCTTCCAAATCCTCGATCATATTTTTTCTCCGAATCATTTGTCTGGATGAGAATTCTTCCTTAAAAACAAATTTTGAAAATGAACCTTCGTCTTGTATGGAAAAATAAATTCCGCCATCTTGAATTTTTTTTCAATTCACCAAGACGTAGACCATCGGGTTATGATCATCTTTTGCCAAGAAACTACTCTTCCATCTTGTATACTCTCCGAGATAGACACCGACGAAGTTTGTATGGCCGCCATCTTGAATCCGCCATTTTGAATTTTTTTCAGCTCACTGTCAATTGCATGAGGTTTTGAGTATTTTTTGTTTGAGCATCTCCCACCTATCTTCAATACCCTGGCCGTGCTCCTCACCCACCTTCCAAACCCTCGATCATCATATGTCATCATTTGTCATACTGAAAATTCTTCAATAAAAACAAATCTTGAAAAGGAACCGTATCAAAGTCTTGCATGATTCCCGGCTTCTAGTCTCTTCAATATTCGCCATATATTTTGTATGGAGAAAAAAAATCCGCCATCTTGATTTTTTTTCTATTCGTCAAATAGACCTTCAGGTCCTGATCATCTTTGGTCAAGAAACCACTCTTCCATCTTTTATACTCTTCGAGATAGACACCGACGAAATTTGTATGGCGGCCATCTTTTTTCCGCCATTTTGAATTTTTTTTCAGCTCACTGCGAATTGGATGAGGTTTTGAGTGACATTTGTTCGAGCACACCCCACCTATCTTCAATACCCTGGCCGTGCTCTTCACCCGTCTCCGAAATCCTCAATCATCAGCTCTCTCCATATTTTTCCTCCGAATGAATTTTTGTCCTCTATACGAAACCATCGGTGAAAAAAAAATTTTTCATACAAAATTTTACAGGAGAGGTGATCAATGAGTGAGTGAATCAGTGAATCAGTGAATCAGTCAGTGAATCAGCCCCAGCAGCTATATATATATTAACTAGCGTTTGCTTGGTGCGCGAGCTGCTAAAGCAGCTCGCGGGAAGTGTTATTACTAAAAGTAAGGCGCGTGGGTGCGCGGCCCGCTAAAGCGGACCGCGATTGTTCGGCTTTATTTATTTCGCTCGGTGCGCGAGCTGCTAAAGCAGCTCGCGGGAAGTGTTATTACTACAAGTAGGGCGCGTGGGTGCGCGGCCCGCTAAAGCGGACCGCGATTGTTCGGCTTTATTTGTTTCGCTCGGTGCGCCAGCTGCTAATGCAGCTCGCGGGAAGTGTTATTACTACAAGTAGGGCGCGTGGGTGCGCGGCCCGCTAAAGCGGACCGCGATTTTTTTACTCATCAAGTAGACCTTCGGATTCTGGTCATCTTTTGCCAAAAAATTTGTTCGAGCACACCCCACCTATCTGCAATAACCTGGCCGTGCTCCTCATTCACAAAAGAAAAAGAAAAAAAAAAGAAAAAAAACGAAAAAAAAGAAAAAAAGCAAATGTAAAATGAAAAAAAAGAAAAAGAAAAAAGCCCTATGAACCTATCAAAATCAATGTCTTGCATAGTTCCCAGCTTCCAGTCCCTTCGATATTCCCCATACATTTTGTATGAAAAAAAAAAAATCCGCCATCTTGAATTTTTTTCCTACTCACCAGGTAGACCTCCGGGTTTTGATCATCTTTTGTCGAGAAACCGCTCCTCCATCTTTTATAGTCTCCGAGAGAGAGACGGACAAAATTTGCCGCCATTTTTTTTCCGCCATTTTGGAAATTTTTTTCAACTCACTGGCAACTGCTCGAGGTTTCGAATGACATTTGGTCGAGCACCCTCCACCTATCTTCTATACCCTGGCCGTGCCCCTCACCGGTCTCCGAACTCCTCACTCATCAGCTCTCTCTACCTTTCTCCGAGTCACATTCTTTGAGCTCTATACGACACCATGGGTGAAAAAAATTTTTTTCATACAAAATTTTACAGGAGAGGGGTCGGAAATTTGAGACGTCACAGCTCGGCCGCCATCTTGTTTTTTTAATTTTTTTCACTTTTTCTGTTAATCGTTTACTAATTTCTACAATAATCCAAAATTTCAAAGATATCGGTTGGAAAACAAAAGAGTTGCAAGATTCACGTCGGCCGCCATCTTGTTTTTCCGAAATGTCATAATTTTCCCCAACTCGAATCCCCCACCCGGACATATCTCCCCTACATCATTATATCGATTTCCGTCTCCTTCTAGGAGAACAACCCTGTCAATGAGTGAGTGAGTGAGTGAGTGAGTGAGTGTGTCAGTGGTAATCGAGCTATATATATTATAATTAACTAGAAGGGCGCGTGGGCGCGCGGCCCGCAAGCGGACCGCGGTTTTTCTACTCGTCAAGTGGACTTTTAGGTCTTGATCATTTTCTATCAAATAACCACTCTTCCATCTTTTGTACTCCCCGAGATAGATGCCGACGAAGTTTGTATGGCCGCCATCTTGAATTCGCCATTTTGAATTTTTTTTCAGCTCACTGCAAATTGGATGAGGTTTCGCGTATTTCTTGTTTGAGCACCTCCGACCTATCTTCAATACCCTCGCCGTGCTCCTCACCCACCTTCCAAACCCTCGATCATCATATCTCATCATTTGTCAGAATGAGAATTCTTTTATAAAAACATATTTTGAAAAGGAACCGTATCAAAGTCTTGCATAGTTCTCAGCTTCTAGTCTATTCAATATTCGCCATATATTTTGTATGGAGAAAAAAAAAATCCCCCATCTTGGATTTTTTTCTATTCATCAAATAGACCTTTGTGTCCTGATTATCTTTTGCCAAGAAACCACTCTTCCATCTTTTATACTCCCCGAGATAGACACCGACGAAATTTGTATGGCGGCCATCTTTTTTCCGCCATTTTGAATTTTTTTTCAGCTCACTGCGAATTGGATGAGGTTTCGAGTGACTTTTGTTCGAGCACACCTCACCTATCTTCAATACCCTGGCCGTGCTCCTCACCCGTCTCCGAAATCCTCAATCATCAGCTCTCTCCATATTTTTCCTCCGAATGAATTTTTGTCCTCTATACGAAACCATCGGTGAAAAAAAAATTTTTCATACAAAATTTTACAGGAGAGGTGATCAATGAGTGAGTGAATCAGTCAGTGAATCAGTCAATGAATCAATCAGTGAATCAGCACGAGCAGCTATATATATATTAATATGCGAAAGTGTCTTTGTTTGTGTGTTTGTAGTGTCTTTGTTAATTGTCCTTCAATTACGCAGCAGGGAGCAAGCAACGGTTTGACGTGATATTTTGCATGGGAGCTCCATGGAAGGTTAAAGATCTGTAGAGTGACATAAGCTACCTTTTACCTCGGAAAAACAGAGTGTTCCTGCAACATTTTTAAAAACCCAACTCTAAGCGGACGAAGTCGTGGGCTAAAGCTCGTTTTTTATAATTCAATAATATATTGTAGAACGCTTTCACTATGAATTACGAAAATGACCAGTGTAAAGCTAAGCTCTACGTACCTACATTTTCATAACTTTCATTTTAAAATGTAGCATTATGACTGTCAGAATGTCTCTGCCGCAAGACCGTAGCAGCAAAACGAAAAGGATAGTATGCATAACCGAAATGCCTTCGATAGAAAAGCTGTGGGATTGTGTAACAGTTATTGTTATAGTGTGACGATCGCATTTACCCCTGATTGGCTGATACTCTCTCTCTATTGGTTCAAATGCAATGATACAGCAAGAACGCCATAAATTCAGCCAATCAGAAGTTATTGCAAATTGTCACACAGTTGACAATCCCAAAGCAGGCAGTTTCACGGCTGTCAAAAATATTCCACACAAAAGTCATTCCATTCCTTGATGGGAATCAAAGCATCCCTTTCGTTCTGCCTGTTTTCGCAGCAGATAAACTATGCTTAATATATATTTATTTATTGCATGCTTTTAAAAGCCTTATTAGCGAATTTTGTAGTGGAGTTCAACTTTCGGCGAATTTTACGAGTCTGCGATATTGAAGTGGATGCGAATTTTACTTCGTGTTTGCTTTTTGTGTTTATTCAATGAGATTTTATTCGCGTTTTTCGCTAAACCCGATAATAGTGTTTGCGAGGCATGGCTTTGCAAAAAAGCCTAGGTTTTATTTATTTACAATCCACCGGGCGATTAATATCTGTAGCTAGGTTTTTTAATGGTCTAAACTTTGTTAAGCTGCAAACAATTCATATTGTCGTAATGCGACAGAAGTCGCATATTATATTCATCAGAACACGTGCAGTAGGTATGTGCACGTCTTCTATGTCTGCATTCTATACTGTACAGGACTGTATGAGAGAGATGTTCACTAGACGCACAGATATTATAATTTACTATCTGACTCAGCGAACTTCGTACCGCCAACAAAAATATTTAGTGGTTATTATTTAGGGGTATGAAAAATAGATGTTGGCCGATTCTCAGACCTACCCGATATGCACACAAAATTTCATAACAATCGGTCCAGCCGTTTCGGAGGAGTTTGGTAACAAACACCGCGACATGAGAATTTTATATATATACTAGCTGATGCCCGCGACTTCGTCTGCGTGGATTTAGTTCATAACGTCCCGCGGGAAATCTTTGTCACCCTCCAGGTTCTCAACTATACCTATCCAATAAATCACGTCAATCCGTAGCTTTGTAGCAGGAAACATTTGATCGTCTTGCTCGCGGCATTGTTAATGATGATTCAAAGAGAAAACATATTACTGATGATATTATCAATTACGTTAAACTATAATTTTTATAATTGTTTTTACCATAATTAACCAAATACAAAATTACATTTAGCCGTCATTTACGTTTTGTTATTCCACTGTCATTTGCGTTTTGTTATTCCATGTCAGATGCGTTTTTGTTATACCACGTTTTATAGTGACTTGACGGAAACGCGGTCGAACGGGATAAAAAGTATCCTATGTCCGTCTCCTGGTTCTAAGCTACCTCTCCACCAATTTTCAGCCAAATCGGTTCATCCGTTCTTGAGTTATAAATAGTGTAACTAACACCACTTTCTTTTATATATATAGATTAGACTAGCTGACCCAGCGAACTTCGTACCGCCAACAAAAATATTTAGTGGTTGGTCACCCTTATCATTTAGGGGTATGAAAAATAGATGTTGGCCGATTCTCAGACCTACCCGATATGCACACAAAATTTCATAACAATCGGTCCAGCCGTTTCGAATTAGTTTGGTAACAAACACCGCGACATGAGAATTTTATATATTAGATTTATTAATTTATTTATTTATATCTAATTAGAACGGGCGCACAAAATATGCCACTTACATTAACTAGATACTTAATAATATACAATACAAAACGTATTAAATAATTATGTAGGAATATTATTCCTTGTTTTCCTCGTCGCTATGATTCAAGCGAGGGTCATGTCATGATTCATAAGCCCATTAAAAGAAATACCGATAGGGTACCCGCGTATTATAGCTTATAGCTTATCTGCTAACTTGGTGGTAACCATTTGCAATAACGATCGTTACCTTCCTAGATAATTTATTATGAGATATTTAATACCAGCTTTACGAAAGGCTATTATTTTTACATCAAAGTAAGAATCCAATCTATATAATATACCGTCACGAATTTGACGAAGAACTGCAATAACCACTAAACTACGTCATGTTACTAAATTCTTGTCTCTGTAAGAACTAGGTTTTTTTAAGTAATTATCAATGTCTTTGATGCTGTGCATACCACAACCGTTTACTACAAACAAGGCACAGTTCAAGACAAAAAGTGTTCCAATGATAGTACACCTAACTTAACATTATCTTGTTTAAAGTCCTGATGAGTAGTTGGCTTAGAGACAGTGACCAGGGTCTGATGATGGATCAGAATTCAGCTCTATTTAACTTAGGCCCGTCGTATTAGTGGGTTTGGTCTTGATTAGAAGTTGGTAGACTAATTGGTGTCTATATGATAAGAAATATATAAATATTTCTATTCCTTTCTATTCTATTTTCGACCGAGCGAAGCGAAGGTCTTTGAGTCTACTTGAGTGAATTTGCACTTGTCCGTCCGTCCGTCCGTCCGTCCGTCCGTCCGTCTGTCAGAGCCTTATAACTTCTGTATTACTGAACGTAATTACTTCAATTTTAGATATAATATGTAAACCGATGGCCTCCAGCCGAAAATGGCTTAAAAAGTTATAAAAATCTTTATTTCAGGGGGGCTCTCATAGAAGCGAAAGCGAAGAAAAAAAAAATTTTTTGCTTTTCATAGGTTTACAGTACGTCATTTTAAAGATAATGTGGAACAGAGTACAAAAGTATTTTTTTTTTTTATTTTTTTCCTAAAATTGACGAAATGGGGGGCTTTCAAAGTGGAGATTATATTTGACCTCACAACGGAATAACCATTGAGAGCTGGGGCTTGAAAGTTTTATAATTTTAGCGTAATATCATGTACTTGAACAACAAATACTAAAATTAGATAAATGTAATAAGGAAACTAAATTATTTAACTTTTAATGAGCAGCAACAACAGAACTTCACAATGATGTCAATAGATGGCGCTCTCATCTCATACTATAGCAAATGCAGCTTATATTATGTAACATAATAATATTCAATTAAAATTATTATTTAGTCATTTAGCAAACATCAATAAAACTTCACGTTGCAGTTTGTTTTTACATGTTTTCTGATCGTGTCGATAGTTGACGCTGTGTACAAGTAATTTAATTTGAATGTTCCAAAAAACTATACCTAAGTTTGATGGAGGCCTTGAGGATTTCACTTTAACAGTTCCCTAACCTTTACGGGCTACATAATATGTTAAGTTAGTTGACACTTTCTGTCAACTTTGTTATTACAAACCTCTACGGGACAACTAAAGGTGAAAATGACATATGGGATGTTAGGATTGTATTTAGGGGCTACCTACGTAAAGAGACTTCTACAAAGGGGATGATTTAGGTATGGTTGGTGAAAACGGGCATAATAATAATGTCAATTTTGATCGTCATGTATCTATTGAATGAATAAGTAATTATGGGAAACCGTTACCGCGAGGTCTCAGTTCGGGGCGAACCACTAGTATAATATCATACATGGACTGGGCATTGATTCAGTATGCCGAGGGTGATTAAAATTTTTAATTTACACTTTTACTTGCTCCATGCATACGAAACGGCGGTCAGATAAGCGATCCACCCGCCTAAGAGCTGGTAACCTGCCAAATAGAATAGTAAGCAGCTCCTGAACGATACCGGCCATAGTACAGCCTCCTTGACCTTTAAGGGCATTAAATGGCCTCTTTATTAATGTCCTGAAAGCTTTATGATAGGTACATAAATAAAGTTTTATACATCAGTGACCTAATGTGCCATACTCATAATATGAAAAACCCACTGTAAAGTAAACGGTCAATGAACTCGATCGCGCCCTAGGTTGGGGACTGGGGCTGGGCAAACCTGCACAGTAAATAGTAATATGAAGTATAGGTACTATCAATTTTCTATAAACTAGAATTAACTAGGTGCCTATTAAAATAACTAAATCATATTAACTACCTTTATTAGACACACGATTAAAAGATGTTAGGCCCGCTTGGTCTATTTAATATAAAAAATATTTTTTGATTGAGCTCAAACCACTGCAATGTATTGTTGATTTTTTTAAAACTGCTCGACCGATGTCGATAAAATTTAAATGGAACCTGTAGGCCAGTAAATAAAGCCGTTTTTTTTGTCAACCTCGTTTCGTTTCGGAACACACACACACACACTAAAGACCGGTTCATTAAATGGGCCATAAATCGTAAACGGTAAATTTTACAAAAAAGTTTACAGAAAATAAAAGATGCAAAATTTTATTCTCTACAAAAAAGGTCTGAATAACTTTTGCCCTAAAGTGGATAGGAATAACTTTTGCCCTAAAGTGGATAGTTTCCGAGATATCGGTCAAAAACTTTTCCTTAAGGTTGCGATCGAAGCTCCACCTGGATCTGTCAGCATTTTGTGTTTTTGTGGTCAGTAAGTGACCCTTGACCTAAAAAAAAATTAAAATTGGATCAGAAATTTATTGCGAGGTTAAATGCTTTATTTACTGGACTACTGGGAAGTATAAATACCCTTTGAAATAAAAAAAGAATTTTCCTAATCGGATCAGGCATCTTCGAGTAATCGTTTCTTATTAATTGAGTTTACCTAGCATGCATTAAGATGAGAGTCGATTCCCATTGACACAGAGTCCAAACCATTAGTAAGGAATACTAGGTATTTTTATTAAAACTATATGTTTTCTGAACCTGAATGGTTTTTAAAAATGCTGGATCTAAATTCGCCAACCTCCTTTTACACATTGACCATGGTAGTTTGGCATATCGATCTCTGCCAGGCGACCCTATTAGGATTAGGAAAATTGAGAAGATTAAGGTATCTTAGGATTGAACAGTCTCATTTAAAAGGTAGGCTTACACGTGCATGTTCTTTTGTACTTTATTTACCCTCTACTAGTTTTAATCAGATATTGTCATCGTAACATGTGAACTCGTATAGTATAAACAGTAAAGGTAGTCTATTGATCGTGTTATCTTGTGTGGCTTGTAGTAACTCTTGACATCTTGATTGAATCGAATCCAATTCAATAGTCATAATTGAGTCGGGTTTACTGCCTAACTAGATCACAAGCTATCGATCGTCGCGATTGTACCGACTACTACTACATACATTACTAGATAGCTACTGTCGCTACCTGCAGTCGTCCGGGGACGAATGTTATAGCCTATAAATCCACATAATTTAGATGAGTGGACAGTGAATACCTTAGGGCGGAATTAGGCGGCTTTATCGGTTGCCCCATAAACCGCATCTTTAAAACAAATACCTACACGAAATTCACCATTCATAAAATGGTTTCCTACTAATTTCAATAGAAATCTTATAGAAAATATAATACATATGGATCCATTTGGCGTGAAGAGGATAGAAGAATTGCTTCAGATTAAAAATCCACCTTTTGCACTCTTTATTTTAAAGTTGAGACGGTAAAAGACTTTTAATAGAACTAGGTGTGCATAGACTGTGTATTGGCTTCATTGCTGTTGCTTGTTAGCATGTGAAATTTACACAAAAAAATCAGAATCTTTACTTGATCGTTTATTTGTCAAGTAGCTAAATTATTCATGAATAAATATTAGGTATAATAAATATAATCAAAGTGGTTATCTTATGATGAAAAATCCTCATGTGCTCTACGGTAAGTTAGTTTACTAATAAATATTGTCCTAGCGGACTTTTCTATTGAATTTCGAGCTTTAAAAGTAAACGTGTTTGTGAGAGAAAAAAATTGGGTCACTGGAGCTTCACTCGCTTGACGTAGCAGATAACTGCACGAATTTAATCCCGGCTTTACATGTGGGTAACTATGCCAAATATACAACGTTTGATTACCTATTGTTTTTATTTGCCAACTAGAATTATCTAGTGACACTCGGTATACTGACGAAATTAATCGAATCGAAAGGAGCCGTTGTATACAGGCGGCGCAACACCGAGTCCTGTGGAAGTTCATGTAAAAGACCTTTGTCCAGCTGTAGACGTATATCGGTTGATATAGAAGAAGATGACGTATTCTATTGACGAGGCCTTTGTGTACCCTAGCACTACGGTTTTTTGTTTAGCCTCTAATGTTTGTTTTTCTGTATTGTTATAATAATGTTTATTCGGATACTCCTACAAGTATCAGTATGTATTATAATTAAGTATAAATAACCCTTAGTAGTTATCGATGGAAACAAAAGAAGAAAATACACCGCAGGCTCCATATCCGACGATCCGATAATAATTAGGCGGGAGCAATTCGAGAAAATCCTATTATAATATTCTATTAGTCTGCTGTTGTCAGTTTCCTTGCCTGCAACTTCTGCAAGTTTTCGGAACTTTCCCTAAATAATATAAATTTTTTCAGAATAAAAAATAATCATAATATTTCAATGCCAGATCATTAAGACCAGTTCAGCAGCTATTTTGAATATTAGCAATTTTGCTTTAGTTTGAGTGAAGGAAAACACACTAACAAATATAATTCGTGAGTACATAGTTAATTCTGTGGTCAATAAGTAGTAGAGCAATTCAGTGCAGAAACAAGGTTAGGAAATAAGCACCGACGGCACAACGAAGGCAATTAGTGGCATGTGCCGCCGACACCGCCACCGTCTCCTTGAGAACACTACAAGTCTCTCCCGTTAACTGTTGCCATATTTTTAAGACGTCCAATTTTCTTCCTCGATTGTTAAGACACACCACAGAGACACACCAAAACGTACTCTTATACGCAATCGCCAGTCACAATTATGTGTTATTTTATTTTAATTGTTTCTAATAAGTAATCCACACTAAGGTCATAAGATGTTCTTCTATTAACATAGAATTAATTAATTAATTAAGTAATTTGTGAGTCCATACAACAAAATATGTAAAATAAACACATGCGTTTGCGACGCTCTTAGTTCTTAAGATAAGTTTCAGTATTCGGCTATAAGGTGCTTTATTACATAATACTTCAATGGCTATAAGTAGGTACCTGCCTACTTGTTTAAGATTTCAGTTCTTATTTTAGTTTTTTAGCTACTCCGTCTATACCTAAGTATTTTACATATTTAACTACATTCTGAATTCTGTTTGATACTTGAATTACCTGTACCTTCAATCACTTGTTGCTACTCCATATTTATCGTCGTTGTATCTAATCTAATATATAAAATTCTCGTGTCACAATGTTAGTTACCTTACTCCTCCGAAACGGGTGGACCGATTTTTATGAAATTTTGTGTGCATATCGGGTAGGTCTGAGAATCGGCCAACATCTATTTTTCAAACCCTTAATAAATATTTATAAATACAACCCTTAATAAATACAACCACTAAATATTTTTGTTGGCGATACGTAGTTCGCTGGGTCAGCTAGTAATATAAAAAATTCTCATGTCGCGGTGTTTGTTACCAAACTCCTCCGAAACGGCTGGACCGATTTTTATGAAATTTTGTGTGCATATCGGGTAGGTCTAAGAATCGGCCAACATCTATTTTTCATACCCCTAAATGATAAGGGTGACCCACCCCTAAATATTTTTGTTGGCGGTACGAAGTTCGCTGGGTCAGCTAGTACCCATTATATTATTCTTATTAAATAGACCGTGATGAAATGATTCCTTTGTGTCTTTTGACATAAGGACCGCAATAACGAAATTAAGTGACGAAACGATGCGTAACTGTAGCGTTACGTGACTGACTGTTGCCTCACAGTATAAGTTCTAAACTTGCAACGGGGTACCAGAGCGTGGAGAGGAGTGAGGAGGATGGATTAGGATTGTTTCGTGACGGCTTAATTGGAACAGCGGTGAGAACCTTCGTCCTGTACAATGCTTGTCAAGTAGAATGTATCGTTAGATTGTTGCCAAAGCTTTGGAAAGATTTACCATCCTGTATTAGAAATAATATATAAAAAATATTTTTAAAGAACCTATTTCAAACGCCACTATAAAGTAATTTTAGTTTTGTACTCGTATTTTGAAGTCGGGCTAGCGTCGCGCATCGGTTTCATCGTTTCTATTTAGGCCCGCCCGTGGCGTTTGAATTCGGTTATATTATTATTTTCCCCTTCTCTGAGAGGAGACCTGAGCTCAGTAGTGAGACGTTAATGGGTTGCTCATGATGAAGATGATATTGTTATTTTAAGCTTTTATAGTGTGTGACAGTTTTGATTGCGCGGGCGGGTTATTATAGTGAATAATTAGAATTACTATGTTGTTATCTAATTATTCACTATAATTACTATTCTTTTTTGTTACTTACTTGAATATAGGCATTGTTGGCTTTTCAATTCACAATTAGGTACCCTAGCAAGTTTTATAGCGCCCACGTCCGTACGTCGCGAATGCCATGCCATACTAACAACTAGTGCTCGGCAATCAGTGCAACTCAGTCGAACATGGTAAGTGTTCGTAACCGCGTGTCTAGTAGGTACTACATTTAAATCGGTGGTAATTTTTCATTATTTATATAACACTAAGTAAATAGGTACTGCTACATGTTATAATATTGTTTGAACTTGAAACAAATTACTCGAGCGGAGAGAACAACTTGAAGGTTATTTATTTTATATGAATTTAAGTAATTGGAGCAAGCCAATTTATCATCCAACTTACCAAACCAATAATACAAATTCTCTCTCCGGTAAATGATTGCGTTAAATTAATTAATTAGTTTAGTTTAAAGCATATTTTTAATTGTATAGATACAGCAGGTAAATATCACGAATCATTGTCTTTGTTGTATTCAATTGCATATATGTACTGACTACCTACTGGTTTTAATAATATTTTGTTCTTAACACTATACCGCTGTTGAAGAACTTTACAGTTCGCTGACGGTTCTTACGAGATATTATGCGTTTGGTCTGATTGTAAAGTATTTTACGTAAATCCTTTACAGATTGCGTGTAAACAAACCCTTTGAAGATAGAAAGTAAACAACGATCACAAGGGTTCCATTCAATCAAAAAAAAAACTTCTAATCTAGCCAGTGAGTTTGTTTACCTTTTGTGTAAGCTCTATTGAAAGCAAATAAAAAAGGATTGGCTTCTTTGTGTCTGTTAATTGGAGCAGCAGTTCAGATGCATCCCGTTCAGTCAATTAGGTCGTTAGGTACAAATACCGATCGGTAGTGGCTTCCCCTCAGTATTTATATTGCTCGATTGTTGGCCAATTTAATCCAGTTGACGTGCTGATTGTACGACAATTTGTCTGCTTTATTTTGTGTACAATAACCGTGTATGTACAACAAAATATTTTAAGTATAGTTAGTGTCTCCGTAGTGCCTTATAGAATCATGTCGCAGGTCCATTGTATTTATCCAAGCTATCCATACTAATATTGTAAACCAGTTTTCGCAAACGTGAATCTCGCGGATACCCTTTTAGCCTACGTCACTCTCGCGGTACTCAACTATCATCATCATCAACCCATCAACGGCTCACTACTGAGCGCAGGTCTCCTTTCAGAGAAGGGTTATAGGCTATAGTCCACGCGCTGGCCCAATGCGAATTGGCGGACTTCACACACCTTCGAGAACATTAAGAAGACTCTCAGATCACCCTTGAAGCAAGTGCTATTTAATTGCTTAAACGCACTTGACTCCGAAAAGTCAGAGGTGCGTAGTGCGTACCCCGGGATCGAACCTGCGACCCCCCGAATAGGAGAGCACAGTCCTAACCACTAGGCTATCACTGCTTACTAAATCAACTCAACTCAACTATACCCATAAAAAAATCACGTCGATTCCTATCCATGTTGCGATGTGATTGAAGGACGAACACAACAATTTCGCATTTTTAAGATAAGTTTATTAATAAGGATGTGACAGCAACTCTTAACGAAGTTTGGCACAGTGATAGCCTGTATCCTGTATAGATGGATATAGGATATTTTTTATCTTGAATAAATTGAGAGCTCCCTAATCCACTAAGAATAATGCCCGTTTTTACCAACCTTACCTGAACCATCCCCTATGTGAGTTCTTTACGTAGTTAGCCCCTAAATACAATCCCCTACCCAATGTCATTTCCACCTTTAGGTGTTCCCTAAAAGGTACGTGAAAACGAAATTGACAGAAAGTGTCACTTAACGCTTAGGTAGCCCGTAAAGTTAGGCAACGTTGGTGAATATGGGCGTAAGTGTCTATAGTATAGTTACTAATATTATAGGCTTGACAAATAAAGTTGTTCGATGTTGTATTTAGTTCGGTAAGTATAACTAGTAAAAAGCTGTGGAAGGCAAGTTGAGGGAAAGCTATCGATGTTCTGGTTGCTAAGTAATTGGTCGCGTCCCCTTGAGACCTCGGTTGCCTGTCAGTATTTTCTTCTCGATATCCGTAGTGGTTGCCAAACCGCTTAACCTAATTCATTTTCATGTCTACTTTCGGGAATCTCTTTTCTTGTCAAAAATGAAAGTTCACACTTTAGAGTTATTAATAATAAAAATCGTACACGAATAGAGCTCTTGTGGACTTCTTTTAATCCTGTGAGTAATTTTTTATTCGATGATAAATTAGCCTTTGACTGCGATCTCACCTAGAGATAAGTGATGACGACGTAGGAAGTGGGCTTGCTTGGAAAGGTTATGATCCCTAGTTGGTATTGTCGTAAATTATGACTATTGCCTTATTTCCATGTTGCCCAGAACCTCGTACTTATAAAACTGCAGCGCTCACTACTGCGCCAGAAGGGTCATCATATTATTTAAGCTAATCATTTTAATTATTATTTCCAGTAAATAAATATTATGACTGTGTGCGGAAATAGTTTGGAATTGCAGTCTACCAATAATAGTATTGACACAGCATTGAAATTGTAGAGTGGGTTGTAGGAATCTAGGTCAAATAACGACCTATTTATATACCGGAAAGTTATTGCCATGTTTAGATCATTCGTGAAACTGGACTTCATAACAATAACAACAAAAGCATTTTGTACTTTCGCTTACCTTGCAGGAAATAATTTATTTATTTAATTATAGACTAGCACTTGACTGCATTTAAGAAATTTAATATAACAAGCTTCAACGGTGAAGGAAAACATCGTGAGGAAACGTGCACACGTGAGAGTTCTTCATAAAGTTCTCAAAGGTGTGTGAAGTCTGCCAATTTGCATTGGGCTAGCATGGCCTATAATCCTTCTCAGAAAAGAAACCTGCGCTCAGTAGTGAGCCATTGAAGAGTTGCTGATGATGATGATAACTTGACTGCAATCTCACCTGCAGGGTGAAAAATATAATAATATAAATCATTGAAGCACAGCATCAATGTCAAAACATGGTTATGGCTTCTCGTATCATTGAGACTGTCCTTAAAGGATCGTTGGACAAAAAAAAGGTTCTGACATTGATGCAGTACACTATCGGTAAAAATTCAAATATTAAATATTTAATTCAAGGGCAATTATTAAATATGGCAATTATTAATTATTTCAATCAGTATAACGTAGTCAAAGGAAGACTGCTATGGCCGTATAGATTGCTAGATTACCATAGATATTCAAATTAATCGCATTATAAGTATGACGCACCACTAAAATGTCGATAGTCCTGAAAAAGCTTACGTGGTACCAGTTATATGGACTGTAACGATATCGATCCTTAAGGATATTTTTCGATGTGAGATGTGAGACAATTCTTACGTGATCGAGCTGCTGGTATCTGAAGATATATAAGTTGCAACGCGCTTGCCTAGAAAATGCCTCTTGACACTAATGAATTAAGTTAAGTAGTTGGAAAAACGGAAGCTGGAAGGGCACTCCAAATTCTTGATAACATTATACTGCAATACGTTAAGGTTATATAAAGCGTTATAAAGTGAAATATATAAATTTTCAATTTTCACCACAAGTGTGGTTAAATTTGTATTTAGAATTTTTACTTAAATTCCACGCCGATAAAATAATAATTTATTGTTAGCACTTGACTCATTTTAATTTTAAATTTTATATAATTATCTAATCAATAAAATTCTCATGTCGCGGTGTTTGTTACCAAACTCCTCCGAAACGGCTGGGACGATTTTTATAAAATTTTGTGTGCATATCGGGTAGGTCTGAGAATCGGCCAACATCTATTTTTCATACCCCTAAATGATAAGGGTGACCCACCCCTAAATATTTTTGTTGGCGCTAAGTTCGCTGGGTCAGCTAGTATATAAGCCATGCTTTTAAAAGCGGACAACAAACACCTTAAGTAAATGTTAAAAATTTGTGAAGAACAAGGCAGGTAATTCTCGGCATCGAGGGATCTTTTTAGAACTCGAGGGACAATCGAGTAGCTAGAGCCACCTAATCCCTGTAATCTCCCTTTCCCTTTTAAGATTGGGTCAGAGCGACGCGGACTTTTGTTTACAAGTGTATTTAAGTGTATCTTTTTAAATTCTAACAAAGCAGAAGTTACTATTATCGTCAAAATTGTGTTTTGACGATAATAGCGGTTCTTTAAACAGAAAAATACAGTGCAGAGAGCGTTCTCCCGTCCGTTGGTGGCTGTGCTCCTTTAGAGAGGGCAATACCTGAAACACTAAACCTATAAATGAAACAACATAAAATTGCCTGACCGTCTGACCCTTACGTGCAACTCGCCCTTAGACGACAGCTTACGACGACGAAGAAGAGAGAACTTTACTTACTTAACTTTAAGTGCATTATCCTACTTCCTACTAAACTAATCTATACTTATAATAATATTATTATAAATGCGAAAGTTTGTGAGGATGGATGGATGGATGGATGAATAGATTGATGGATGTTTGTTACTCTTTCACGCCACGACGAATGAACCGATTTGGCTGAAATTTGGAATAGTGATAGCTCATACCCAGGATTAACACATAAGCTACATTTTATCCCGGAAAATTAAGGAGTTCCCGCGGGAATTAAAAACTAATGCACGTGGAAGAAGTCGCGGGCATCATCTAGTTTACAATAAATTCACTCTCAATTTTATTCTGGTGGAAGGTTTTCTCCGTGGCTAGTTACCACTCTACCGTCAAAAACGTGCGCCAGGCGATTTAGTGAATTGGAATACGATGTCTTGTAGAAACTGATCTAATTTACACTGCCATATCCCTTTCAAGTTAAGTACTCACTCGTCACTCACCCTCAGCTGAGATCGTCAAGGGTTAACTTGTCATCGAATAAAATAAAATAAACTTTTGAAAAACTAATACTACTTAGGGAACTCAATCAAGTTTATTCTCACTAGTGTAAGTTTAAAAGGCGACCATTATTGAATAAGCATGTTGCTGGAAATCCATTTAGTAAAACAAGCCCGCTTCGAGAGGCAATTTCCTCACTCGTTGTCAACGCGTTGCTTCCGTTTGAAAAGTTCACTGCTGACGCCATTGAGTTTGATCATAGATCAACTGATTTCATAAACATGTAAGCTTGGGACTAATTTATTTTTTATGTAAACATAGAGGCCATTTGGATATTTTCTCGACGTCAAAAGTCGACAGGCCTTTTCTAGACAAGCGCGCTCCAACTTGGGCTGCACCTTACTCACTCATCATGTGTGATTGCAGTCAGTATATATATAGTTATAATATATATATAGCAATATATATATATATATATATATATACAATGTATATATATCTAATATATATATATATATATAGTTTTTGTATTAATCATAGTGGCCTGTGACTTGTGAGAAACACGGCGGGAACAAAGGGGTTATTTAATAAAATCAAATGCACGTGCACGCTTGACATAATACGAGTAGGTACAATACAATATCATAAGACAGAGACACATTATTATCAAAGTCACATTGTCACCGGTCGATTGTTCTGCTCATCGGATGCAAGGTAACTATCATAAAGGTAATCTTAGACTCAAGGCACATTGCGGCATAATCGAAGCGAAACGTGCACATGCGTAAAGCAAAATAAATGAGGTGCATAATGCGAGCACCAATATATTTTTCAATACATTTACTCGTAAAATGAATCTTATTACATCGCTGTCAATACAGTTTTTTGGTTTAAAGAAACCTGTTTTTTTACTTTTTAAATTCGGGTGATATCCTCTTCTTTAGATTCTTCTTTATTAGCCCTTCACTTCGTCTATCGTTGGACATTGACCTCTTTATATGCCGGCATTCCTCTCCACGGCAGCTTGATGTTATCGTCGTACTAGCAGGATCCTCCCGTTTCCACATTTCTCTTCCCGGTACGTGATCTCTATTCAAGAACCAAACGAATCCATCAGTCATCTGTCGTCCTACAAACATTTATAAGCCTATCTCCACAATTAGCTAGTATGAAATTACCTATAAGTAAAATTAGTTACGCCTTGAGAAGTCTAGCTAAACCTTTACCTACTGCGGGGACCGCGCGTAATACACACATCAAAAGTGTCTAGGGATCAACATATATTTTTGCAATAACTTTTCTCCTGATTGATATTAATTAAAATTTTCTTTAAGGATTCATCAAATAAAGTGTTTTCGTTTGTCACAGTAACGATAAACCAAGTCAGCTTTGCATTAATAAAGAAATTTGCCATTTTCCTAATAAAGGGATTTTTGACATTTGAACCACTAACATTAAAGTTCGAAAAAAAGACTGAAATAACAGTTTTCTTTAAAATTTTATTGGGTAACTTAAACAATTAATAATCCGTGTTTCTACCGCGAACACTAACAACACAAGAACATCGGTTTGGCATACTCAAAATGAGTTCATCCAAATCACGCTGTGGAATGGCCGCCCATGTTCGTTGCAACAACAAAAAAAGGTCTTCTTGCCACTGGATACCCTCCATATTCGGCAGAGCTCTTCTCTGTAGCATATCCCATGCATGCTCAATCGGGTTCAAGTCTGGCGACTGAGCAGGCCAGGGCAGGACATTGATGTTAGCTGCGGCGAGAGTCTGTCTTACAACTCTTGCGGTGTGCGGTCGTGCATTATCATGCATTAACTGAAATAAGGGACCGATTTGCACTTGTAGAGGAACGATGACGTCTGATACAATCGTCTCAGCATAAATTTGAGCGTTGAGGTTGCCTCTGATCCAAATCAACTCAGTTCTTCCGCCGATCCTAATACCCGCCCATACCATGATGGTTCCACCACTATAAGGATGGACTTCCTGGCAGGATTTTAATCGCTGATTATGAAATTATGAAATGCACCAAAAAGGACCCATATAAATTTATAAAATCATAAATTTATTACAAAGCCACATCTCAATCTCAAGAAATCCGCATAAAAATGCTTGATCCCTAGACACTTTTGATGTGTGTATTTTTACATGCTTTTATGTAAATTGCAAGGTATGCATGTTTTTGTTTTTGTATTGTATGTTTAGGTCAAATCTTGCAAGATGAATTAGAACCCCTTCCTGGTTTCCGATTATTGAGCTGAAATTTTGCGTGTATGTATATGTAAATCGGATGACAATGCAATATTATTGTAACATGGAGCTGATATGATGATGGAGCCGGAATAAGGCTATCGGAACTTTGTAATAATACAACGTAACTCATCGAATTTGGGCTCGTTTGATCCGTCTTGACAAGTACTCTGGTCCTAGATGATATCCAGGGTCTTACGATGGAGCTGCAAGGTGGCTATGGGAACTCTGTAATAAAACGACGCTACCCCACCAAGTTTGGGCTCGTTTGATTCGAATTAACAAGTACTCTGATCCTATATGACATCTAGGGTCTAATGATGTAGCTTCTAACCAAAAGCTTGTATTTAAAAATGAAATTTTTTAATTTACACTTGTTTTAACGTACACTCAATTTTATGTACTACCTAACTTAGCACTCTACCATGTTTAGCGGTTGACATCGTCATCGTCCCCTTGTTCATGATGCAAACACAATGAGTGTCAAATGAGGCGCGAGCTAGTTACTGGGTTAGCTTTGTGCTCGCCTCAAGCTGGCGTTCTACTAACCTACTGGCACGGCTAAAGCACAAGCTCTATACATCCTAGCAATAATAATATGTATCTACTACATAATTAACAAAATATATGTAATTACAATTAGTAATTGCTAGTAATTAATTTTTGGGTATATACAATTTCGAGATTGCAGTTGGCATCAAACTGTCAGTTTTTATGTTATTTTTAACCCCCGAAAAAGAGGGGTGTTATAAGTTTGACGTCGATATCTGTCTGGCTGTGTGTCTGTGTGTGTGTGTGTGTGTGTGTGTGTGTGTGTGTGTGTGTGTGTGCGTGTGCGTGCGTGCGTGCGTGCGTGTGTGTGAGTGTGTCTGCCTGTGGCATCGTAGCTCTCAAAGGGATGGCCGATTTCGATGCGGTTTTGCCGCTTTTCGATGCCAGTAGGTATAATTTAGCATTATACACATAGCCCGGCCATACACATATCGGGGGTGTTTTAAATTTTCAATTTCCACTTGTGTACGTACTAGCTGCTGCCCGCGACATCATTCGCGTGGATTTAGTTTTAAAAATCTCGTGGGTACAATTTTTCGGGATACAAAGTAGCCCATGTCACACAGCTCTGTTGCGGCGTGATTGAAAGACAAACCAACAAACAAACACACTTCTGCATTTATAATATTATTATGGATAGTATGTTATGTTTTGTTTTGCTGAGCGAATTGGCTTTGAACATTGAACCTCATGGCTCTCTATTTAGATATCAACTAGACTCTTAGTGACTAGAAGTAGCCTGAGAGGTTGCCTCTGCCTGAGAGCTGCCTTGAGGAATATTTTATTGGATTCTGTATTGTTCAAAGGAACCTCTTCCGAATCGTGCCGTTAAGTGGTGACGGAGGAGCGGACTTATATATAATTGAGCAGCCTCATTTTATCGTAAGTCAAGGTTGCTTGGCCAAGACTTGGTACGGAAGGTACAAAGCTTTTGATACTATTAAACCTACCTAGTAGGTACATGAGGTCATGATTGCGTTATCGTAATCATCATAATTTGCCTTCCTCGAATTGAAGTTTGGAGGCCATCAAGCGAATAGCTTCTCTATTTTAAGCCACCTCTTTTGGGTAACTAAGTAATCCCTGTCCACCACCTTATAATATCGTCTAACCACTTGCGTCTTTGGCGACGTGGAGCTCTCTTGTCTACAATCTCTCCTTCCAACAATAGTCGTATGAATGAGAATTAGGCTCTTCTCTGTGTATGTTCCAAAGTTTTTTACGCATGATGGTGGACATGTCATCTCTTTTTGGAACGTAGTTCCTTATCGCGCGATGCGAAAGGGTATGGGCACGGTAATATTATCTGTATAATGGGGCTAGACGGAAAAAATTAAGACTAAATTGAACCGACACTTTTTTGAATGTGAATTTGGCATTGTGTTCAATATTTTCACACTACAATATAAGATCTCCGTAGATATGCACTTCTTGTGGTTTCTACAGTCGCGTTAAGGTCGATGGTTCGAATCCCAGCTCGACAGACTGAATTTTCTATTTTGTATTTTATTTTAAATAATTTCTACATGTGGAATTTTTCCCTAATTTTTTTATTTTTATTATTAATTTATTATTAAAAGAAACTTCGTTCCAACCGAGTGTTCCACGACACTCACGCATTTTTTTTGTTGACGCGAAGAATGCGTTCCAAGTCTGCCAGTTTGTCAGATGCGGATTGTTTAATAGTAGGGGAGCCCAAGCGGGGATTTCGGGATTTACTAAAGCGCGGCAGATTAATATACAGGGGGATACCTTGTACCCGGTAAAGTACCTCCACGAAACATGAGGCACATATATAAGGCCGCCCGTGAAGGATACAGGATCAGATTAGTAAAAAAAAATTGACCATCAGAAATTCTCGAGCGCGTCAGATTAAGGTAGGGTGAGTTAATTACATCCTAAAAAGTATATATTCCACTAATCTGACAATTTGAGAGTGACGTAAAGAAAGGGGAGGGCAACAAAGTTGTAAAAAAAAAACGTTATCTCGACATTCTCGAGCGTAGCTAAATTTTTTTTATTTTGAAGGAAATAATTCAAGAATAATGAAAAATATATAATCTGACGATTTCCGCAAGCCGAAATAACAAAAATTCGTCGATAAAGTTAAATGCGTGCAGCTGCGTGATGCCTACATTTCCTTCTCCGCGTTTCTATTCCTCTCTCACTCTTTCTCTATCTATTACTCTCTCACTCCGTCCCCACTCTGGTTTCTGCTGCCATGACGCCATCACAGCTGATCATAAAGACTCGTTCGTAGCATGCTGTTTACAACGTGTTTCCAACGTTTTGGCTTTTTTTGTTATTTTAATATTATTTGTGTGAATTAAAAGTTATAAATATTTAATATGAGTGATATAAATTTAAAATGTGTATTTTGTGGTGAAAGTACCTCACAAAAAACAATAAAATTTACGGTAATTTTACCGTAAATTTTATTGTTTTTTAAATGTTTTTAAACATTTAAAAAATGTGTAAATATTTTGGAATATCGTCGAAGCAAGCCGGTTTTCCGACAGTCTCGAGGAACATATGATGACCTCGAATTGTCGATGGAATCATCATTAAATGATTTATATCACGCACAGTGCTATAAATTATTTACTGCAATTAAAAATAGTGTTCTATGAAACTTCTATCAGACTTTCGAGCTGAGAGAGCTCAAATGCATAGAAATATTATTTCTTTGAACTCAGCGAGCTCAAAATATCACATAAATTATATTTTGAGCTCAAAAATGTCATAAGTACAATTTTAAGCGCCCAGGAATGGAATTAGCGGGAAGTTGCAGGGATGGCCTTTAAGGTGAACCGTTTTTCTAATTTTTTTTGTCAGATCAGTCGAATCCCTCTAGATAATCGTCAGATTATGAGACAGTACGTTTAGAACATAAAGATGAACCATATATATCTTAATCTGACGCGCTTGAGTATTTCAAAATGGCGAATTTTTTTTGCACATTATGAAAATGGCCGCGAGTATGCGTCCCATCGAAATTGTCAGATTAGTGAATGAGAGCTTTTTTTTGGTGCACTTAACACTCCCTTAGAAAATCTGACGCGCTCGATTAATTTTTTTTTTTTTTTCATTTTCAACCCTTACATACAACCACCCGCATCATGCAAACGATCAGATTAACATACGTACATTATTAACAATACGTAGGGGATTGATGCTATCAATATCTGACGCGCTCGAGGATGTCCATGCAACAGTTTTTTTTTACATATTTAAAAATCTATAGCCGCTTCCCCCACCGATGTAAAGGTATATATCATATAACATTTTTTTCTTCTTATCATCTAAGCTTTGCAAATTGCAACCCAATAGGTCTTTACGACGCTCGAGTAAATCCCCATTTAGCATCGTGGGCTCCCCTACTATAAGAATGATTGCTGGAGTGTGACGATCGCAATCACCTCTGATGCATCACTCATCACTCTCTCGCTATTGGTTGAAATACATTGATGCAGCAAGAACGAAATAAATTCAGCCAATCAAATCTCATTGCGATATCCACAGTGTAGCAATTCTTTTTGGACAATACTACAGCGACTAGGGTAAAACCGGGACAGATCCAAATGCCAATGGGATAAGCTATTCGCTTGTAAATGCGATTATGTCGCGGGCAAACGCGACAAAGGCTTCAAAGTTTCAGACGATAGAACTAATTAACAGTTGCATAACTTATTAAATAAAAATAAAAAATATTCATAGCAAATTTTTCAAGGTAAACAAATAGTTTTACAATTAGGAGTTCATTTCAAAAAGTGAGGAATTTTTCCCGATTTTAACCTTGACATGACCAACTTACAAACCAGGGAACGCATTCTTACAGCGAACTTTAAAACCAATATCTTATTCTTCAGTGTAAATTATGGCTAAGCCAAATGTATGTTGTCCAAAGGCCCAGATAGTACAGACCTACAAATCGGTTGGCAGCTGATAAGTGATTGATGTTGCTTCTCATTAATATCATTACGCTATAATATTGATGCTAAATACATTTTGCCTTGTAACGGTTCGGAGAAAATGTACCTACCTACTTACCTATCTATGTTATCAAAATAGCAAAACGAGAACCCATTATGCAAATAACAAATCTCTTCGTCGACAGCAAAATAACAGGTTAATGTAAACTGATTGTAAATATTGAACATGGTGAGGTATAGTAATCTTATTTATCTATCTATACTATACATAATATATCCTTACTAATATTTATGCGAAAGTAAGCCTCAAAATAGCCCAACGGTTAAAGGTGCGGACTGAAAACTGAAAGGTCGCAGGTTCGAATCCCACCCGTTGCACTATTGTCGTACCCACTCCTGACACAAGCTTTCCGCTTATTTGGAGGGGAGAGGAGAATATTAGTCAAGTTCAACTTGGTTGATATGTAACGTGAATCGTGATTTTTTGCATGATAATAGTTGAGAACTTGGAGATACCTTTTATCCCGGAAAAACATAATACCGCGGGATTTTTAAAAACTTAGCTTCACGTGGACGAAGTCATGGGCAAACATGGGCACTAGTAGTATATTAAAACTGAAGAGTCAACTTTACTGTAGAACCGTCGTCTCTGTACTTTGATAATATTTGCTAAAAACTGATTGTTGTACACTTTAGCAAAATACAATAAGATTATTTTTAAAAACTTTGTGTCAGTCTTTTTGAACACGCTAATCTCACAAACTACCTGACGAATTTTCCTGGGGCTTCTACAACGTAGTTCAGCAAAGCTTGGGGGGCAACATATAAGCTTTAGTTCAACAAAATCGGCTCACGGAATGAAAATATAAACTTTAGCAGTCTGCTAAGAGTTCTTAAAGAAGTTATAAGGTGGCGCTTCATTATTTGATTTCTACACTAAACCTAAATCTATACAATATAGAGGAACATTGAACACCTGCTAGTTACAAATTAAAACTCATCAGGTGCAAAACATAAAATACTAGTATTTATTTGCGTTCTGCCAATTACATATTTAATGATTTCTCTGAAGGATTCGCTCAATACTTAATCATCTTTATGAAACACACTTTGTTATTCGCTTTCGGTGGCATTGAAATAAAGTACCTACTCGTATTATTGGATATTATTATGAAGACTAGTTTTTGGAGCTTATCGAATTGAAAACTGGTACCTACTCTGAAATTGCATGCATTAGAGATAAACTTATTTAATAGTAATTATTATTTATTATTATAAACTCGTACTGTTCCGTTAAGTCTATTTGGCTTTATAATTGCAAACAAACGTACAGAAAACAAACATGAGAATTAAACACATCGTACAATATACAAAATAACGGCCTACTTGCCACACGCGAGGACTAAAGTGTCTTGCAACAAAGAAACACAAAGAGTTTGCCTTTTATTCAGCAGTGAGTAATGGTAGTATCACTCTAAACCCTCGTACTAAAGGAGGACTTAAAATAGACGTAGAGAGAGTAGCATCCTGAATAATTTTCCCTTTTGTATGATTTTAATTTCATTTGCGCAATAAAATATTGTGATAGTTGCGCCGTTTTGTGGTGCGAGGGCTTTCTAGTTTTCTCTCATAAGTCATTGTGTAAACTGCAATTCTATCCTTTAGCTGTAAGCGGAAAGGTTGACGAGAATATATGGGCCAGTTGTCTGGTCGAGCTTAAGTTACGTGCTCAGAGTGCATATATTCGTTTTACTATCTCTATAATTATGATTTCTAAGTTGCTTTACAATTTTAACTTCAAGTACTTCACTTCATACATTCGTATTATTTAAATTGTATGAAGAAATTTATGTTTTCTATACAAACCGAATAAGTTTTTGATTAATATTTACTATCTTACTTTTTTTCTTTTTTTATATTATGGATAGTTTTCTAAGCCGAATACTGAAAATCCTATGGAATATTAAGACCATCCTAAATATATAGTGACTTCTTTCTTACTTTTGTTGTATTTTATCACACTCCTACAATCTACATGTGGAATGTATGGCCAGACTTTGTATGATATACCCGACATCCTGTGACCCAGTTTTCTGCTCCATCATTCTGATCCTCCTTCTCGATCCTCGATCATCATCTATCTAACACCTACACTCATCGAGACCATTCTAATGAGCGCAAACACACTAAAACGCAGAAAATGATTGTAATGGTTATCTTAAATAAAATTAGATATTATTATAAAATAAAATATAGATAATCTTAATCTTTATTATTACCAAACTAAAGAACATTTTACTAAAGAAAACAGGTAAATAAAAATACACTACTGTTTTTTTTTAAGAAAATTGTTTGTATCACAATGTTACCCACAAATGGGGTATACTTTAGAATAGAACAAAAATCTGATTAGTAATAATTAATAAATCTTCGTTAATTTTTTCTTGTAAATTCCTCTTTTTAATATAATTATGAAAAAGATATTGTTTAGTTACTTTTTACGTCAAATTTGTAGTAATGGTAGGTACACGTCTATGACCATCGCAGTTGGGATGAAAATCATTCAGTTGTATAATGCTTTCACATTCGTTCAATCGCTTACGCGATAACTTCCCAACCCTATAAATTGTCTTTGGTTAACATTCGGCCATTATTGTTTACTCGAGTACTCAAGTAAGGAAATCTGGACTATATATATGCTGTAAGTTGCTGAGGGTTGGGTATCCCGCAGCTGCTGCAGCAGCACTTGATGCTGCAGCATCAGCTCAAGGTTACCGTGCCTTGACAATAATCCTAATAATCCATACTACAATATGGATAATACACACATAATACAATCCCAATAATACACACAGTGTAACAGTAAACCAAGTTGTAAATCAATCGCATCTGTGAAAGTTTGTAAGTCTTCGTCTTGTAAGTAAGTCGTTGTTCGTAGTAAGTTGTTCGTAAGTCTTGTCACTTCGCCTTCGACTTCGGGCTGTCACAGTTAACGCACCTATTCTGTTCCCAAGAAAATTAAAATTAAAACCGTTCCTGTGCCACAATAAGGTGTTTTATTGGAAAATCAGCAAGCACCCAGCGAATCCACGCAGTTGGGAAAAACTTCGTGGACTCGAGTCCGAAGTCGAAGTCGGAGTGGGAGTTTAATCAATTAGGAAATGAGCTGACGATCTTCAAACGTCTGAACAGATTTTCATAAATTATAGCTAAGAAGCATCTCGATCACGTCAGATCAGAACAGAAAAAAACCGCATTAAAATTGGTCCATTCATTTGGGAGCTATGAAGAAACAGACGTTAAACTTACAGCACTCCTCTTTTTGCGTCGGGGGTTAAAAATTTATGATTCCCTTAGGCTCTTACCAGCGTTTTACGCGCGAGTGTGGAAACGCGCGTCATTATCTGGACGGAATATATGTAGCTCTAGCATCTCGGGAACGCGCGAGTGTCTACGTGCGAGTCGACTCGAGCGTAAAACGCCTCATCTGGACAGGCTCTTAGGTTAGAAGAATGCGATGTGCCAATATTGAAAAGCGTAGTACTTGATATGATATAAACAATGAAAAAAAACTAAACGAAAATCGGTTCATCCGTTTGGGAGCTACCAGACCACAGACAGATACACAGATACACAGACAGACACGTTAAACTTATAACACCCCTCTCTTTTTGCGTCGGGGGTTAAAAATAGAATGCATCTAGTAACTAGATAATTGATATTATGAACTAGATTCTAGTTAATAATATTAGGTTCGCTCGATCTGAAAAAATAATAATTAACCAATCTAACCAACTGCTCGATGTGTACACACGTGCAACGCACATGTGATGCGCCGATGCGAGCGACGACGCAGGCGTTGCATGTGACCATTTTTACAGTTCCGTACCAAAATGGTAAAAATGGAACCCTTATTACCCTTACCCGTCCGTCCGTCCGTCTGTCAAAGTCGATTATTTTAGTAACTATTAAAGCTATTGACATGTTTGGAATAGTTGTTTATTAGTGGCCCTACATCATTGGAATAAAAAAAAATTGAAAATTATTTTTAATTTAATTAAAAAAGGAGGAAAATCGAGGGTTTGAAATTTCAAAGTAAGAATAACTGTACCGAGTGGATTATCATATGAAAGGGCTTTACCTATAAATTCTAAAACAGATTTTTATTTATTTTTATACATAATATTTTTTAATTAATCGTGCAAAATGTCGAAAAATATACCGTTCTCCCCACCTTTGAAGTTTACCAATCGAAAAATCAGAAATAATTATGGTCAATAGAAGTTTATAAATAATATGTAAAATATAAAATATGAAAAATAAAACCAACGCTCTAACTAGCATAGCATGTACCTACTCAATCCATGCAAATAAATGATTTGATTTGATTTGATAGCATAGTTTTTTATATCTATATATATAAAAGAAAGTGGTGTTAGTTACACTATTTATAACTCAAGAACGGATGAACCGATTTGGCTGAAAATTGGTGGAGAGGTAGCTTAGAACCAGGAGACGGACATAGGATACTTTTTATCCCGTTCGACCGCGTTTCCGTCAAGTCACTATAAAACGTGGTATAACAAAAACGCATCTGACATGGAATAACAAAACGCAAATGACAATGGAATAACAAAACGTAAATGACAGCTAAACGTAATTTTGTCTTTGGATAGGTATGGTAAAAAATTTGACAATTATAAAAAGTGTTATAATAAAGCATTACTGATATTATAAATGCGAAAGTGTGTTTGTTTGTTGGTTTGTCCTTCAATCACGTCGCAACAGAACAGCGGATTGATGCGATTTTTGCATGGGTCTGGGTTCCTCAGACCGGGAGAGCTACTTTTTATCTCGGATAATGAAAGAGTTCCCGCGGGATTTTTAAAAACTAAATCCATGCGGACGAAGGCATCAGGGCATCAGCTAGTTAACAATAAAAAAAAAAATATGAATAAGCAAATTAATATAATATTATCCTTTTACTTGAATACTTTTACTTCTGGAGTACGGAAGCCTCGGTGCGCGAGTCCGACTCGCACTTGGCCGGTTTTTTATAAATGCAGGATTAACTATGTACGAACTAAAAATAGTTGAAGTCATTGAATTATTATGTACTAAGTTAGCCCAGGTGGAGCGACGACATCGTGGTGCCAAACCGAGGCCTCTAGAAAATCATTCAAGATACCTTTTCCAGTTGTAGATATCTATCGATTGTTAAAAAAAGATTTTAATTAAGTTATATATATTTAAAAGTGGCAAGAAAAAAGAAACGTACTTAAATTTTTAAGTCCGTTATTTTCGTACTTTAGGTACCGATTCAAATAATTCCTGGCCAAGCTCTTACCTCTCCACTTTTTTTTACTTTTAAAGATTTATTCGCGGAAATCCAGTTTAATTTGGCAGGATAATAAATCCGCTTGCAAGTTCTATCGGACTCGAGTGGACCAATTCGAGAGCCACTAAATCTTAATTCGATCCGACCGAACTGCACTATCCAATTAATGACTATCTATTCAAACTACATTTATTTTTGCTCCAAAAATACTAAAGATGAAAAGAATATGTAAAGTAGGGCACTGCAGCCCTATTTCACACGTCAACTTTGCATCAATGGATAGCCTGATTGTGCAAGATGATTCTAAATAATATTATAATTATTTATAAAGGTTAAGTGTAAATTAGCTGAAATATGAAATCCTACTAATATTATAAATGTGAAAGTGTGGATGTTTGGATGTTTGGATGTTTGGATGTTTGTTACTCAATCACGCAATAACGGCTGAACGGATTTGGATGAAATTTGGCATGCATGTAGCCTTTGACATGGAAAAGAACATAGGCTACCTTTTATCCCGATTCCTTAAGGAGTTCCCGAGGTAAAATTGAAATTTTTTTACGAGCTAAGCCGCGGGCAGACAGTTTTGAAATTTGGTATGCATGTCACCTATGCTATTGAAAATGCTATACTTTCTATACCGATCTCTCAAATAGTTCCTGTGGTAAGATTAAAAATTGTTAACGAGCGAAGCGAACCAGTAATTCATTTTTATATCATTCTAGCTTTTCGCCCGCAACTTCGTCCGCGTGTAATTCGGTTAACACGCTCTAAACGTGTTTTCCCGTAGGAATAAGATGTTTTTCCGGGATAAACAGTAACCTATGCCTCTTTTCTGACTACAAACTATCCCTATAATCCGCTATAATTTCAAAGCTATCTGCGCTATTTCTTCTATTACAGCGCAAGCGATAGCATGGGTGTAAATTTTATTCAATTTTTTATTACTTTCACATTTATCATTTTTTTTTTGGATCCAATTCTGAAGTCCACGCAGACGAAGTCGCGGGCAGAAGCTAGAATATTACAAAGGTGAAAGTTTGTATGTTTGTTACTCAATCATGTCGCAACGATTGAACCGATTTGGCTGACATTTGTTACAGATAGATTGTAGTCTGGAATAGCACATAGGCTACTTTTTATCCCGGGAAATAAGAGAGTTCCCGCGGGAGTACAAAACCTTAATCCACGCGAACGAAGTCGCGGGTATCAGCTAGTTAATAATAATTTCATCTCACCCAATTTACCCAAAATAATTAAATATTAGAATAGAATAGAATAGAAATGTTTTTATTCAAATAAACTTTTTTACAAGTGCTTTTGAATCGTCGATGAGTCTACCACTGGTTCGGAATGCCCTTCCTTATAGTTCCTTCCTTCCTAAATTATATACCTAACCCTACTTCCAGAATTAAGCAATCCATTAGTGAAAACTAAATGAAAATGAACAGAAGTTCCTGATATTTATAAAATCATTTTACGAAGAACTTTTTAAATATCTAACGTATATGAATTTAGTGTTCAGTTCTCACCGCTCGTTCGTTCAAAGCTGGGTAGAATCAGCTAGTTTCAGGACTTTCAGGCTATAATTCAAGCTGTAACTTCAAAATATATTTCGCATTAACTAAATCACGTCGTGATTAAAGGCATACGAAGAACGATTCGATTTCTTTTGGGCAAATTTTTCCCCGGACATTAATTTATAAACTTTCGGAGAAACCCCGACTTTAAGGACGATGGATGTAACTTCGAACACGATTCACGACTACTGAATTAAGACTTTCTGGCACGGGGCACCCACTCAGTGTGATGCTTGAAAGAGATATTCTAAGATCTACACCTACTGAAGGATGATAGCGTTATTATAATAATATGTCACCGAATAATTTTAAGGGCCTTTATAAAAAAAAAAAGCCGGCCAAGTGCGCGTCGGACTCGCGCACCGAGGGTTCCGTACTCCAAAAGTAAAAGTAAAACGATAATATTATATTAATTTGCTTATTTATCGTTAACTTTGTTTGTTTGCGTTGGTTTTATTTTTCCTGTAAAATATACATAAACCTCTATTGACCATAATTATTTCAGATTTTTCGATTGGTAAACTTTGGAGATAGGGGGGGGGGGGGGGGGAACGGTATTTTTTTCGACATTTAGGCCGATTACAAAAAAACTATTATATTTAGAAATAAATAAAAAACTGTTTTAGAATGCACAAGTAAAGGCCTTTCATATGATACCCCACTCGGAATAGTTATTTTACTTTGAAATTTCAAACCCCCGATTTTCCCCCTTTTTTAATAAAACTAAAAATAATTTTCGATTTTTCTTTATTCCAATGATGTTGGGCCACTATTATACACAACTATGCCAAATTTCATGTCGATAGCTTTAATAGTTACTGAAATAATCGACTGTGACAGACGGACGGACGGACGGAGAAAGTCTCACCATAAGGGTTCCATTTTCACCATTTTGGTACGGAACCATAAAAATAGGATAATTATAAACTGACTGAAAAGTGTGTACCTAATTGACTACGAGTGACAAGTAACAACCTATCAAACAAGGCTTTGTTAATGTTAATCACGGCATTAGTTTAAATTATTAATTTGGCTAGGCTGTGCGTATGCATCAGCTCAAAAAGTACTTCCATTTATAAATTAAATATTAAAAAATAACTCACGTATCTCATTGTTGGAATATTGTACTCAATTTGCATCAAACTATATAAGTAGTTCTGTTGCCTAACTTTGATGCAATGAATACGATACTCTCCGTTCTCTTATGAAATGATAGCATTAGAATCTCTATACATATAAATGAAGTTGAATTTTCCGTCTGTAGTAACTCCCTCATATTAAGCTCCATATGATATTGTTTTTTTTTGTAACTAAATATAATTTTTGTTTTTTTTCTGTCTGAACAATTTTCGTAACAGCAGATTTTTTCGATACTGTCACAAGAAGGTAGAGCATATTTTAAACTAATAGAGTAATCTAGACTACTAGGAAAATTAAACGGTCTAACAGGGTTTTAACTAAACCTAAATAAATCCACACGGACAAAGTTGCCAGCGTTAATTAAGTGATAAATTTTTATTCGAATAAGCTTTTTATTGGCACTCTAAATCATTATTTATTCTTCCACTATTGGTTAAATGCACAGTTTTTGCGAGAGTGCCGCAAATTCAGATGTTTGCAATGTACCTAATTATCACAAGTTTCGCAATACAGCCAACGCGAACGTAGTCTTCAAAAACTATCTCTCTTTACGTCGATTTCCTCATTGCTGAAGTTCAGTGACCCCTTTCCATTAATCACATAATGATAGGGGCTTTCCGGGGATAATAATGCAGTTAGTTTTCAGATCCTTCCGTACGCAACTAAACTTAGTAACTTAGGGATTTCGATTGTTAGATTGATCGATTTTAATTATTTTTTTAATTATTAATAATAATTTATCATTTAACAGATGTTAGTGATAACAATGTGTATCTCTGAGTCATGAATGAAACCAAAGGGCCCAATTTAGACTTCCTAAGTCCAGTTGGTTGAAGTGGGCCCAATTATGAACTTGGGTAAATCTTGCTTTATGCTATCGACTGGTATGCACTATCGCAACTAGTCAACGAGTCCCACAAATCCTCAATAGTGCAATGCTTTACTAAACTAAAATTTGAAAAGTCGATGCTTCAATCTCCACCCGTTGCAATATTGTCGTATCCACTCCTAAATCCTAACACAAGTGTTACGCTTACCTATTTGGAGGAGAGAGAGTAGTATTAGTCAAGTGACAAGTCCGACATGGCTAATATTCTTTAATATAATAATTTAATATAAAAAATTATTTTTAAAAACCGTCTTCAAACTCTCGCACCACTATACAAAATATATTATTTATTGTTGATAGTTCATAGTTCTTTATTGCATTTCACATGTAACAGGTAGGTACATATACACATGAGACCCTGTGAGGGTATAGCAAACAAAAAATATTACATTTAAAGATACATACACAGGAAATAAAATAAAATAAAATAATACAATAATAATTTAAAAACCGCTCGACCGATTTCGATAACATTTATATTTGAGCACTTGGGAAGTAAGTATACCCTTTCAAACAAAAAAGATTTTCCCAAATCGGTTCAGCTTCTTCGAGTAATCGGTGAAAATACATAAAAAAAGATTCCGACGAATTGATAACCTCCACCTTTTTTTTTAAAGTCGGTTAAAAATGAATCCCTGTTTCCCTTGGTCATGCCATAACTTGAGAACGACTTCACCGATTTCATAATATTTTTTTTAAAGTTTTCTAACACTTTGTAGAAGGTTCTTGTGGAATGAAAAGTTAAGAAAATTGTGCAAAAAATTGGATAATTTCAGAAAACTTAACGACTATTTTAACTTAGCGAGTTTGAAAGTTCACGTGTTTGATGTACATGTGAATTTAGCAGACAGCTGTTTTATTTTTTTGTAACAAAATAGGATTTTGTTTAAATTGACACAAATGATTTATTCCAGTTCGAATTGAATATTAATATCTAAGGCATTACGTCGCGGGTCAGCTAGTATTCTTTAAAATATCCCCCAAAAACTACCACGTGTCAATAAGGTCTCTATTGTTACAGCATCACGCCGGCTCAGTGAATATGTGGAACACTACGAGCCCCTGGAGTATGACGCTGAAGCCGTCCACGCACACCACAAACGAACCCGTCGGTCGGCCAACCCTCCAGACCTTCACATCAACTTTAAGGCCCACGGGAGGGAGTTCAAAATGCGTCTGCGACGCGACCTCTCTGCCTTTAGCGAAGATTTTAAGGTAACCTATTTCCTAATTTAAGGTAACCTATCTATAATATAATAAAACTGTAACAGGTCCAATTCTGTACATTGAAGATATTTTGAAAATTTTTGTTTGAGGGCACTCTATAATCGATACTGAAGCCAAAACAATTTTTTTTTAATTTTTTGTCTGTCTGTCTGTCTGTCTGTCTGTCTGTCTGTCTGTCTGTCTGTCTGTATCTTGGCCGCGCATCACGCCGAAACTACTGGACGGATTTAAATGAAACTTGACACGACTTAAGTTAATACTACGAGGTATAATATAGGATACTTTTTATCCCGAAATTCAGCACGGTTCCTTTGGGAGAGGGGATGAAAGTCAAAATGTGTATTTCGCTGTAATTCATTAAGGCGTATTCCGATTTAATCCATTCTTTTTTTGTTAGAAAGCAGGTTCTTTAGAGATTGTCCTGTAATTATTTCAAGGTCGTCAATTTCGTAGTACAGGAATTATAGACATCACAATCTTCAGTATAGGTCCAAATAACTTGAACCCCGGAATCTACAGGATACTTTGAATGAACGGCTCATCTTAAGCTGGCTTTCGTAATTTTTCGTATATAGCCATCGTGGATACTATTTTGTCAAAGTCAAACTACCTACTCCAAAGGCGTCAGATTTTGCCAAACCATCATTATACCTACATACTACTACATAGTAGGTATGGATGTAATACATCGTATGGACGTAATATTACAGTGTTTTCCTATGTAAGTAATTTAATATTCTAATCATACTTACTAATATTATAAATGCGAAAGTGTGTTTGTTTGTTTTTTTGTCGTTCAATCACGCCGCAACAGAGCCACGGATCTACGTGATTTTTTGCATGGGCACAGACCTTATAATACTGACGGCATGGGTATAATTGAGGACCTGGAGAGTGAGATAGGCTACTTTTATCCCGGAAAATCAAAGTGTTCCCGAGGGATTTTAAAAACTAAATCCACGCGGACGAAGTCGCGGGCATCAGCTAGTTTCCTAATATAGTTCTTGCAATGCTCGCGCCTGCCCGCTCCCACCTAGGCTTTGACAGGCACGCACACTTATGCAATGTGCATGTACACGAAGTAACCACAAGTAAAGCTCACTTGCCTTCGTGAATTGCAATAACTGTAATCATTGACTTATATGTATCATATACATATAAGTCAATGACTGTAATAATAAATGAGAAATTCATTTTATTCATTCATCGAAATTAAGAGGGCATACTCCGACGTTCTTGCCGTTTATACGTTTAGTTAATAGTAAAATATCACTCAAGATAAAGTTTAAATTCTAAAATTAACAAAATTTATTGTTTTATAGCTCTTTTGTGGACCTTGGTTGAATAGATTTTGTTACTCCAACGACGATGGATGCCGAAAAAAGTACTTTTACCATAATATAGAAATATGTACTTATGTATTAATCCAAGTAAAAGTAACAAGATTCTAAATGAAACGAGCATAATATCAAATATTTATCTGGGTTAGTATAATTTTCCCGTAACTATTTTATAGCCAGGTGTTTTAACAACAATGAGTGGTACTAACGGGGAATGAGAATGACGTGGCACAAGACAAAAGAACGACATCGTTTAGTACCGATACCGATAGAGTCATGTCATCTACATAGCTGTAATAGGTATACCGACATGGGACATTGCCTAAACAATAGGTACAGCCCAGTCATTTTGGTTTTGGCTTTACTCTTTCCAGTTTCCTGCTCTCTAAAAATAAAAATCTTAAACTTTATACCCGCACTGAAATTGAGAGTTCTCCACACGCTTTTTACCCCAAAAATGGATATAAAATTCTTTACTTACTATAATCACAAATTAAAATAAAATTAGTAGGTAAAACTAGTTTTACGAGTATCCGAAGAATAATTCAAACGCGTGTGCGTTCCAAAGGTGTGCGTTATCTACCTTAAAAAATTCAGTAACTGAACTATTCTCTAGCGAAATAGCACACGTAAATTGCCCACTTATAATGCGAAATTCACGCTTCGTGAATCCCTAAGGCACGGCTGGAATTAGCATCGCCAGGTTTAATGTAAAAACCGGGATATACAATTTTGGAGTTTACTCCTTAAGAATCGATTTTAGGCGCCCGGTATGAGAAAAATTCGAGGAGTAAAATCTACTTATGAATGACCTCGTTACGTTTTTCACAACGATGCAAATTTCTACCCTAACGTTGAGTAAATAAGGTTGGTTTTCGCTTGAGTTGTCGAATGCCCTCGTTACGTTTTTCACAACGATGCAAATTTCTACCCTAACGTTGAGTAAATAAGGTTGGTTTTCGCTTGAGTTGTCGAATGCGAAAGAGCTTTCGCTTCGGGAAGCCGAGCGCGTACCGATCGGGTCCGAGCGGCGCCGAGACGCAGCGAGCGCCGCGAATGCATTACGACGTTTTAAGGAGTAAACTCCAGTCGTGCGTCGGAGCTGACACACACACTTTTTTTTTTAAATTTGAGACTGCAATTTTTTATTGAAACTTTAGTGGATTGTCTTTTCAATAAGGAAAAGATGTACTTAGTGACATTTGATTCTAAAAACAGTACTTTTTTACCTACTGTAGACAAATAAAAGCATTAAAGAACGCATTGTTTTATGAATCATATGTGTATCTACTTACACCTGAACCTTTCGGCAGATTGACCAAAGAATTGGGCCAAGACGTCACTTTAATTCTTTGGCTATCAAACTCTTGGCTAACGAAGTGTAGGAATCCATCCAGCAAATAGGATTGACGATATTCGGAAGGTGGCTGTAGCATGGATTGGACGCGATCAGCCGGATATAGCGCACGTTGGTGATACTTAAAATAAGCCTACGTCCAACAGCGTACCTACTGGCTCAGCATGAAGATGAGGAATTAAAATGAAAGAAATCTTTGTCGTGTCGTTTATTTCGGCTGTGATTAAAATAATCCATATTTTGTTAAGGATTTTATCTAACAGTTCCTGATCTCAAATGGGTAGTTTAATGTTTAAACAAAGCTAGTGATCTGAAACTACCCATCATTAATCATTCTGTCATTTGACTAGCCTGAAAATTTGAATTCAGGATTCGTCCGAACGGATGCGGTGTTCCTGGCCACATCAAGCAAAATGTAGTTGCATTGGGATTGCGAATAGGACCTTTGGTAGGTAGGTACATAAGCCGTAAAGCTATCCGATTTTCGGGTAAACTGTGGGAGTGAATTCAGCCATGGGACAACCTGTAATTTTGAAGCTGAATTGAATTCACTGGAATACTATTGTAATTTAATTTTCATATTTGGATTCAAAACCTCGTTTGTATTTTTGTATTAGGTACTTGTTGTTATATCGGAAATAGTAATGAAAATTTCAGATACAGACCGCTGACAGACCTACGGACAGACGAACAGAAGGCCAGCGGAGCGGAGGCTTAGTTATAGGGTCCCGTTGGCACCATTTGGCTATGGAACCCTAAAAATGACTGTTTCAGCCCAGCGCAAAGATCGCCATCATCTCTGATTGGCCGTATTTATGGCGTTTTTGCGGCATCAATACCAACAACCAATAGTGAGAAAGTATCAGCCAACCAGAGGTGATTGCAATCGTCACAAGCACTGTAGCAATAAATTTATTTAGACTTAAGAGGTACAAATCACTATATAAATTATCTTGTTTTAGGTGGAGGGATCCCAGGGTCAACTTCATGACGTTGACACTTCACACATCTACCAAGGAGAGTTGGTTGGTAAGTATATTGCTACGAGATCTAAAAATACGAGAAACGGTTCTCATGTTTTGTCGGACTAAGGCTAGGTAGGGAATTAAGCGGTATTCCTCTTATATTCCGCGCAAATATTATGCGCATTATCTAATACTAGCTGATGCCCGCGACTTCGTCAGCGTGGTTTTGGTTTTTAGAATCCCTCGGGAACTCTTTGATATTCCGGGATAAAAAGTAGCCTATGTCACTCTCCAGGTCCTCAACTATACCCATGCAAAAAATCACGTCGATCCGTAGCTCTGTTGCGGCGTGATTGAAGGACAAACTAACAAACAAACACACTCGCATTTATAATATTAATATGATTTAAGTATGTCACATTGCTGTGCGACTTATCCAAAATTAAAAGATGCGGCGTTAAATAGAGAAGCTTTTCGCATGATGACCGCCAAACTTCAACACGAGGAAGGCACACGATGATGATGATGATTGCTGTTGACTAATATATTCCTCGTTCCGCCTCAACGAACCGTAACGCTTGTATTAGGAGTGGGTACGACAATAGTGCAACGGGTGGTTTTTGAGCCATAGTCCCTTCGATTTTCATTTTTCGCCTAAGCTTTTGCACTATTCAAGCAAAAGATAGACTTTATGACACAGTCTCTTTCACAGCTCTGCCATTAACATCCTCAAGCTAAACATCTTGTATTCATCGCGATTGCATCAAGTTTTCTAGTAGGTAATACTTGCTTGAGAAGACCGAAGCCTATCCCAGACGTTCGGGAAAATGATAGGGACAGTCAAAACTCAAAAGTACCTGTTAGTAAGACGAGGGTTAAGTTTGCGGGTGATGTGCCCTAGCACGGCCTCTATTGTGCACTTTGACTCGGCACATGACGTTATCTACGCCAAGACAGATAGCTATTGTTTGCACACCCTTTGCTACGAGCACGACGTAAATTAAACTTCAAGTGTTTAGTATATTCTATCTATAGCATGTTTAATTAAAAGGGAGACATGAACTCTTATATTCGTTGACTGAATCCGTTCCCTCTATTAATAATGCCAGGAGAGCACTAAAACATAATATTTCTTTTTGCAATTACGGCGTCAAAGTCTCGGCTAATTGGGAGCTTTCGGCGGCCACTTGACTTTTAATGCTGGAGCGTACGCCGAATACCGACAGACAGGATCTCCGACGCTCGCCTCCGCTGCGGATGTTATCTATTTTAATAATAACTTTGTCGAAAATGCTTCAGACATTCTTCATCTGATAAAATTGAAAGTTACTCACAAGTGAGTCTTTGGTGAAAATATAGAAGCGATTGAGCTGTTACAAAGCGGCTCCTTGTCAGCTGAGATGCTAATCTTGATACATAGTAATGGCTAAGCAATGCGTGCACAAGTCGTCGTGTAATAATAATATTTGTGAAAGTTTGGTACAGTGCAAATGGATAAAGTTGCGAGGGCGGTGCGGCATCGATCGCAGTTCGTCGCCCTACTTACCGCTGTTCCGATGCACTTAGCCACCGAGTTGCAAACCGCGTTGTGGGTATATAGGTCGCCCTAAGTTGCATATGTTTCTGGCCTTTTAATTATAATTTCAACCTATTTACCTAAAGAAAACGGTTCTCCGTAACTGTATTTTTAAGTAAAGGATAACTTTGTATGTTAATGTCACTTTGGCAGGCTTTGAATTATTTTTATTTAGGTAGTTTTGTAAAGTTAACGATGTAAAACCAATTAGGAACTTTAGTAAATTGTAGGAGTAGATATACCAACAGCTCCGTAGTCAAAAAATTAACGAGAGTGATAAAAATAAAACAGCTAGCAGCAAGGCCCGTGACTTATGAAAATGAACGCGTATTTTCCAACGGGTCTTTTTAATTTTTTACTAAAGACATTTTCGGAGCCCTGCGGTTTGCGCAAAACATCACATCTCTCATATTTACGCTCCTTAACTTGTATAATTTCATAATGTCGCAGTCTGGCTCGGATTTTTCGAACGAAATTTATACTATGACAATTTTCAAGCTCGTAAGAGGCGAGGAGGTTTTTCATTAGGCCTTTTAAATAAAAATTTTGTTTGTCCAGAATAACTTTTTCAATACGAGCAAATAATTTGAAATTTTTGAATTAGTTAAATATATCATCAATGTTTATACTTTATAGTACGTGTCCTAGCTTTTTGCACTTCGTAATGAAACAATGGGTGCTCCAAATAAGTTGTAGACGATTCATTGTCTGGCCCGAATTGCGTTATTGATGCTGTATCTACGTATTAATCATATGCGACCTAGCTACACTTAATCTATTTTACCTGTGTGAACGCGCGCAAATAAAGCCGCTGGCAATATCTAGTACATATTAAATTTCAATTTGCATAATATTGAAAGCTCTCATTCAAATCATCGCGCAAATACTGGTTATTGAATATTTACGGAACCGACGAATGGATACAATATCCCTTTTGAATAAATTCTCGTATCTCCCTTCTGTCACCTGCCCCAAATGAAATGAGTCACCGTCGCTATCAGATATAATCAATTTGTACCCTAATATTATTTGAACACGAAAACCTATTGCGGAACGAAAATAATTTTCCAATAAAAGTCGCACACTATACGTTTTGTAATGTAAAACATAAATGAAAGCCTTTTTCATTTTCGATGGTCTGCTGCCAATAGATTTATGGATACTGCTGCCTATTGATATTTATCACGTTGGACTGCGTTAAAGTCTTGAGAGTCATAGCGGCTTTAAAAAATTGTAGAGGAATATATTTCACGTCATCGTAGTTTTTGCGCAAAAAATTCTGTTACTAAGTTCCCAATTCTGATGACGCAAGGTTTCATAAACAGAAATATAACACAATAAAGATTGTGCATAACTGAAATAGCACTAATGGACCGAGATAATTTATATTGTAGGGCTCTTGACTTTTACTTAATATAATATTTATAATAGCCTCTTGTCTTTTAATAAACGACTAAACTGAACTCGAAAACCATTACCGATAGGTATGAACGTGACCTTGACATTGTTGGATATGCAAAGTTAAATAATATTATAGGAATTATAAAACATGGGATAAAATGGGCTCGATGTTGTTAAGGTATTATTGTATTATATTATTATTAACTTAGTAATCGAAGTACTTATTGGCGAAAAAATATTTGAAGAAAGATTATGTACTTACTTTCTATTCTCGTATACTTTTTCCAGTGTGTAATTTGTGAAGATTTTATTATCGAACAAATTTTCGTTTTTACATACTTATCTAATTATGAGTTTTCTTATACTTACTTAAAAACATAAAAAGTTGAGCGTCGTGGAACACTCGGTTGGAACGAAGTTCCTTCTAGTTCTAATATTAAATTAATAATAAAAAAAAGAAATAAATAAATAAATAATCTGAAGTCAGGATTCGAACCCCCGAAGCCGAACCGATAGTTTTATTCCTAAAGACATTCATTAGTCGGCCTAAAATGTGTGTGAAGTGAACAAGTGTAAATTAATTATTTTTAATTTTTGAACGAATATTATTATTAAATTATAAATAATAATAAGTTAATAATAAAAAAAAATAAGAAGTAATAATCTGAAGTCAGGATTCCTTCCCCCACGAACCGATAGTTTCCCACCTTCGTTAAACTGTTACGCCACGAAAGTTGTACGAACGTGTGTAATATAAACGAAGGCAACAAGAGTCGTGACGGAAAAATCTTACCCTCGCAACAAGGGCCGTGACGGGAAAATCTTACACATTTTTCCGTCCAACCCCTATCCGCCAAATCGTCCGAAAAGGAACTTCGTTCAAAAATCATGGAACAGTCATAAAATATATTTATACTTAGATCCCGCTTTTCCTGGATAATCTAACCCTTCAAAACTTATAGATAAACTGGTAGACCGAAACAAGAATTAACTATACCGCACTGTAACACGATGAGGGCTGACTCAAATACAATTACTTAGTTTGCAACAAATTACAATGCTCGATTACCCCGACAACCCGTACTATAAACGGAGGGGTTTAAAGTAAGGGGAACCAAGTAGGAACTATTCTGATTATAAACATTACTGTAATTTGCTAATCGCAACCCTTGCCATATTGTATATCATAGGTATATTAGAGAGAGGGCACACTGGCTACTTTTAGCGGCAGCGATCGGCGTTTTTGCGACTGCGTCGCGTTTTCACGACTCGATACGTTGCGTTCGGTACGATGCTAAAAGAGGCGAAGGTCAATGCTTAAAAATCGCGGAACTCCATTGTTAAAAAAATTGTGAGCCGTCGTGGGACGCCTGGCAGATGTGAAACATCGACATTATTTTGTAAAAATAATATGCAGAAAAGAACAGATTGTGATAGGAACTAAATATGTCACTAAGTATACATGTAATGATACTACTGCTACCACTACCACTACCCCTACCCCTACCCCTACCCCTACCCCTACCTCTACCCCGGCCCCGACCCGACCCGACCCCGACCCCGACCCCCGACCCCGACCCCTACCCCTAGCCCTACCCCTACTACTACTACTACTACTACTACTACTACTACTAAACAGATTGTGATAGGAACTAAATATGTCACTAAGTATACATATAACATCGCATGCCGTGGCGAGGCGTCGCCACGCGAGAAATCTGTTTTACGTGCCGCTATAGATGTTTCATATCAAAAACGCAACTCGATCGCTGCGACTGGCGTTTGTTGTGTGCCCACGTTAGCATTCAGACGTGGAATCGAGCTTCCGAACAGCGACTAAAATCCATAAAAACACCGATCGCTACCGGCGCGGCTGCGTCTAAAAGTAGCCAGTATGCCCTCTCCCTTAACCGGTAATTTTACCGAATCAAAAAACTAGCAGAGAAAAATGAAAATGTGTTGATTCGGATTGAACAACATCTCTGAAGCAAACCTCATTTATTTTTTCTTATAGCAATTACAAATTACATTGATTTGGTTGTTAGTTAAAACATTGATGTTAACCGTTTTCTTGTGACAGTGAAGTAATTTCGTATTCTGTTTTTGCAGCCAATTTCAATCTCTTTACAAAAGATGTTGTAACTATGTTTATGATTGTACCTAACATAGGTAATATTTCGTTCTTTTCTTTGACTTCGATTTTCTTCGCAAACTTCTTTCACCTAATGTCCTCTAATGTCCCTATCCGCTCTATCAATCCATTGACCTCAAGGCCTTCTCGGACTGTTCGACAGTTGGTAAATGGTGGTAAATGGTAGTGGTGGTGGTTGGTAGTTTTAAAAAATATTTTTTATAATTTCAATGTTTAAAACTGCCTTTTGTTGTTTAGTTTTCAAACAAGAAAAAAATTTAAAAATTGCAACTACTACCGAAAGTGGATATAACTTCCGTCGTAACGTTTTTGTTCATATGAAATGCAGCCCATTTATCACCCGGGCTATAATAACGAAACGAATGACATCTCATTCATCGAAATTGGCTCAGTAGATGCTACGGTGGAACATACGTAAATAGACACATACATACATACACACAAGATTGCTAAAATTATAACCCTTCCTTTTAACTTGGCTTTAACGTAGTCGGGTAAAAAAGAGATAAAAATATATTTAAATCTTTGCTTAAAATATATCTAAGCGAAAAGTGGCGCAGTCGAGGCACGAGCTGCTTAATAAAGTACGGCCAGGCCGCTCTTGACCTGTTTTATTTAGCTGCAACATAATGAAAATAATAGGCAGAACGCTGGCAGAACTTTAGTTTATGATTGCGGTCATTGTCGCCTATATCGATTTGATGTAAAACGAAATAGCTATAATAGGTGTATTTTGTAGTAACACAAAATACTTAATAGACTTAATACCTTAATAATGCCTTAGCCCTTAATACTTATAATACCTTAGAATAGAATAGAATTATTTTTTATTCAAATAAACTTTTACAAGTGCTTTTGAATCGTCGGTGAGTACCACTGCGCACTAGTTCGGAATGCCCTTGTAGTCCAGTCATTTAAGCTTAAATTTGGTAAGAATCTCGGAATTCGAGATACCCAGCTGTAAGTCTGTAAATACTTGTATATTGACACCCTAAAAGTGGTCTCAAAACCTACATATGGTAGGGTGTGCGCAACTATTAAATTTCAAGGTCAAAGGTCACAAAAATCGGTTTTTTGCGCTTTTTTTGTAAATATCTCATTTCCTATGGGTTTTTTGCTATTTGTATTTATTATCAATATTGTAGAATACAAAATTCTCTACAAATTTTGTTACAAATTTTTTTTTATACGGTGAACCGTTTTCGAGATAGAGGGCGGAGAGCGCGAGGTCACAGCATCACTTCAGGTCAACCGGTGCCTCCGGTCGAAAACGCGCCATATATAGTTGATGAACTAGCGATAAATCAATGATTATAAATATCTGTCAATTTTTATTAACTATTATATTATATTTTATCATTTTCTTCATGCATTAAATCTATATATATTCAATAATACTGATAACCGTTTCCTAAAATTAAAAAATAATGAAGGGAAAAACTTAAATCATAATATAATTATATTCCCATTTACACTAATGACATTTTAAATAGAAAATAATTAAGTGCATCTTCTTTAAAATCTGTAAATTTTAAAATCCTTCCACTACGTCAAAAATTATACCTGGGAATTATACGGGCCCCTATTATACACTACGGACCTTTCGATTTATAGCCAGTAGGGACAGATGTTCAATTGTATGGTATAGTTACAGTACCCGGCGATATATATTGCATTGATGTGCAATATATATCGCCGGGTACTGTATGTACTACTACTATATACTGTATATAATGTCTATAATGCTCCGAAATCTGAAAAATCTCGATCATCTTCGTTATATGCATTACGTCAAGTCTACAAAACTTAATAAACCTGTGCAGCTTTCAAATATTTCACCAACAAGTGCAGCTGCTCATCAACATTTCAAACGTGTATATTATCAAGTTCAAACTTGGTTAGGGCATGATTTGGAACCACAGGTATGGGGTTGGGCAGTGCGAAACTATTTTCTGGAGCCTATCATGACAATTTTACCACCTGCTCCAGAAGATTTGATAAATACAATTTTCTGCAACTGCAAGAGTGGTTGTGGTTCGCGATGCGGATGCAGGAAAGCGGGCTTGCAATGCTCTTTAGCTTGTGGCCAATGTAATGGGCAAGCTTGTCTCAATGCTCTACCATATCAGAGCGACATTAACGAAGATGGAACCTTTGACCCCGAAATCATGGAAGAACTTGAGACAAATGTCGTTGAAGACGATAATGAAGACCAGTTTGAAATTTACCAGCAGCCGGAAGACGACGATGAAGAGGAAGAAGATGATTAAAATTATATTTTGTAGTGTTTGTATTGTAGTTTTTGTATCCTTTATTCCATTTTTTTACTTTTAATAAAAATAAATGTATTGAATGATATTTTTTAATAAAAAGATTAATTCATAATTTATTCATGTAAGAAGTTATTAATATTAATTAGGTTAAAATTCAAATATAATTCCTATATTTTCATTAACAATTCTGCAATTACATGGGCAGGTAAGTGTTGTTAAATAAATTAATACTGAATAAAAAGTGGATAGGTTAGGAAAAAAATGATAAAATATAATATAATAGTTAATAAACATTGACAAATATTTATAATCGTTGATTTATCGATAGTTCATCAACATTTTGAATTTTGAAATATATATGGCGCGTTTTCGACCGGCGGCACCGGTTGACCTGAAGTGATGCTGTGACCTCGCGCTCTCCGCCCTCTATCTCGAAAACGGTTCACCGTATAAAAAAATTTTTGTAACAAAATTTGTAGAGAATTTTGTATTCTACAATATTAATAATAAATACAAATAGCAAAAAACCCATAGGAAATGAGATATTTACAAAAAAAGCGCAAAAAACCGATTTTTGTGACATTTGACCTTGAAATTTAATAGTTGCGCACACCTATGCGCACACATATGTAGGTTTTGAGACAACTTTTAGGGTGTCAATATACAAGTATTTACAGACTTACAGCTGGGTATCTCGAATTCCGAGGTGAACTTATTATAATGACTGGACTATTGCTGCCGAGAAGAACCAGCAAGAAACTCGGCGGTTGCTCTTTTAACAACAAGTTTACAATAGGTACTAACTAATATGCTATATATGCAGTGTTTCCACAATGAGGGGAAGTTCCGAAAAATAGAAGAACCTTAGCTGAACTCAACCAAATTAGTAGTAGTAGAATTAAACTATTTTTCTGTGTTTTGGTGCAATAAAGCTTACTATTCTTATTACACCAAAGTCCAAAACACGGAAAAAGAGTAGACATTTAAAAATCAGATATTTTAAATAATTAAAAATGTTGTGGTAAGGCTGATAGTTCCAGTGAGATTCAAAAATTAGTCCCGAGAAAAGCTGAGATCTTTTACTCCGGCGGTTGTTTCAATATAAATTAGGATTTCAATCACTTGGATCTGAAACCTAAAAGGTCCGCGCCAAGCCCGATCGTCTTTCGTTCGAGTCCCGTTGTTTTATACCGACCCACTCATCTATGACGCGATGAAATACGAGTAGGTGTCTATTTTCAGTCAGGAAATAGGAGATTGTGGAGAGATGGAGAAGCACCTTTTATTTATTTACTAATGACTTTTTTGAGCTTTAGCCAGATTCATAATAATTTATAGCGATCTCTTTTAAACAATGGCATTGCTGTCTTGCCGGCTCTTCTCAGCATAATCCGCTTTCCGAACCGGTGGGTGGTAGAATGATGACGTGTCACCACCACAGGTTGGCCTTCGTGAAATAAATAATTTTGAATTTGAATGCAAGGCAATAAGTTCACGTATTTTCTGCTTCTCAGATGAACCGCAGTCGACAGTGTTCGGCTCGGTGACGGATGGTGTGTTCGAGGGGAAGATCGTGCTGAACGACGGCGCTTACTACGTGGAGCACGCGCGGCGCTACTTCCCGCCCAACGGGACGCGCACCCGCGTGCACTCCGTCATCTACCGCGACGGCGACGTCGTGGACCCCTACGCGCATAGGAGACACGGTAAGTCGTGCAATTTTTTGACGTGATAACGTCAAAAAAATTGATGAACACCAGCTGCACGCACGAAAAAGTGTCACGTTCCGCCTGAGCCTGCGCGTGCAAGCGAGAGCGCGGAACAAACGATAGAGAGGCACGATCGGCCCAAGCGTTGGCTTGTGCCGCCCGCCAGTCATCGTCAATGTTTCTTTATGACGTTATCGCGTAAAACTATCGTCCGTAAACCGACTTTATAGACAACCAATTTTTTTTCCTGATACTGAGTACTAAAGAGGTGCTCAGTGCAATTACAGCCTAGTCCAATTAGTGCCGATTTCACCAACGTCGAGTGACGTTTTACGGGGGAATAAATGGTGCGTTTTGACAATTAGGGTAAATTTGATATTTTCTCGGATAAGACTTATTTTACGTTGGCGAAATCGGCCCTTAGTTGGCTAATTAGTACTTTAATTTAACCAAAACCTTTATTCCCTTTCCGGTCTAAAAATAAATTAAATTAAATGACTAGCTTTTACTCGCGGCTTCGCTCACGTTAAGTTCGATTTTTCAAACCCCCAATTCTACCCCCTTGGGGGGTATAATTTTCAAAAATCCCCCTCAATAAAGTGTCGTCATCTCATGCTGTCAGTACTTACCTCAATCACGAGATTGTTTCTGCAGTTATACCTACTAACCTATCATTAAGTACCTCGTACTTCGCTATTAACGATAATATTATGGCTCTTATAAGATCTTTACTTTTGGCATATAAGCCTTTATATGATAAGTTTTGCTAGTTGGGAGTGCAGATGCAAGTAAATAAAGCTATTTATTACATTCGCCAAGTCTTCGTACAGAAATTAGTCGCGGCGTTAACCTTATTAAAACAGGTAGCGTATGGTTGCGATGCGCAACAAGATTAACAGTAGAAATTCGAAACTACTCGTAGATCCAGTACGTAGACGGCGCCCAGAGACAGTTCTGTGCAAGTTTCGCCACAGAGCACAGCAAATGAATCACAACGTGAGGCCGTTTAACAAAGTTTAATCTCGTTTCCTCGGCTCTGACTTCTGTCGTCTGATTGCCACACCGCACCGCTCGCATCGGAAAATTTGCTATAGTTTATTACGAGGCATTTGAACGCTTTATTGGTCCACCAGTCATGTCATAAATTCATTCGACCGGCCATCGTTTAATTTGTTGAGTTGTGCCCCCAATCAATGTTGGTATGCCTTTCATATGCGCTTTTAAATATTTAAAATTTGCATCTGCCCGCAATTTTGCTCGCATAACGTGAAACAAGGGCTATATCCACGAAGGACCATTTTCGAAAAAAACGTAAAACATTTTTTTTAATTGAGAATGCACGACAATCAGTCACGCGTCATACTGATTTGGTTCGTATAAATGCAGCCTATGTCACCATGACCATAATAACGAATATACTGCTCTAAGCTACTGCCACCACATTCATCAAAATCGGCTCAGTAGTTTATGCGCTACGTAAATATATAGTAGGTACATATAATGGTTTTGCCGTAGTCGGGTAAAAAACAAATATTTCATCCCAAATTAAAACTTCGCTGTTTTTTTGCCACCAATCATAGTTTATTGCCACTTTAAAGTGTAGGCACCTAACTTCAATGTAAATAAACCTACTCGTATCTAAGACCTGTCACCTGACATTACAGCGCACCCTGAAAATTTTGTTATTTGTTCACGAATGAACTTACTCGTTCTACCTTGAGTTGCTGCAAGATATCTTTGTTCGCAGACACTATTTTACACCGCACTCTCTTCGGCGGAACAATTGTCAGTTGTAACACTAAAATACCTATATTTCAATTTAACTTTCGTCAGGTTCACGCTTACGTTACGCTTCTTACGAGAAATATGGGTTTTACCGACACAAAAACAGTAAGTAATCTAACAAGTATTTGCAAAACGTAAAACCTTTGAGTAATAAACCAGCAATGGAGAGGACTTGACCCCTAATTTATTCGCAAAAAAGTCTGTCAATTACGGTGGGGGGCGAGGTAGCACACATGAAAACTTGCTTACTACAGTTGCATTTTTCCATCACGTCGCTATGCACGCACACAATATAATTAGCAAACACTACCTTAAAGTATATGCACACTATCACATTCACACACAGGGACGCTCTATCATTACATGAAACAATCGCATCATTTGTGTAAACATTTTAGGGATTTGACACTATCGATTATCGACTTTCGATAAGTTTTTCTAATAATTATTTACAACAGAGTTACTTTATTCAAGAGTAAATTTTTTTGTTCGAGATCTTTAACATGGTAGGTATATAGAAGCGCTAGGAAACGAGACTCTTGCCGTTATTTTAGTCATAATATGCCTTTGCTATTAGATTGACTCTTTGTAGGCTTTTAGTACTTGCGTAAAGATACAGCTAGAAACTTTGGACTATATTGACGCTGGAAAGCGATCTAGCTTATTTCGAAAAATAACAAAATGACTTTTTTATATATTTGGAAGAAAAAGATACTGCGTCGGATTGTCGGATTTTCGTTTTCCTATGACATTATTTTTCTAAGATACTATGTTGACCTTCTCTGCATGTTTATATTATATATCTTTTGTTATTCCACACCACACCACACCATCTATTTTTCAATATTATACAGATACTTCAAAAAAAGTTATCAATACTTTTTAGCAGTGCAGTGCACTTAGGCGAACCTACTGTAAGGACTTAGGATTATCTGATTATTAACAGATTTTGTAGATACCAAGGTATTTACTCCGTCACTATACTCTCAATCTCATGCTGAAAGCATGCTGTAGGTACCACAGTATATCACCTTAGAGCAGCTGTTTAGTTATGATTTAAGGTTATAAGCCACCAGGGAGTGCTGTACTTTGTCATAGGTTTTTAATAATATTGTTTATTAAGTTGAGAGACATTTAATTTTTATTTGAATACGTAGTGGGTATTAATATTGAACACATTGATTTTTTAAGTAATCTTGTTTAAATAAACATACAGCATTTTTAATGAAACATCATTTGTTTTATTTATGTTTAAAGCGAAATTTACGATGTATCTATTTCTAAAAAGTATATTAAGTACAAACTGTTAGGACTACATCATGTTTCCTTAAAAATAAATACAGCATAATTAGCATTTCAGAGTTTAGAGTTATTTCGTGGTTTCATATGTTTCAAATACCAAGTTACAGCAACATTGCTTCTTAAAATTGAAAAACTATTAGTCGAAATTGATATAAAACTAATGTATAAAACTAAAGTAATTCTACTTTAGAATTATATAATTAGTATCATCTGATGTGTTACTTTAAAAAATATGCTTTTTGAAAAAAATCTGCTCCTGATAGCTTATTATGAGCTGTTATGATTTTGACGTGACAACGTCTTATAAATTGGTTTGCCGGGTGACACTTCAAGAAACTGCGTTACGCTCCGCTCACGTTATGCGCTCACAATGAGAGCGAGTGAGAGGCATGGTTAGCCCGCCTAAGAGCGAGAGAGACAGACATAAAAAGTGAAAGGCACGCGTCCCTTCCACTCGAGCACAGTTAGCCCGCCTAAGAGCGAGAGAGAGAGAGTGAGAGAGATAGGCATACACACCGGTTCATGTCTTGCGCTTCTATTTCGGTTGTCACGTAAAACTTTCGCCCGTATACCGACTTTACAGGCAACCAATTTTTTTTTAAAACGTTATTGGCTCGGGTTTAAAGTTCACTTTTTCGATTTACAAGATCGTTTTCCAGCGTTGAATAATATTCTCTCAGTCCAGTATGGAGGAAACATAAAAAGTAAAAACTAAACCCTAAAAAAAAATGTATTTAAAGTTATGATTGGTAAGTTAAAACTTGTACCTACATACTTTACTTGGAAGGCTTATTTTTTTCATCTACTTCATCTGAACGAAGTGTATATTTGTTTGTAATGCTAGGCTGCCGCCATGGCTATAGTGGCCACCCCATCTGTAATAAAACACCGCCAAGCTATTTAGCTTTCCGGTAAACCTAGCGGGATGAATAAGAAGTATGGGTACTTTAATTCAATTGCCAAGTTTTAATGAACCAAATATGTATAGAATTTAAATATTTTTTTTCGTCAATGAACCATTAGTAAGACGATAAAAATATCTCGGTATAAATAATTTATACAATCCCCCCACCAATATCGACATATGAAATCTTGCTGTCCAGCCCTAATTTTATTGCGGTGTGGCCGACTTCATAAAATTAAAGTCCTAATTTTCGAGTATGAAAGACTTACGTAGAACTTATCATTATTATTAAACAATTTTTTAGTCTCGTTTTCATTATTTTTTGTATTATATTTGTAAAAATCCTTTCTTAGCGGATGCCTACGTCATAGTAGATGTGCGTTGATAGTTCAGTGAGTCAGTCACCTTTTCATTTTATATATTTAGAAAATCATATCACACTGGTTATATGGAAATATATACCTATAACTTTTGAAATAATTGAGTAAAAAAACTAATTTTATGAATTCGCTGAGTTTATGGAGCTCTAGCTGCATCAATGCATTTTAAACAATAGTGGGAGAGTACCAGCCAATCAGACACCATTGCGATCGTTATAATAATGCAATCATTTTAACCGACTTCAAAAAAGGAGGAGGTTCTCAATTTGAATTTTTTGTATATTTGTTATCCAATTATTCCGCCAAATAATGAATGGAATTTGATAATTTTTTTTTGTTTAGTAGGGCATACTTCAGAGGTGGTTCCCATATAAATTTTTGTTGATATAATGTTAGATGTTACTCCATAACTACGTCAAATCTGAACCGATTTCAATTTTTTTTGAAAGAACGCATAATAAGGTTGGGCCTATTTAAAAGGTGAAGAGAAGATGATTCATATCTTCGGTGATGGAGGAAGGAACTCAATGATTAAGAGCAAATTGCTCGCAATCAGAGATATACACAAAAAAGCTTAAAATAATAATGTAAAAAAAATATCTTTAAAAAACCGACTTCATACGCCGATCGGGCAAAGTTGGGCTAGCGTCGCGCATTAGTTTCATCATTTATATTTAGGCCCGCCCGACTTCAACATACATGTACAAATTAAAATTGTTTTATACTTTGTAGTGGCGTTTAAAGTCGGTTTTATAGAAAGAATTTTTTATCATTATTTGATAATCCCACAGACGATCAAAGTTCGTATTTATATATCTAGTCATATTTTACTTAAAGCTTATAAATTAGTCGTTCACCCCTTCCTATTCTATCGTGATTTTAATTCTATGGGATCAATTTATAATGCAGTTCATGAAAAAGGTCTCTAAACGAATAGTAAGTAGGAAGATTAATTTTCAATATTTTCCCCAAATTATTTCATGTACGTTTAAGTAGCAACATTTTCAGATCGACAGTTTTCTTAAGTTTTCTGCATAAGTATTGCATTATTTGGATAAAATAATACATCAGAAGTAAATAAATGTTATCCTTTAGTAAACTGGATGTTTTAAATATTTTTTTAGAAGAAAATACTCTCATATTCGGCATTTATAGCGGAGCTCATTCCCCGCTAACCATACGTAGTTGACAGGCGCGTGACTGGAGTCAAACAGTTTTATATAACGAGTATGAGCACTGCTCATACCCAACTTACAGAGGGGTACGCGCGTCAATTCTTCTCCTGTGTTGGTTTATTACTCAAAGCGTAAAACAGAACATTCAGCTAGTCGATTGCGGAAAAGCTGACTTTTTTACAGTCTCGACTGTGGTGATTGGCTGAATTTATAGCATTTTTGCTGCAACAATGCATTATAGCCAATAACGACAGAGTTCCAGCCAGTCAGATGTGATTGCGATCGTTACACAATAGCAAACATGTCTAGGCAATCCTACAATTATTCCTTATTCGAAGAAAGCGAAATATAGTTACATTAATGTATAAACCAATTAAACACATAAAACGCCTCATAAAAACGAAAACCTTACTGCCTTAAATATTTGTAGCAGAGCAAGACTCTAGCACTGATTTTCAGAAGACATCCTAGAGTAGTGCAAAGCATTGCTTAAAGATAACTTTGTTTGGAATTGGTGCAAGTATTTTGCACGTCACCCGTTCTGCGAGGGAACAATAAATTGTCATTCACAGTTCGCTCGCATTCCTCAGATTGGAACGCTAAAATGTGTTTCGATTCAGCCCCTGTAGCCAAGTTACACTTCGTTGTATCGTTTCTCTTTCTACGATAGTTGTCACTTGAAGTTTTGGCTAGGGCTCGACTAGATGACGCTGCAGCTGATCAAAGACAGAAATGTATTGATAATATTTCGCGGCATTTTGTATTATAAATGTTTTAAATGCTAAAAAAAAAAGCAATACAAAATGTCGCGAAATATTATCAATACACTTCTGTCTTTGATCAGCTGCAGCGCCATCTAGTCTAGCCCTAGCCAAAACTTCAAGTTACAACTATCGTAGAAAGAGAATCGATACAACGAAGTGTAACTTGGCTACAGGGCCAGTTTACGTTACTGTCATCAAACCGGTCCAATTCCGTGTTACATAATACATATTCATCGGTTCGTAGGCCGCGCTGAAATGGTAATTTCACGTCAACAACATCGCTCCACGCTGTCACTGCTTGCATTTTTTGTCAACTTTACAGGCAGTGGTGTGATTGGTGCCTACTATGAAAGTCTGTCTGTTGGATATATTTTAGTTATTTATGGCGACCCAGTTGTTTGATGTCGTTTCCTTCTAATGAAACTTTATCTTTTGTTATCACGACAGATCTTCTACAGATGCGCGTATACTCAGCAACATGGCATTTAAAAGACTTTCGAGTTTTGACTTTGTACTTTCCAAAGTCATCTAACCTACATTAACGTGTCACTTCCTTTTCATTATTTATGAAAGCGTAACTGATTTCTCAATCATCCGCTTTGTCATTGTACTATACTTTTCCAAAAATTTACTTTGTGTTTTGCAAGTATTTATGTATGATTCCGTGGGTTATTTCCGTTTTTAGTAGGTACTTTCTAAAAGGATATTAAATACCGAAATTTTGTAGAATATTAGAAATGAGAAAGTTTTTGAGGATGGCCAGTAGAATAGCACATAGGCTATAATTAATCCCGGAAAATTAAAAAAGTCCCGCGGGAATCAAAAACCCTTAATCCGTGCGGACGAATACGCAAGCATATTAGCTAGTCAGATAGAAGGCAAATAGTTCTGAGTGGTTCTACACCATAATTTCGTATTCAATTAATGAAATAAAGTTATCTTGATAATTAAATTCGTTTGTATTTTATGAGCATAAACTTTAAGTCACTGAACAAGAAATAGGTACATAAATGTTATCTGGTGGATAAAACAAAATTTAAATTCTGGGTAAGGAAAGAGTAGTATTTACATAATATTTTGTTGAACAAAAATTGATTTAATCGAAAAAGAACGTCCACGTAAAAGGATACCTCGCCAACAGGAAGGGTCGCGTATTAGCAGCATTTGTTTTCATTATGTCTTATTGGACATTTGTATTGGGGTGCGCCCTTTATATTTCTTGTCTATTGAACCTCTATTTGAATATGAAAGACTGACTTCAGTGAATAGCACAGAAAAGCAATTTAAGCTGTAATAAAGTACTCACCTACCTATACATATTTATAGATCCATTTGTTTCATTGTTAAAGATGAGTTCATTTAAGCAATATTGTGTGCTTATATAATGTGAATGTAAACAATTGACTTACTGCCACGTTCCGAGTCGCTAATCGTTACTTAAAGATCTCTTTAGTATAGATGTAAAAGTTCACTTTTAGTTAGTTTAACGCTTCGTTAATATTAAACAAATGACAGGATGGTAATAATCATATGACACATTAATTACTAAGTTACGAATGTATCTGTGTGCGACAGTCAAATTGTAATTTAACTACTTACAAAGGGAATATCATAACTATAACAAAGTATACTACTACTACTACTAGTACTACTTAAAGTCTGTGCGTATGTATTACCCTATTCAAGGAGGAAAATAATTAAAAATTTAACGACTCTTTCCACTCTAAAATTTATGCAAAATATTCAACTTAATCCAACATGATCTGCAAATGTGCGCTTCGCAAGAATTTATGCTAATTTTTCGCCGCTATGAAGAATCCTTCGAGCTCTTCTTTAGGGACATCGTGCATCGTCGTAAAAATGAATAAGTTGATAATAAATACCTGCATTTAAAAAATATTATAATGAAAAAGTTTACATTATTATATTATATATTGATAAATAAATACGTGTATTTAAAAATATTATAGTAAAAAGTTTACCGTATTAAATAAAAAAATCACAGTTACGTTTACGCATAAAATGCAGTTTACCTTGTGCAGAAGTAATTCTTCAGAAACAATTTAAGTACATCAAACAAATTAATAAGTCAAACTAAACTAATAAGTTTGTGATAACTAAAGTCAAACCCCAACTTCTTGGACAACCTAAACATTATATGTTATTTCCTGCCAGTATTCCGCATATGTATTTCAGGATAACAAATCTCGAGTTCCAAGACGTAATGCTTTGAAAAATTGCGCGGTTTGTAAGAATTTCAACCGTCGTAAAGGAAACTTAAGTGACGTTGTTGAGTTGTTTGTTTAACAAAGGCTACAACAAAGTGGAATCGGTTATGTACTCAAATTCAAATTTATAATTATTTCTTTCATGAAGGCCTTTCATGAAAAAGTCAGGACTCCACCCCCGGTTCTGTTCTGTTGACATCTCGTCAACTTAAAATTCAGTATCAAAGATACAAAAACTTATAACGAAAATTATGAATCCCATCCATGAAATTGAACAGTTAGTTTGAACATTTGTTCAAAAAGTTATGAAATATTAATTCAAATCCAGATTAAAAAATTCAATTGGTTTTATTATATAACCGTATTTCTTTATTCTTCTTTATTACAAACTAGCGAAGCCGCAGAGCGGTCCTGAAATAGCTAGGCGTACGGAGATTTATAATTAAAAACCGCTGAATAGGCGTAGTATTTTTTTTCAGCCCATGTAGTGTTAGCGCACATCGGTGCTCCGCATCCGGCGAGATGCATTTTAACGAAGCTCCCATACGCGACCGCCAGTCGCCAGATAACAGGAAATTACCGGCTGCGGGGGCATCTCCCCGCGTTGCCGTCCCCATTCAAATACCACGTTTAAGGACTATGAGGGCATCATTAGTGCTCTTATGCGATTTTTTAATTTACAATGGGATTATAGCTGAGTTTGCTCTTCCATAGCCACCTACCTTCGTTTGCCACGCTAGGGGTGTCCAAACGATGTTTTTCAAGTTTTTATTTGAATGATAAAACTACGTTAACTTGGTTTCTTACTAATTTAAAATTATTCGCATTGTGCACTAGATAACTATGTGAAAATATTTTTAATGAATTAATTCTTGTCCGTGTGGTGACGGCAGATCAGAATACAGTTGTCACCACCCCTCCTCTTCCTGCGGGTGTCGTACAAAGCGACTAAGGGAATATAACGGAGAATGGGCAGCAGCGTCCTCTGTGCTTTTTTACTACTACCATCTACTGCGATCACCAACCCGTCTGCCCCGTGTGGTGATTATGGGCAAACCCTCCCCTTGGGAGAGGCCCAGGTCTTGGCCTATAATATGTTATAGGCTATTGATGATGATGATGAATTATGGTCCTGTGTCAAAGAATAATCTATAGAGCTATAATATAGAGCAAGGTGAATATGTTCTTCTCATGGTAATACATAATAATTAATATGCGGGGTAGGTACATGGTACAGTGTTTGAGTTTGGTCATGTTATATTGTTGTTCGGGGATTTTAACAATTTTGATTGACTTACGGGCTCGTCAAAAATGAAATTCACCGCTTGGTCCGTTAAATATTCGCAGGCTCAGTCAAAAGTTTGCGGCGCATATGTTTGATATTTGCGAACGGGCGCGGCGTCGAAACTCTAACAACTTCCCTCATTTGCAGTCGTCCATAGCCCTCGGCTTTTGCTTTTGTTTGTTTATTTGCTCTCTTTAAATATTTTTTGCGTTGCGCTATTATACAAAAGACCTCGCAATGGCAAAAACCTATTGATATCCTCTTACGTATTCTGCGGTTGTGTTTAAAGTTTACATTTGAAAATGAGCTTATTCTAAAAGTTCTATCGCTTTATTACTTTCTTTGTTTCTTAATTGGTAATTTCAGTTTGTGCCTTATTTCTGATACTGGCATACGCTTGTGCATGGTCTTCCCCGATTGATTGATGATAGAAAGTGTCAAACTTTAGGAGTACACTGTCTCGTAATATGGGGTCGTAGTAGGAAGTAATTCTAAACGCTGCTTTTCCCTGTGCGAGGGTACGCATCGTATCCCAGCAGTACTTTAGTACCTCTCAGGGACTCCGAAGTCCGAGCAGAGCTGTTATGTTTACATAAGGGGTATAAATGTTTTTAAATAAACTTAAATACTTTAATCTGGCGTCCACAACTAATTTATTGTTATATTTTTAATATGTAAAAGGGTAGTATTGTAAATTTACCAACACAAAGAGCACAAAGCTTGATACAGGTTTAAATAAAGCAGCAGCATGTATTCCCTAACGTAGCTTTTTATTACCACCTCTCATTAACTCCGACACAGCTGTACCACATCCCAGATTATTTATCTACCCTCCTCTTCTATCCTTCATTCAATTTGACCTTTGCTTGCATTTAATATAATTAATTGCTTTCCCTGCTATCTCACTAAATAAATCCAGAAATATACGATAGGAATACATTTGCTAGTAAATTAAAAATTGTATAAACTTGAAATGGTTTTCTGAACTGTGAAATATTCAATAGTAATCTGGTTAGTACAGTATTAACGACTTTTTTAACCCAATCGAGTAAAATATAAATCCCACCAAAAACATTTTCATGTAAATTGTTGCCGAGACCATAAGGCTCCCATTGTCAAAAAGTTAGGGCATGTAGAGTTAGAAGCTTGGCTCTACATGAGATCTGATAACTTTTCGACAGTGCGAGCCACATGGTCTCGGCAACACTTTACATGAAAATGTTTTTGGTGGGATTTCACTTCTTTCGTAAGTAGCTTATGACAAATTTTTTTAATTTTGATTATTATTTATAATAAGGAGTCCCTATATCAATTTTCAGACTGTCATGTCATTCTTTTAAAGAAAATTCAATGTTCAAACTTATTTCGTTTCATCTAACTCTTATGAAAAGTACAGACTCTACCACCTGTTCCAAACTCTTGGGACTCCTCACTCCACTTTGTGTTTAGATACCGGAAACAAGTGTACTCGTGCAGTGGTAACTGGCAATAGACCAGAGTTTTAGAATAAGTATTGAAATGAGGACCTCTTGGATACAGAGCATTACCAGTTCCCACTGACTAAGCTTATCAAGGACGTCATTTGAAGCAATTCTGTTCTAAACAATTATAAACTTTTAAGCTATTGCATAGCTTTTATAGCGGGCTTTGAGCGCGGCGATCGAATCAAGAAATTCCGTAACGAAAATAAACCTAACACCATCGTTTCAGTTCGGCAGACTTCGGCACGGTGTTTGTGTGCGTGCGACTAGAAAATGCTATGCAATAGCTTTACCGCGGCAGTCCCCGAGTGCCACATGTATTTTTTTTTTTACTAAACTAAACTACATACAACTGCAATTTTACAGTTGAAGTGCAGTTCGTCTGTCTGCACCCGTTGAACCCTGAAGATAACTGTAATTTTATATTATCTGCAGCGACCCTGGATTTATCATAAAATGGATAGATTTATGTAGATTTCGTTCTATGAGAGAATTTCCGGCAGCGTTAAAGCAGCGTGTTCCTTATTAGGTACCTCGTTAATCACGACAGGAAACTAGGCGATGAATATAGATGGCGTTTCTTTGTAGTAAGCTCTATTGTTTGAGTTTTGCAGTTCGTAAGTCGTATCTAATGAAAAGTTTATCTGTATTTTAGCTTAAAATATTTTCTTTACAACATCGCATGTATTCTTATCCACACAATAAAATAAATAATGCTTAGTAATTACTTATAATAATATCCGTTCTAATTAATTTAAAATAAATAAATCTAATATATAAAATTCTCGTGTCACAATGTTAGTTACCTTACTCCTCCGAAACGGGTGGACCGATTTTTATGAAATTTTGTGTGCATATCGGGCAGGTCTGAGAATCGGCCAACATCTATTTTTCATACCCTTAAATGATAAGGGTGATCAACCACTAAATATTTTTGGTGGCGGTACGTAGTTCGCTGGGTCAGCTAGTAATAAATAAAATAATAATAAAATCCATTAATGAAGAAAATTAATAATTTACGTACCTAATCTAAGATCTACACAAGGACGGTCGAAAATTTCGTCCAGATTTGCAGTTTGCAGCAGAGAAACGTATCAATACTCAATCCATGTATTGAAAATTCAATCTGCTTTACCAATAAATGGTTAACACTGTACGCTTTGCTGTATCCGGATTTAATTTTCGATCTTCAAACTAGACATTGGATAAGTCAATAATAACATGATTACACAGTAAGAGTTTTGCTACCTATTTTCCATCAAGCTTATTAAATCTGTGGTTAAACTTAATTAAAAACTTTATAGTTGTGGTCTGGAAATTCAACGTATTCTTGTCCATCATCGTACAGAACTTCCTGGTGCTTCGTTAGAGCTATTGTTCTATCCACGATGCAATAATCAGATTGTGAAGAATAGGAAGTTTTACCAACATCAATGATGAACAAAAAAATATTTACAAATTATAAGCTCGTACAAAGCGGAGACGGGCGGTGCGGCTCGCGAAATTGCTGCACGAAAGCGTGAAACTTGCGAATCGAATGCGAGGCGTGGCGATGACTGCGACATAAGACGTCACACTCACAATTACAGAGACCTTAGTGCGACTTTTCCAACTTACGTTAACTGTGCGTGAATACGTCAATTAGTATGGACGGAAAAGGGATGGAAAATACACCGTCCCTTTCCCGTCCATACTAAATGACAGATTTACGCACAGTTAACGTAAACTTTTAAAGTCGCACTAGACCTACAGACCTGTCCATTGGCACAGAGAAGAGCAGAGCAGTGCGGACCTAAGAAAGTATGAACCAATAGAATCGCTCAATATACACGTGTCAGCCTCAGCTCCGGTGGACAACGGCTCTAGTCAAACGTTAAGAAACATTAGTTTAGTGTAGAGTGTGTAGAGCTACCCAGTTCAACACACACTTCGCGGTAAAAATATTTCATATTTTTCACACAAAAATGTATGAAACTAATGTTTCTCAACGTTTAACTAGAGCCGTTGTCCACCGGAGCTGACACATGTATATTGAGCTGACACGTGTATGCAATCTTAAACACGCAGCGAAGCGAATAAGCGGAATTCCGCTAATTCGCCTTCGCTGCGTGTTTAAGATTGCATTCTGTTTAAACGCTCCACTACATATTTTTGATATCTATTAGTATGCCTTGGGGATAAGATACGTATGCCGTGACGGCAAACGGTATGACGCTCTCTTATGCCGTCACGCCACTCATGTCCCCTCTCTGCCGCCACTCAATGTTTTTCCATCTGCCGGGCGTCCCGTGAAGGCCACACTTTTTTCTATGGTTTCGCGCGGCGACTTCACGCAATCCCTTGCATTACAATGTCTTGGAGCCGCGTTGGAAACGTAGTCGTAACGCGATTTGTGTGACCGAACTTTAAACCTTCCTCCAAGTTTCCCCTTCGCTGATCTGCCGCGACCTGCGGCGCGGCTCCCGATCGGTTTTATTTTTCCTTACCCGGGCAGCGCTAACTTGAACAGCAAACTTGGATTTGTCATGAATAATTTAAAACATTCTCTTGCATTATGCGAAATATTACAACCTGGACAGATCGATCGCAGCGAAATACGGGCGTAGGTATTGATTCTGTTACCCGATTCGATGTTTGCAAATATTTTACCAACGTACGGCCCTTTCAATCCAATTCAAATTTAAAAGTAATGGGACGATGCGGTTGACATTTTATTCGTTTATAATTTTTTGCCGCAGAGGCACTGTAGGTCTAGTGTGACTTTAAAAGTTTACGTTAACTGTGCGTAAATCTGTCATTTAGTATGGACGGGAGATGGACGGAGTATTTTTCCATCCCTGTTCCGTCCATACTAATTGACGTATGTACGCACAGTACTGTTCACGTAAGTTTGAAAAGTCGCACTAGGGTCTCTGATATAACTTTTAAAGTTTACGTTAACTGTGTGTACTAAAATCTGTCACTTAGTATGAATGACAAAGAGATGGAAAAATCCTCAGTCCCTTTGCCATACATACTGAATGTTAGATTTACGTACTGTTAACGTAAAATTAAAAAGTTACTCGTACACTTGAGCCACAGTTACAGCCATTCTATAAAGCAAGCTGATTTTAGACAGGTGCTTTAAAAGCCATCTGCTATTTATAATAGGTATACCTACGCGTTCATTCATGGGTAAACATGTGGAACCATTTTGGGTGCTTTCTTCTGCCAACGATTTTTACCCAAACGAAATTAAAATAAACTACCAGAAGATGCCGCACCATAATATATCCATTGCTTTGTCTGCTCGAAGTCTAGACGAGATGATAGTTTCGCAAAGTACCTTCAGATAAAGTTGGCACAACATGCAGAGTGGCTAACATTTCGGAAATATATCGAGTCGTTTAGGTCGCAACTACAATGTGTAAAATATACAATGTTTTGCATTTTAACATTACGTGGGTAATATGTGCTTGTAAAGCAGAGAAGTTTAATGTATTAAGTTTCTAAACTAACAAAAACTAGAGTTTTAAGATCTTCAATTCTACGTTTACTAAGTTTAATAGTAGGTAAAAGGGAAAGGGAAGTCATTATTTAGTTATACGCCCTTCTTTTTTTTTGAAATTTGGGGGAAAGGAGGTTGGCGAATTTTGACCTAGCATTTTTAAAAACAGTTCAGATTCAGACAACATTTAATTTTAATTAATATTTTTCTGTGTAAACCCCATATTTTTAGAAGATGGGGATCAAAAATATAATTATTCACAAGTACACATTATAAATAACCGTTACATGGCATTACAAGTGAATATCTTTTTTCTCCCAACTTTATTTGATAAGACTTTGATTAATTTTTATACGCTTTTTATTAGCTTCACTTGTATGTTTGTAACAATGTTTGTAACCGACTTCTTTGGGCGCGATTTTGACCCACTTTAAACGGCCAGATTTCGTTCAAACTTTGTAGATTTATCGAGGACCGATGACAATACACTAATTTGATAAAAAAACAAAAAAAAACTTGTATGTTTGTAACCGACTTCTTTGGGCGCGATTTCACTTGTATGTTTGTAACTTGTAACCGACTTCTTTGGGCGCGATTTTGACCCACTTTAAACGGCCAGATTTCGTTCAAACTTTGTAGATTTATCGAGGACCGATGACAATACACTAATTTGATAAAAAAACAAAAAAAAAACTTGTATGTTTGTAACCGACTTCTTTGGGCGCGATTTCACTTGTATGTTTGTAACTTGTAACCGACTTCTTTGGGCGCGATTTTGACCCACTTTAAACGGCCAGATTTCGTTCAAACTTTGTAGATTTATCGAGGACCGATGACAATACACTAATTTGAAGAAAAAAAAAACAAGCTATTAAAAATAAACCAAACTAAAAAGTAGAAAATAAATAATAGTTTAAAAAAACTAAAAACACGCTTTTTATAGAAAACCAAACTAAAAAATAGAAAATAAATTTTAATAAATTTAAATTAAGAATAGGGTCCAAAAATTTCAATAAATATAAATTAATAATAGTGTAAATAAAAAAAATGTATTTTATTTTAAAAAAAGCGTGGGGTGCTTTTTAAGATATTATCAAAATGATAATCACTCTACTCATATCTGTCAATAAAATATTTATAACTATTGACACCATGCACCCCACGCTTTTTTTAAAATAAAATACATTTTTTTTATTTACGCTATTATTAATTTATATTTATTGAAATTTTTGGACCCTATTCTTAATTTAAATTTATTAAAATTTATTTTCTATTTTTTAGTTTGGTTTTCTATAAAAAGCGTGTTTTTAGTTTTTTTTAACTACTATTTATTTGTTAATCTGGTTTACTAGATTACTTTGATTCGTGAACGTGGGCGTTCAGTGTTCAGTTTAGTTCGTCTGGGTCAGAAACTCTATGGAATTCGCCAATCTCCTTTCCTTGAGATACTCGACTTCTTGGAGGAAAAATCAAGTTATGTGGGGTTATGGGGAAATGATTTATTTCTAACAAAGCCTGGACTTGTATGGTGTGCAACAAAACTCACTTCGCTGATACAGGCACATGGTACACCAATATACCACTGATTGTCTTATTTGATTACAGGTCACGTGGGAGGGTGTGGAGTGACAGACGAGGTGGTGCAATGGATGGAGCGCATACAGAACTCTGGTGTTGACGACGACCCTCCCGTGTCGGCAACTCCCGCGCACACCTACCACTCGCCGGCGCCCAACTCGCAGCACCCCAACAGCTTGAGGGATGATTCGTCCAGGTAAACTTGTATCCCCTTACATATCGCCGTAATGGGATGGAACGCACGCAAAACTCATGTAGACAGGACCACGTCGGTATTGTGCAACATATTGCACATCCATTTGCAATATATATCGCCGGGTACTGTACATAATTCCTCACCATAACAGAATCAAACTATTTTGATTTATGTGTGAAATCTGTTTTACGCAAACAGATTTTACACATTAAGGAAAACCTAAGGAAAACATTGTGTTGTGACAATTTTAATAAATAGTCAATATCGTTTGATGATAGTCATTTTGCATATTTACATTGTCATTCCGCCCAATAGTGGGATAAATACGAAACTTTATTGATAACTATCACCATCATCATTATCTCAATCCGTCGTCGGCCCACTACTGTGTACACTGTACAGGTCTCTTCCTCAATGAGAAGTTTGTAGGCCATAATCCACCTTGCTGAATATAAATAATAATATAATAGGCTAAGTGCGGATTCCACACACCTTTGAGGACTTAAGAAGACCTCTCAGGCATGCAGGTTTCCTCACGATGTTTGCCTTCACCGCATAATTTCTTTAAATGCACATAACTCCGAAAAGTCAGAGATGCGTGCCCGGGATCGAACCCCGGACTAGGCTATCACGTGAAATACGAAACTTTATTAACCAAACTCCAATAGAAAAATACTGCTAACGGTCACGTGCAATTTAATCAGAAACTAAATGCATTTGTTCCAGTTTGAACGTAGCTAATTTGTTTCTAGATTGAATTCTTGGTGCTAGATTTTATTAACAAAACACCAACGCTATCTACTCGTTATAAAATCTCTGCAGTTTTCAATAATAATATTTAATCTCACTGCTATGGGAAAATGTTATCTTGTTTGCGGTTTTAAATCACTGTTGAATTTGAAAAGTCCCACTGATAACATTTTATTGTTCTAATTTTATCTATCTACTGCATGTGGCTCATTTAGGCACGAGTATTTACCTAGGTACATTAACCCCTACTTCCATCATACTAATATTATAAATGCGAAAGTGTGTTTGTTTGTTGGTTTGTCCTTCTATCGCCCGCCAAATAGCAGGAAATAGTTATAAGAACACCAATAAATAGCTTAACAAAGATTTACAAGTAGGTTAAGCCAGAGTGATGGCTGTAATAATTCTCCACTACCTAATAAACTTAAATCATACTAATATTATAAATGCGAAAGTGTGGTTGTTGGTTTGTCCTTCAATCACGCCGCAACAGAGCTACGGATCGACGTGATTTTTGCATGAGTATAGTTGAGGACCTGGAGAGTGACATAGGCTACTATTCATCACGGAAAATCAAAGATTTACTGAGGGATTTTAAAAACTAAATTCACGCGGACGAAGTCGCGGGCATCAGCTTTAGCTCGTGACTTCCTCCGCGTAGGGTTAGGTTTTTAAAAATCGGGAACCGTCTGTTTTTCCGGGATAAAATGTAACCTACATAATATTATAATATCACTCTCCAGATTCTTAAATACCCATTCAAAAATATCACTTCACATCATAGTTAATAATAGCTTTTGAGCTATAATTTAATTTATATGCGGAAGTGTGTCTGTCTATATGTCTGTTACCTTTTAAGAACTCAATCGCTTTAGAACCTTTAATGAACGCAACTTGCTCAAACTGCACAGATTTTCGCATTCTACTGAGTAAAATATTTGAATTAATTTGTTTATACAGGAACTGGGATTTTCATCATTACAACAAATATTCGCGGGCCGCGAACACGGGCGAACATTCGCGCGCGCGGCGAGCGGCGGCGGACGAGAAGATTAGAAATATGTGTTCACTGTACATACAAACCGATCCGCTTATTTGGCGGCACATTAGGGAAGGGTTCCCTGATGTAAGTATTAACTTCTTTATGGAATTATGAAAACACAGTAACTGCTGAAAAGAGCCGACAAAAAAGTCAAGTTGTTTCAAAACAAAATTATACAAAATCACTATGTAGTTTTCACAATCTAATAAATATGTACCTTGTCGGCAGCTGAAGCAAAGTCGGTTGCTTCCATGCAAGTTTATCATTAATTTTACCATGTAATAACCTCATTTTGCATATTGTTTATAGTGTAATGGTAAATCTACCAATTCTTTGGGAATCAAGTTATAACAGCGTATGGATTTCTGCACTTGGCATAGATAGCAGAATAGTGTTGCTAGTTTATGACAAGGTCTAGTTAATCTATTAATTATCTGTATCATCTACATTTATAGAGCAAATCTTAATATATATAAATTACGTGTCACGTTGTTTGTCCGCGATGGACTCCTAAACTAATGAACCGATTTAGATCAAACTTCGTAACTATCTGTAATTTGGTCCAACTTGAAAGATAGGATAGTTTTTTTTGATTAGGATAGTTTATTTGTTTTATTTATATAGATAAGTTGGCGGTACGAAGTTCGCCGGGTCAGCTAGTATTTTATGTAAATAATTAATTCTATTCGTTTAGCACCGAGATCCACACAAAAGGAGCGAAGTGGACGCCAAGACACGAGAAGAAATCCTGTCGCTCATCTCGCACCACGTGACAGCTGTCAACTACATCTACAGATACACGAAGTTCGACGGCCGCAAGAAGGAGCACCGGAACATACAGTTTGAAGTTCAAAGGATAAAGGTACTATGTCCGCGAGGAATATTTGCCCCAATTTGCACATTCGGAGTTGTCGCCAGGAGACACTCATCATCATCATCAGCCACCCATCAACAGCTCACTACTGAGCGCAGGTCTCCTCTCAGAGAAGGGTTATAGGCTATATAGTCCACCACGCTGGCCCAATGCGAATTGGCGGACTTCACACACCTTCGAGAACATTATAGAGAACTCTCCTTCTGAATAGGAGACCACAGTCCTAACCACTAGGCTATCACTGCTTTTACTAGGAGACATTGCAACATGCTATTTTTAAATTTTTAAGACTGCCAATATAATTAAATCAAATAAAATGATAAATTAAATTAAATAAGTATAATAAAATCAAAGTGCACTTTGGCTCATTATGAATGTATTAAAATTGGTTTTGAAAAATTATTTTTTTAAGTGGATCTCATAAGCTCCAGTAAATTCGAATTCAAAAGAGTACTACCTATGCCCTGAGTATTAACTATTTTACATTACAGCCATCCATGGCTCAACTGCGTGACAATGCCGAAATTAGTCCATCAACCTGTATTCGTCCACTGCTGGACATAGGCCTTCCCGAGAGCGCGCCACCAAACACGGTCCTCCGCCTTCCTCATCCAACCGCTTCCCGCCACCTTCTTTAGGTCATCGGCCCAGCGAGCTAGAGGTTGTCCTATACTACGCTTGCCTGTACGCGGTCTCCACTCCAGAATACGTCTGCCCCATCGGCCATCGGTTCTGCGACAAATATGATCTGCCCACTGCCACTTCAGCTTGCTATTCCTCAGAGTTATGACGGTCACTTATGTTCTTCTACGAATTTCTAACATAGCTCGCTCCATGGCGCACTGAGCGACTTTTAATTTGTGAACGAGGCCCACCGTCTGTTTCCACGTTTCCGGTCTTTCAATAAGCTTAGCAACTGTTAAACTTTTCCTTCTAGTATGCTCCAAACACTATAATAATAATAATTTAATAACATAATATTATTGTTTTCGTGTTCAGATCGACGACGACTCGCTGTGCACGCCGCACGTGTTCGGCAGCGAGACCAACCAGTTCTGCTTGGAAAACATCGACGTGTCCAATTTCCTGAACCTCCACTCGCTCGGCAACCACGAGGACTTCTGCCTCGCCTACGTGTTCACGTACAGGGACTTCACTGGAGGCACTTTGGGTACGACACATCTACGTCATCATCTACAATCCTCTTCATCATCAACGGCGACAGAATTGCGAGAACCTCAACCCTCTACGTGGCTGAAATCCACAAGTTTCTGAAAAGAACTAACGCTAACGTGTGGAGCGCCCTATCCGGCATCCGTGTTTCCTGACATATAGATTGAGTACCTTCAAGGCAAAAGTGAATAGGCATCTTCAAGGCAAACGCACTCCAACCTAGACCGCATCAGTGCTTTCCATCATTGAATATCGTCAAGCACACGCCTATCACCCAATAAAATAAAACGGCTCACTACATAGGCAATTCAAATTATTTATTTCACGTAGGCCAACCTGTGGCTCTTATGACACGTCATGACTCTACTACCGGTTCGGAAAGCAGATTCTGCTGAGAAGAGCCGGCAAGAAATTCAACAGTTGCTCTTTTCAAAATAATCATTTTACAATATTAATAAGTAGCTATTACACTGTAAATTGTAATAAGTTTTTTATACTATCCTGTGGTCAGCTGGATGCCAAGCCGATTTGACCCATGCAACTTTGTTAGAATAGAATATAATATTCCCACAATGCTGGGAAGTTCCAAATAAAGCGTATTACAAATCAATTCATGTTAACACGGGCACCGTTCACCTTTAATTTTGTTCTACTATTACGTTCGTTCATTTACTCTATTATCCGTATCAAAATTGCTAAAGCACGCTCTCGCTGTTTTTTGCTAGAATACTTATCTTCTGATTACAGTAATCGGGCATAAATGTTAAGAATCCATATAAAAGATTGATTCGTTGTTCAGGGTTGGCATGGGTGGCGAGCGCCAGTGGCGCCTCCGGTGGCATCTGCGAGAAGTACAAGACGTACACTGAAACGACCGGCGGCATGTACCAGAGCACAAAGCGGTCGCTCAACACTGGCATCATCACCTTCGTCAATTACAACAGCCGGGTGCCGCCCAAAGTGAGCCAACTCACCCTGGCGCACGAGATTGGACATAATTTTGGCTCTCCTGTAAGTAAAACAAAAACATAATGCGGAATGTACCTAATTAATTAATTTAAGCCTCAATAGCCCAACAGTTAAAGGTGCGGACTGAAAACTGAAAGGTCGCAGGTTTGAATCCCACCCGTTGCACTATTGTCGTACCCACTCCTAACACAAGCTTTCGGCTTATTTGGAGGGGATAGGAGGATATTATTCAACTTCAAATTGGCTGATGTTCTTTTTGAAACGTTTTTTTGAACGTAACACACGACACCTGCAGCACACCATAAGACTTTCACCTACAAAAAATCGCGCATAAAGAAGTTGTAATACTACATGTTATGACTATACCTTTACTGCCTCGCTGGTCTAGTGGTTAGCTTGTTCGACTACAGATGACGAGGTCCCGGGTTCAATTCCCGGGTCGAGCCGTAATGAAAAAAAAATTGAATTGGGTTTTTCTGCCAAAGAAGTTCTCAGTACTAGCCCCGAGTTAGGAAGTTGGCTGTGCGTCACCCCCGTGCCTCGGAGAGCACGTAAAGCTGCCGGTCCTGATCTCTCTCCGGTCGTGTCGGATTTCCGTCCCATTGGACTATGAGAGTGTAGGAATAGAGAGTGCACCTGTGTTTGCGCACACACGTGTGCACTATAATATCTCCCGCGCAGATGGCTGATCTCTAAGGTGGTTGGCCGCCGTGATCGGATTCGGTCGGTAGGACATTAATGACTATACCCCTCTTAGCACGATTACCCATCGGAATGTCGTCCGGGAGGTCAAGAGGGCAACTACATAATGTTCGCGTCGGCCACGTCGGGCGACCGCCCCAACAACAGCCGCTTCTCCACGTGCTCCGTGGGCAACATCAGCGCCGTGCTTGACGCGGTCCGCGACGGCCGCAAGCGGGACTGCCTCAAGGAGAACGCGGGCGCCTTCTGCGGGAACAAGATTGTCGAGGACGGCGAGGAGTGCGACTGTGGTGAGCCGTGAACACCTGAACATGTTGTAATATTGATTTAATAATCTATAAAAAAAAATATTTAAAAAAAACCGACTTGAAACGACCGCGCCAGTATACAAAGTATATGTCCTTTTGTTTCAAAGGGTATACATCCCTGATGGTCTCATTTAAGTTTCTTCGAAATCGGTCGAGCGGTTTTTAAAAATCAACAATAAATTATATAACTTTGGAGTGGTGTTGGTGGTCGATTTATTAAAAATATTTTTTTATTGTAGATTATGCTTAGATTTTTTCCAAACAATTTTAAATTAGCATTCAATTCAGTTTATTGCTGCGATGTTAGAGATAGACAAACTGGTTTAACTTATTTTTAACTTACATTTTTCGTTGGCGGCTATAAATGAAATAGCGAATGATTTTATCTATATTCTTTCAACCGCGAACCAACACCTTTCAATGTATAAACCTATACTATAGTGTTTTTAGTAATTGGAATTTTTAAATGCCAGGTTACAACGAAAAGGAATGCAACGACCGCTGCTGCTATCCGAGACAGCTGAGCAACTACGATATCGAGCGAAACAGTTCCGCTAAGGGATGTCAAAGGAGAGCCCACACCCAATGCAGGTAAAATTATAGCCCAAAGTTAAAGGTATAGAATAGAATAATAATTTTTCATTCAAAAAGATCTTTAACAAAATACTTACCACTGGTTCAATAGGTCGTTCGCTCCCTATATCTATTTTCTTCACTACTCTATTCATCACTATTTTAATTTCGGAGTTTTTTTTTTTTTTTTTTCTAAAAATGTGTAAAGTTTTCAAAATTCTCATAATCTCAGTTCTTGATGTTAGTGATGTATGTGTCTAGTAAAATATCAAAGTTGCATGAGAGAAATCGCCTTTGCATCCAGCTGCCCACAAGATAAAATAATAACTTATTACAATGTAATAGATACATAAAAATATTGTAAAGTTATGTTCTGAAAAGAGTAACTGCCGAGTTTCTTGCCGGCTCTTCTCAGCAGAATCCACTTTCCAAAGCGGTGGTAGAATCATGTCATAAAACCCACAGATTGGTCTACGTGAAATAAGTTAGTTAAAATCAGCGTCACTTTGTCGAGACAAAACTCATTAAGCGAATAAGCGAGTTGTCGTAACTTGGTGATGTATTCGATGATTTCTGTTGCAGTCCGTCACAAGGGCCGTGCTGCCACGCGCAGACGTGCGCGTTCGTGCCGGCGGCGACCAACCAGACGTGCCGCGAGGCGACCGAGTGCAGCCACGCCTCCTTCTGTTCGGGCCGCTCCGCCGAGTGCCCCTCGCCGAGGGCTATGAACGATCACACCAAGTGCAACAATGGTGAGATCAGAGATGTGTATTATATCCACCGCTGGGCAAATCTTGCAGAATGCGATATTGAATGAATGAATGAATGAATACACTTTATTACGCACCACATTAAAAAGAAAAAAAGAATTTTTTGTCTGTAAAGTCGGTTTACGGACGATAGTTTTACGTGATAACGTCATAAAGAAACATTGACGATGACTGGCGGGCGGCACAAGCCAACGCTTGGGCCGATCGTGCCTCTCTATCGCTTGTTCCGCGCTCTCGCTTACACCCTCAGGCTCAGGCGGAACGTGACACTTTTTCGTGCTTGCAGCCGGTGTTCATCGATTTATAAGACGTTATCACGTCAAAAAAAAAGAAATAAAACTAAAAATAAACTTAAAAAATAACACATGGCAGTACAAATGGCGGCCTTATCGCTAAAAAGCGATCTCTACCAGGCAACCACGTTTCAAAGGATTTATTGGTCAAAGAGAAAGTAAGGGTGCACGCAAGTTTATGAGGAAAAAACAACATTCACACACCTAAATACACAAATAATTAATATATACACATACATACTAAAGATACTTAACTTAAGCATACATACCATACATAAATACCTACATAATATATACATTATATACACATAAATATATTTACAAACTATATATATATTCCGTTTTCTATGTAGGTTTCTCGGTGTGAGGTCTCCACTCGAGCAATTTAGGACCTCGATGTCTATCGGTTCTTCGCGTTATTGTTACTTAGCGACTCGATCAGCTATGTCGGTAACTCTGTTTCTTCTAAGGATTCGGTGCTTATCAATAGTAATATTATTAGTTCCAGAGACACTCGTTTAGCTACTTACAGCGCCAAAATGGCGTCAATCAAGTAGGTCCAAAAAATATGCTAGAGACTCCAGTGCTAATCATAGATTACAGTGCGACAATTATAACTTGGCGCGGCTGTGCGCCACTGTGCTCAACATTACTATTGCCATTGTATAGAAAATGAGACTAAATTTGGAAAAAAAACCGTGAAAAACATTTTTAGTTTACACAATAAACGCAACAGCACACAACAAGATCCAATAGTGAATTTTCAAGATGGCTATGGAGTATAAAAATTGGATGACCGAATTAGTTCCTCAAAACGCCACCGCCAACTTATACTTGTGGCACTGTAATTGGGTATTTGACTGATATTTTTTAATTATTTAAAATAACGTTTTTAAATATTATAGCTATTTCTCTTTTTTAAATATCTTTTACTAGTCTCGGAATTATAAGCTGTTTTACTGTGACTGTATCTGTCCCTTTCTAAAACGAAATTTTCTATAGAGCTGTTGAATTGTGACATCATACTTCAGTAGCGCTCTCTCTGTCTAGCAGGAAACTTTAAAGCTCTATAACTTATTTGTTTTTGGACTGATTTATTTTCTGTTTTTACAAATGTTATTCTTACATGTTACATTTTCGATTATAAATAATGAATATCAACATTTTGACAGCAGTCAAATACCCAATTATATAGGTTGGTGCGCCATTTGCAATATTATTAGTTCCAGAGACACTCGCTACTTACAGCGCCAAAATGGCGTCAATCAAGTAGGTCCAAAAAATTACAGCAGCGTCCAGTGCTAATAATGGATTAGTTATATAGCTCAGTGGTTTGGGGGCTTCCAAAAATATACTAAAGGTTGCGTATTTAATTCCAGGCACACAGCTGTGTATCAAAGGCGAATGCAGCGGCTCCATCTGCCTCGCGTGGAACATGAAGGAGTGCTTCCTGTCGTCGTCGCCAACGAAGAAGGGCGACGGCGTGACGGTGGTCGTGAACCGCCGGACTCTGTGCCAGCTGGCGTGCCAGACCGGCCCCGACCCCGAGTCGTGCCGGAGCACGGAGGAGTTCGCGGCCCAAGTGGGCCTGCCCCAGGGGGGCATCAGCTTGAGGCCGGGCTCACCGTGCGACAACTTCCAGGTAACTTGTGCAGCGTGCTAGGGACATGCTGACGACAACTGAAGCCAGCACGGACATGATTCTGAGTCGCTCAGCGTTTGGATTATTAATTTTTTATTATATTTAATCAACACCGTAATTATGTACATTCCAGATTGAAATGGAAAGTTTCGTAATTATACCAATTCATAAGTTATCACAGGAAGATGGTGAAATCTGTATTTTCGTCATAAACCTTGGATGGGTTTTCCGGTTTTGATCTTCCTGGCGCAGTGGTGAGGGCTAAGTGAGAGGTCCCAGCAATTTAGGGATTTATAATAACTAGCAAAAAGCTGAGCTTTGTGAGGGCTCGCGTAGTTTTACTAACGGAAGTTTTGCGATGTTAACTCTTTGGTTTTCTAGCAGATGGCGTTAGTAGTACAATAACATTCTATCCAATGAATACAAAATTATTAATGTTCATTTTTTAATGGTTATAAAATTATATTTTTTTGACAGATAACACATCTGTCTGTTAAATTTGTTAAATTACTATGTTTAAGCACAAATCTATAGGCGTGATAGTTTTTCAGTAAAGTGTACCACAAAAATGCTCAGGTTGTGGGATAGTGTTAATAAATAATTTATTGTAATGGCCAAATGCGAGTTCCAAAGATCACTCATTACCTATCGTCATACTAAGTTTAATATTGGTTGACCTTTGATAGAGATAATCGCTGTGGCTAGGCCACACCGCGTTTTGGTTGTGATGTCCCGCTCGTTATTCAGGGCTACTGCGACGTGTTCCTGAAGTGCCGCGCCGTGGACGCGGAAGGTCCGCTGGTGAGGCTCAAGAACCTGCTGCTGAACCGCGCGACGCTGCAGACGGTGCAGGCGTGGGTCACCGAGCAGTGGTGGGCCGTGCTGCTGGGCGGGGTGGCGCTCATCGTGTGCATGGGCGCGTTCGTCAAGTGCTGCGCCGTGCACACGCCCTCCTCCAACCCGAAGAGACCGCCCGCCAGGTAAAGAGGCTGCCACTACTACCTACTTGTGTTTAGTTCAAGAAACCAAAGTGTTCATGAATCATGTATCGAGTTCAATCTACCAATGACAACTGGCGGCCAGCTATCACTCCAAGAGAAAAAAAAAATAACATTATTAATTATTATTATTTTCCCGATAAAAATTTCTATGACCAACTTTGCTTTGTTGTCGGTGAAGTTATTATTAGTCGAAGGTGTTAATAAATCTAATTATCAACACTTAATTTGTTTTCAATCGGCCGACAGACGCTTGTCGGAGACGCTCCGGCGGCCGATGAACACGCTGCGGCGCATGCGCGGCGCGGCGGGCGAGGCGCGGCGCGCGGGCAGCGCTCAGCGCGCGCCGCGCCCCGGCCACCGGCGCGCGCGCCAGCACAAGGGGTACGCGCCGCCGCTCGCCTACGCCGCCAGGGACCTCGGTACGTCGCATACCAATATACTTATCTACGTACTCCTTACTAACATTATAAATTTGACGGAGCACTCGGGGCTTCTGAGAACAGAGTCACTCACCAATACCTAACACTAATAATAATTAAAGAAAAAAGAAACGTTGCCATCCCCATTTGACGAACATTGTGAGTGGGCACTTTTTCAGAGCAAAATTAGCATTAAAAAAGTCTCTGACACCATGTCAGAGGATAACATTATAAATGTGAAAGTCAATCGCGCAGCAACGGGTCGACGTGATTTTTTGCATGCTAGTTTAGTTTAGTTAGGTTTAGTTGAGGATGACAAAAAAAAGAATAAAAAAAGACAAAATGACCTACGGTTAACACCACGCGGGCGAAGTCCGAATACAATATATTTTTAATTTTTTTCCTGCTTCCATACTGGATTTTCTTTGTTGGTTTTGTTAAAGTTCACCTATCCTACGATAGTCAGACGCGGTAATAGTGTTGTATTAATGTGCCAGCGTCTGCGCCGGCGGGGCCGAGCGCGCGGCGCCCGGAGCCGTACGCCAACGCGTACCCGCAGTCGTACGAGATGCGGCCCGCGCAGAAGGTCTGACAGTACGAGGCCTGCGGCGCGGCGCAGCTGGAGCTGGTGGCGCTGGCGCCCGGCGTGCCGCTGCTGCTGGGCTACGTGTGCCGCGACCCGCCCGCCGCGCCCGCCGCGCCCGCCGCGCCCGCCGCGCCCGCCGCGCCCGCCGCCGTCACCGTCGCCTCGCAGACCACCATCACGCTGCACTCGCCCGACACGCTCGCCGTCACGCACCACGCGCCGCCCGACCCGCGCGACAAGTGAGCGCACCGACCCGTGGACTCCGATCGATCTGTACATGCCAACACGCTACGTGCTCAGACAGATTAACGCATCTGTCGATAAGTTACCCGGCATCTTTGTTGATTGTCAAAATAATTATGGACTTTTTTGACAAACAAACCGGTCAAAGACCTGACAACTACTTTAGCAACGTGTCGATCATTGAAGTCTATTCTTACGCCCGCCGTCACGTACGCGACGACTGACCTGCATTGTGCGTCGAACATTGTGCATTGTGCTGCGTCGAACTTGTGAACTCCGATCAATCAGTTCGCTACGTGTAAACTCATATTATCACAGGCATAGAGAGTAACGCCTGCCCGCCTAGCATGCACGTCGAAGTGATATCTCGCGCGAAGAGAGAGAGATATTGTCAATGTAGACTAATTTCTCGTTCGACCAATCCATGTGTGCAACCATGTTAGTGTCGATAGAGATATAGAGATAATACGAGAAAAGGTGTCGACAAAATTTTCTCGCGCGTGCATGCTAGGCGTGCTGATTACTTTTGTCTGTCGATAAGTTATCTGGCAACTTTGTTATTTGTCAATAAATTATGGAATTTTATGACAGAAAAAAATGTTAGACCATTGGTTGAAGACCTGGCATAACGATTTTACGTCTATTCTTATGCTCGCCGTCACGTACAAAGCGACGACTGATTCACTTTGTGCGTTTAACAATGTGCGAGAAAGAATTTTAAGGACACCAGCTATAATATCTTAGGTGTCAGTCCCACAAGAAGTTTCTCCAGTGCGAGTGGCAAGAAATCATATGAGATTTACACCCGCGATTATATATTACTATATTATACACTACGACAAAAACTCTTAGCAGTTAACCGTTGCTCGAATGTGAGTGTCGAAAATGTCGCTCGCATGCGAGAAACTCCTTGTGCAACTGAGCCTTTACTGTGTAACTACAAATGAAAATAAATATCTGTGTGGCGATCGCGTAACTTTTATCGCTGTCCTTAAAGGACTATTTCAATGTCAAATTGGCCAATAGGAAAAGCACAAAATCATATTTTGACATTGATGCAGTCCTTTAAGGACTGAGAAAATTTACGCGATAGACCGCCTGATCTTTAATGCTTGATTAATTTTAACAGCGCAATTTTTAACAGCATGCCATTAAAAACGTATCAATAATTACAGTACTACACACACACACACATCACATAAAATTAAGCATGTTAATTAATTATGACGTCTCGGTCGAAAGACATTGTCTTTGTTCGATCTCTTTAAGATAAGCATATGGCCTATACTCGACTAATGATGGCCACTGTCAACTCGAGAACTATAGTGTATGAGATGACAACTAATAAATCCTTTGCGAAAACCGCTCAATGTCATAAAATTAAGTTTAAATACTTTGATTGCTATATGGGGTCTTAAACCATACAACTCGCACTGACCGTGAGATAGTTCCGGTCTTGCAATGCAGTCGCTCGATGTGTAAGAACCATAGCAAAAGTGTCTATTTGCCTGATTCAAAGCAACATTGTTCGATAGGATGTGAATGATGGATAATTAATAAATGACCAGCCCGGTTATTCTATAAGTATTTTGCCAGTATGCGAATTCCAACACTAATACAAAATATGTGACAGATGTTTGACAGTTATGTTGGAAGCTCAAAGCAGTATTACCTAGCACTTGAGACCTACACTTGTGTGCATAAAAATCGGCCCACCCCGCGCTTTTCATTTTTTCTATTTCGTTTAAAAACCCTATAAATGCCTGCAATTTGCAATACGGTTATTGAAACCTTACCTTTTCTTGTTCCATAAACGCGCGTGTTAAAGCGTGGGGTGGGTCGATTTTTTTGCACGCTAGTTTATAATGCTAAGGTTTATGGTGCTAGTTCTGTTGTAAACTAGATTACATTCACTTAATTAGAAATACTACTATCCCTTTCACAATGTTCCGTGCGGAATAGGATAGAATTACATTTTGAGCTGTCAATTTACGTACAACAGAGTTAAAGCTCGTGCCCAGCACGGTCTAATGTGGATCGTCCTTTAAACGACATTTTCAATATGTCGCCATTTCCGTATTACCTATCTCTCTCTATTACCTATATCTCTTCTCAAAATCTCCCAATACCGTTCAACTTCCTACATCTTGTACCCTCATGTAGATATTTCTGCATAAAATCATTTTTATCTAATCACTGATAGCAACACAGTATTATTAGTTATGTTTTAGTATACAATGCCAATGCCCTCTGTGAAAAGGAAAATATAATATATTTTAAAATGTCTGTTTTTTAAGTATATGTATATTGCATTAATAGTTTCGAATATTCATCCACCATCCACGGAAAAATAGCTAATGCTTAAATTATGTCAAACAGACTTGATAGAGATCGATATTATTATGAATATAAAATAAATACACTCCAAGATACTGCCTGTAAGTAAAGGACGATTTAAGGATGATTTAGGCTAGACCTTTGTATGTGTTTAAACGCAAACCGTAAAAGGGACAGGCAAGGAATGGATGTAAAACTTAATTTAATATGATTTGTGTATTGTATTGTTTAAAAAAAAGGAGTTTTTAAATCCGCACTTTGTCAAAGCCACATACGTGACATGGCCACGGTAATATTATCTGTATACAGTATTGTAACTCGGCCGTATCTTTGACATAAATGCCTACAGCCGCGCGGTACGTAAACATGCGATAGGGCTGCCCGCCTCCAGCATTTTAATTACATTTGCCTACTTTGTGTTTCCATTTAGTTTTGTGATTGTAAATATACTTTTTTTTATATAAACAAATAAAATACTTTGTGAATTAAATAGGAAGTGTTCAATAAAAATGCGAAGAGAATGCGAAATACCGAGAGAAAAAAACGGTTTTTAGTGGTATATGTTGTTATAGCAGCAGTGTAGAGGACAAAAAGTGTCTATTAGCGGAAACTTGTTAAAGGAAAAAGCAAAAGAGTTCGCGTCTACTCTAAGCATCAAAAACATCAACACTTAATAATTCGAAATTTTATTTATTTTCTCTTAAAAATTTCGAACCATTTGATATTTCAAACACTCGATAATTCGTAATATTTCCCTTATTATATCTCGTAATAGTCCCTCGAGTTTCGAATCAACGAGAGTCGGCTGTATTATTAATAATAAAATACCACGTCTTTACATTGAATTATACAAACTAACAAAACAAAACACACATGCCCCGAGGTTTTAACACAAGCGTACGTACCGTATCGTGATTCATGAACTGCCTATAACTACCTATTTCACTCGTGTCAATCACTTTCCTTTACTCTATTCACTTTATTTATTAATCCAGACATCTTTTTTTCGGGAGATAAAAGGAAATACCTTATCCATTAAAAATACACACATTTTGTACCTACCTACTAGTAAGTAAAATTATTTTAGAGTCTTACCTTTCAGAGTTTCCAGGTAATTTAAAAAAAGTTATCTCTGGATGCGTTATTGACGAATTCATGCAACCAAAAACAGCACAATATATCCTCCTCGTCATATTAAATATGTACTTGAACTTATTTTTAGTAAAAAAATTGCGCAGTTATTGTTAAAAAACATAACACCGTCCGTTCGTCACTGCGGCACAGTCGCGACTGTCTGCGTACCGAGCGCTTACCGAGATCGAGGCGCGTAGGCATAGCTCGCGCTTCGTCCGTTTGTATGAAGTTACAATACTGATACAGATAATATTACCGTGACATGGCTCACGCCCGCTACGGTCTAACATAAAGCATCCTTTAATAAATAGTTTATGAATAATCCTGTCGAGTGTAGTAGGATAAAAGTTGAAAAGTTTTCAAATAACTGGAACGTACGTACATTAACTGTGTTAAATGTGCTATACTTGTTTAAGTAACTACATCTAATTAATGCAACTACATTAAGCGAAAACATTTCTGTAAAATTAAGAAGTTCTCAGAGGATATTTTTTAACTCCACTTTCTTCTGACTACGTCAACTTATTTGTGCATAAATATTAAAATGGCAAGACTAAAAATAGCTCCATTCTTTTCATACGGGCATGTGTGGTAAAGAACAGCTTTATATTTAAGTCATCTAACAATGGAGTGAAATGTTCCGACTTCCGAGACGCAGCATGTTTTTTGTAACAAATCAAACTGAGCTTTATTTACTTTTATATAAGGGTGGCGACTCAACGAAGCGCGCTGCGTGTTTTGTTTTCATCATTTCAATTTAATCTGTATACAAAAAGAAATAAAGCTGAGTTTCAATTGTAATTTATAGTTGCGCCTAGGCTCTACTCGAATGTTATTGTACTTAGTTGTGTGTAATAAAATTTTGTTAATGTGGATAATTTTGTTGTACACACTCTAAACTAAACTAAATTGACAGGTCGAATCTAGTGCTATCCTTTTCCACGTGAGCTTTATGAGTAGGATAGCACGAATTTTAGAGTCAATATAGTTTAGTTTAGTACTAGTAAGTCTAGTTTAGTTTATTAGTAGTGTACGACAGAATAATCCACATTGTCTAGGAAGTAAGGGTTTACAGCTTGGCAAAAAAGAATACAAAAAATAGGAGCGCCACTAACGCAAATTTATCTTAAATCTAGCAACACAAACAATCAAAATGTAGCAACCCGAAAATCACCTCTCGGATATTTTTGTCTTTCAATTGATTTTCCGAGTATTTTAGACAATATAACGCAAAATAATATCTAACTCTTATTGCAGAATTATCAAAATAATATCGTCATCTTTTAACATCCCCACTGTGACTCTTCCATTCAACGTAACATTGGTGAAGTTCATTTGCTGAACTGGCACTAAATAAAGCCAGAAAACTACAACAACAAAAACAAAGACACTTGACGAATTAATAGTGTCAAAGAAAAAAAATTGTTCGGTTTCTAGACTTTTTTGCCAAGCTGTAATTTGGACTGAATTTTATTGTCTTTTAACCTTCCATTGTTCAATATCAAATGTGACAGAGCAGCTAAGAGACGAGCTTAGCGCATTGCTCAATGTAAGTTCCGCGTTCAGTCAAACCGAATGGTGTTCTATCAAATTAGCCATTATTTTTATACGAGATTAATAGAATATGGTGCGATGTTCGACCAGCAACTCTCCCGGGAACCGCTCCGACCGGACATTTATGTATATTTTTGTATATAAATGACGACTATATAAAGGCAACAATGTAAAAATATCATGCAAATACTTACTGTAAACGTACCTATATTAGAATAAGATGTAAGGTTACTGCGTTATTTTACTGAATCTCCGTAATTGTAATTTTTATATAATGTTATTTTAATGTAATATTATAAATAACGTAAGCGGATTGTTGAGGTGCCATTATACCAATTTGTATTCCAAGTTTTGTTACGACTTCCTGTGTCTTTTATAATGTGATTTCATGAGTGATTGAAGAACTGTGAAGAAATCTGTGGGCTCAAATTGTTGATTGTAATGTTTTCACTCAGTATAATTTAAAACTTTTCAAAGTTTATTACTTATTATGAATGTTTGACGTCGACGTTTTTCGTCGTTTTTTCAATTGATTAGTTACAATTTATTTAAAAAAGTTAAAAGCTTATATTAATTATAATTAGTCTTCCTGACAACTTAAAGATAATTGTTTACTTTAATTTGTAGATAATGTAATGTGAAATTTGAACAGTATTGCCAAATGATCAAATGTTACTAGACTGAAAATTTTTCTCAACATTATTGTAATAAAATTTGCATTTTATAATTTATTGCGCACTGACTGCGGTTATTTGGCTCAAATGTACTTTATTATGTGTATGATTTATCGTGGTGTAACAATTAGCATATCAGATGTAACACTCACTATTGTGTACTACCCAAACTCAATCTGTTGTATAGTTCCGTTGAATTGATCTCTAAGTATTATTTTATTTTTTCAAATATATGTCATAGTGTAGCATTCGTCGTGCAAGCCAAAGAGCATGATGTATTTTTATGATTTCTATACATTAATGTTAAGAGTCAATCTTTTTAAGTGACATCACAGTATTACATTATTTATTTTATAGTAGGGCAACACTATCTATCTGTGGAAGCCGCGAACTACATATAGGTATTGAAAAGAAAAATACCTACCTTACTTTTTGAAAATACTTACTAGTTACCTATCCTTAATAATAATTGCACAAGCTTCAGTGTTTTGTTACACTGACAACTATAATTTCTGACATGAAGTGTGTCGTGTGTGAGTTCAAATCGTAGTATTTTCCTTTAAAAAAAAAACTCGCCAGCTTCAAAAATCTACAGAGGTCAAAAACTATTACAAACCTTCTAAAATATAGGCGAAATCGTAGGAAATAGAAGGTTCCCATTAACTTCATTCAAAATCTACTAAGGAAAAGCAAAATGTGGATAATTTTTATCAAATCTTGCAAACAATTTTCCACTATGAAAGCTAATACAAAAAGCCTAAAATCTACCAAAAAAGAAGCAGGAATCTACCATATGATGTAATCATAATCAAATTGATTTTTGTACTACTAAAAACACTTGACACCACTTGGGGTCGGATTTTTTTGGTTTGTTTCTGGCCAAATCATGTCAGTCTGCCTGAAACATTCGTTGCGTCTCGCAGCCTCCTCCACTAAACGTTGCTCAACTGTAAAGTATTGTAAAACTGTGGTAATAGTTGAATGCCATTTTAATAAGAATGTAAAATACTTGTATATGTTGTCCCAACGCGCTCGGCGAATGCATTCGGCATCGTGTACTTACTTTATACGGGCCACATTACCGTACGCAACTGCGATGGACGGCTTGTGGCTAGTATCAGTTTCGATGCAAATATCTAAGTATCTTGGCGCAGTCTGCACAACAGCGTTCACACGTTGGCCGGCGTTCGCCGAGCGCATTGGGCCAACGTGAACTGGAGGCTTCAACAATACAAAAGTTCTTGTAATTTGTAATATAAATATTGTATATTTGTATGTAAACCGCGAGGGTAATGTTTCCGTTGTAGCGTGACTCGACCAATCGTCTATTTGATGGTAAGTTAACCATCGTGTAGTAATCAATGGCATTATGTCTTCTAAATGTAAGCTAGTTTACCTACAATAGAATATTTAAATGACAATGTGAATATTTTTAATTAAAAACATGAATGTTACAACATGTGATTTCAAAATAACAAAAAATACAATAAATTTTACATGAAAATATTTTCTTTTATTGATCTCTATAGATTAACACGAATTACTCAATATGCTTAACTAGCATTTGCCCCAGCAACTTCGTCCGCGTGGATATAGGGTTTGGGGTGGAATTTTCAAAAACTGAAACATATTGTATTTCGTTATTTTAAATCGAAAGCGAAAATACCAAGTTTCATAGATATAACTTGAAAAATGACGGACTTTCATACAAACATTCATCTCCTATTTATCCCCTTTGGGGGTGGAATTTTTAAAAATTGAAACACATATTCTTCATTTTAACTGAAAGTCCAAATACCAAGTTTGATGGATATTACTTGAAAGACGAAGGACTTTCATACAATCATTTTTTTTTTTAATGAAGAATATCAACCACTAATATTCTCTTGAACTTGACTAATATTCTCCTCTCCCCTCCAAATAAGCGGAAAGCTTGTGCCAGGAGTTGGTACGACAATAGTGCAACGGGTTGGATTCGAACCTGCGAGCTTTCAGTTTCAGTCCGCACCTTTAACCGTTGGGCTATTGAGGCTTTAAATTTTCCCCTATATAACTCCCGGGGTGGAATTTTAAAAAATCCTTTCTTAGTGCTCGCCTCCGTCGCGTCGTAAAAGGAACCCACTGTCAAAACTTCAAGTTTCTAACTTCAGTGGCATAGGCTGTGCGTTGATAGATCAGTCATAACTCATAAGTATAGGTTAGAAAGAAGTACCTACTTATCAAAAATTCAAAACAATAAAACTTCAAGCGTTGATAGATCAGTCATAACTCATAAGTATAGGTTAGAAAGAAGTACCTACTTATCAAAAATTCAAAACGCATCACTACCAGTGGGTAGTTTGTCTTATCCACGTATTTTAAATTCCACTTTCTATAAAATATTTAAGTACCTACGCTACGGGTAATGGATATGAAGACTATACCCATGACGGAATAAGGATTAAAGAAAGTAAACGGAAATATTTCGGAGTGCGTATAATTCATATAATAATATTATAATTTATAATAGGTACAAGTTACAAAAGTGTAAGTTTTGTTTATTATCCTTAAATTTTAAATTACAATAAAATAGGTTCGTTCATTATAGGTAGGTACAGGTTTATGTCAATAGAGACCAATCGGTCACATTTACGGCTGACTCGAACGAGCCGAAAATGATAGGGATATTGCCGCTCAAAAAGTCGACGCATCTTTATTTAACCGACTTTGAATATTCAACTTTAGGGCGTACGCTAAACGACGAGTACACGGAGCTGCTGTGCGATTCTCTAAAAGTGATTGCTACAGTGTGACGATTGCAATCGCCTGTTATTGGCAGAAACTCACTCGCTATTGGCTAAAATGCATTGTTGCAGAAAGAGCGCGATAAATTCAGGCAATCACTGCAATTGAGACTGCAATGATGCAGCTTTTACAGAATCGGCCTGCGGATGTCCGCTCCGGACGTCCGCCCACGTGCTTCACTGCTTTGTGCTTTTCGTGCGTGTAAAAACTGATCGCCCGCGCAGACGTAGCCGCTACTAATAATTTTTATCAGACTTCCAAAAACTTCTCAATTCGGCCGGTATTTTTATTCTATGTAAGTAGATTGTAAGTAAACAGATTTCTGCACGATTTTTTTAACGATTCGCGTGATTTTTTTTAATCATCAAAGGAAGCTTGCGAAATGGTCCCATGAAATTTTTTTCAATACACGCCAGCGTGCACCCGCGCGTTTTAGCGTACGTCCTTATTGCTGACGTCATTATCATTTTCAACAAGTAGGTTTAGATTATGCTAGGTGTACCTACTGAAAAATGCATTGCGCCTGGCTGAAAGGTACTTTTTATCAAGTGTTAATTATTATTTGCTATGATCACAGAAGCGACATGGAAGATCTGCATCAATTTAATTTAATTTTTTTAGGCCTTCTGGCAATTGACATATGTACCGTGAAACCTGTTGACTTTGCCACTTTTTAGTGGTTCAGAAAGTTTGATCTGCTTTATCATAAAAAAAATATATGACGATATATAGACTAACCTATTTCTAGTTGTAGTATATTTCATAGAAATTGATAAAAATACCAAAAGAATCTTCTAAAGTAATAATTTAAATTAAAAAACCCTAAATACAAATGTGGCAAATTCAACTATTACTTCCGGCAAGATTGCCACATGAAAATAAAATAGGAAAAATTAGGGTACATACTTTAAAAAAAAAGTATGTTTATTGGTGTTATCTATACAATAAAATAAAAACGAAAAAAATTACATTAATCACACTCTTAATACTATTTTCTAAGAAAGTGGCAAATTCACCAATCTGTCTAAAATTGTTCATACTAAAGTAAGGGTTGTCAAAAAAAGAGTTTTTTTTTAATTATTATTTTTTTTTTTACTTCAAAAGATAGTAGACATTATAAAAATAAAATAAACATAAAAAATCAGTAAATAGCTACAAGGTTTATTATTTTATTGAGATTACCTATATAAACCGTCGGAAGCGGGGCTGCTGGTCTGCCAGTCTTGACATGACGTATTGAATATTGTACTTATGTATTTTTGGAGTTGTTCTATAAATATTATATCATCGTATTGTTGGAAATATTCTATTCTAACAAGTTGCATGGGGTAAATCGGCATGGCATCCAGCTGCCCACAAGATATTATAAAAAGTTATTAAAATGTAAATACATAGGTATTACCTACAAAAAATATTGTAAAATGTGTAATTTTGAAAAGAGCAACTGCTGAGTTTCTTGCCGGTTCTTCTCAGCAGAATCCGCTTTCCGAACCGGTGGTAGAGTCATGACTTGTCATAAGCGCCACAGGTTGGCCTACATGAAATAAATGATTTTGAATTTGAATTTGAAAACTTGTTTTGCTGCTTCAAGGCATCCCTGGAAATTTCTTTTCTTTATACTAAGTCCACAGCAACTTTTAGAAAACATACTCTGATTCGTATTTCAATCTTCTGAAAATAATAAGACAAAAATTGTATAAGAATTAGGTGACTACTATACTAATTAATTTTTATTAAAACGATTATTTTACAGGTAGTATACCTAATTATGATTTGAATATAAATACGAGATAGTCATTGTCAAATTAAATAATCTGGTATAGGTTAGGTAGGTACATTAAAATAAAATATATATTATTTTGGTGACAGCCCTAAACCTCCACAAAATATGGCAAAGTCAACATCATGATCTTTACGATTGAAGGTTTTGAATTTGCCAACGCCAATTGCGAACTTTAGATAACTCGTTCGCGTAAAAATTAACATTTAGCGAGTAAAAGAACATTAGATAAACGTAATATATAAAAATCACCTACACAACGCCTTTCCTATTTATTTTCACTGAAGTTTCGGAGCACTGAGTTTTTAACCGCCAACACACGAAAAAAATAACCGTTGAAAATGAAATGAATTATACAAACTGGGTTGCTATACCTCATTTGGTGTTGCCATATAACTATTAAATTTTACCATTAAGGGGTGCAAACACGAAAAAAGTTAAAACTATAGTCACAGTGAACTGTTTTGCTTCAAAAAATGGGTATGGCAAAGTCACTGTACTGTTGGCAAAGTCAGCCGGTTTGACGGTAGCTTTTATGATAGGTACAAAATAATGGTGAAATGGTAGGTAGGTAATCATTCTAAAGACTACATTTGTTCACTAAACCAATAATACATAATATTAAATAATTCACTTTTATTATCCTGATTAAGAATAAGAAAATGCCCAATAAATTATATAAAATCGGTGGAACAAAAATTTTATAAAAATCTCTGCATTATACATAAGTCGCAGAAGAAAACAATATAACAAGACATAAGAATCTTTAACACATAATATTACTAGAGCATAAAAATAATAATTACAGTAACAAAAATTGCCGAAAATAATTATTTAAGGTAAACATAAAAACGGATACAATTATTATAAAATTAATAATGTTCATAATAAACACACCATCTACAGTACCCGGCCGATGTGCAATATATATCGCCGGGTACTGTATATAGTTATCTGTTTTTGCTTATTCAATTAATCCCATACTTATGTAGGTGATTTAAATAGAAAATTTTCCCCAAGTCGTTGTTGCCTTAGATAACACTTTATGTTCCGGTGAAAACTTCAAGAAAATCAATTCATTGTCTATTCATACGATCCTTAGTACGACTTAGCGTTTCGAAAACGTTGATAAGCATCATTACACAGTAAATTCAGGCGATAATAGACCTACAGGCTATAGAGATTAAGTCTTGCATTCAAAATTACCGATTTTTATTTCGGAACGCTGGGTGTGGGCTGGGTGACTGTCATAGACGAATGATATTTACGACCGGTGACTGTAGTTAAAGACAAACTTGAGCATTAAAATGACTCCGTTGAGAATCTCAACTTGTGATCCATTTTTCTTTGTTTCCATACTCAAAATCTATCAACATTATGGAGAAGTACCTATAAACTCGTACTCACTCTACAACACAAGATCTTTAAACAAATGCAGCAGGATAAGTATATGATACGTTTAGGTACCTACTAATGATAGTGATGAAATAACTCGACGTAGGTACCTACACTGATGACATCAACTATATAGGAAATATTTTATCAGGATGCTGTGGTTGGTGATAAATAATTGCTCAGATTAATAATTAACTAACTATTGAAGCCACTAGTCATTCTAAAAAGGTTACATTGTATCTATGAGCTTTCAGTTTGTATGTTATTATAACTGCTGAATGCAAAGTGATCTATGTAAAGCTTTTATTCGAGTTTTGAAAAAAATATAGAAATAGAAAACTATTTCTGTAATTTATTACAAAAATCGAATAATTTCTATAGAGTTCCTAAAAGTACCTAAACCTACAACTTAGCGCAGGTATAAAACTTACTAGGTAGATAGTTCATACAATTAATATAGGTCCTTATACATACATAATGTATAAATAGTTGTAAAGGATATAATAATAGCCAAAGTAATGATTATCTTATTCATAAAACCTAATGAAAAGGAATATTTTGTCCAGTCTTACAAAGCCTAATTAATATTTATGACAACTATGCAACACTATTTCATTCAAATAATTATCAGTTTATGGACCTTATGTCTATATGTTATTAGTAATCATACAATGGAATTTGTCATCGAGACTATTAGGTAATTCCTATAATTATTCAATGTCTTTTAAATAAACGGAATTAAGAATGCAATAGCATCTGTTCTTGTTTGTATACTTCATGATACGCATTACGTATTAAAACATACGGAAAACATGATTCTAACAAGTCCATGGTTAGAAATGGCGACTCCTGGACTATTAAATCGAGAAGTAAATAAACAGATTCGCGATTTTTGATAGCTTCCTTTTCTGTCTCCTGTCCGAGCCGCAACAGCGACGAAGACGCTAGTGCGAGGAATTCCTTCATTCTATCCTCAATGTCATTCTGACCACAGATTGTAAACAAAGCACCGAATATGTGATTAATGGCAGGAGCCATGCAATGTATGTTGTTGGCGTGGCCCTCTAGAGATGGTCTGTAGAACGAGCCCTCGCTGCGCGCCAGCCTCGGCAAAGAGACGGCCACGAACACCATAAGCAAACAGACAATAAGATGCTCTTCTTCCTCCAGCTCGGCTTTATGTTGCCGAAGAGCCGAGGCGAGGGTGGGGTCCACCTTGCACGACAGCCCGGCCGCTGAACACATTTCGGATATAACACGCGTTGGATCGCCGCTTGGCAACTGCTGCTGAAAATCTTTGATGGAGCTTATCAAAAATGGAATGCGGCGTTCCAAGACATCGAGAAGCGACTCTTGCGCTATTTGGCGGAAACTCAATATAACGCCAATTATTGTCATCCTCTGCAGCACATTATCCACATGCTGCAACCTCTTAAACTGTTCTCTCATTATTTCCGGTTTGTCAAAATTTGTTCGGAGCATCTGTAATACTTCTTTGTTTTGGACAACTAATTTTTTAAGCTCCTGCACCTGACTGGCAATGTGCCACATAAGTGTCTCGCTTAACAGTTTCATGCCATAGGGACCAATTAATTCCGCCAGAGCCCTCAGTTCGTTAATATCAGAATACTCCTCAGCATTGAAAGGTATTGCACCTTCAGCCGACAGGCTCACAAAAGCCTTTTGATTCATTGAAAAGCAAATATTGCCAGCACTCACTCTCCTGAGTAAGATTTCAGAATACCACTGTGTATACAGTGATGCTATCGATTTTTCACCATGACTGTCCATGTTTTGAGTTTGTTGCAACAGGCAATTGTTGAACACTCTTGTGATGTCAATGTGTACATAGTTCTCAACAGTTTGCAACACATTCATGTATGCCCGGACACTCACCAGCAATTCTGAAGGCTTTGCAATCTCACTTGTATCTTGATTGAACATTACCATTCCAACTAATGCTTTAGAAAATCTAGTCTCCAAGTGTTGGTGCAAATATTCTCGAGGGGCAAATGTGTATTCCCAAACGTTTACAGTGGAACAATAATTGATGGCATAGCACAATTCTGTCAAGGCCATATGGAGTTTGTCCATTGTGGTTAACTCCTCTCTGGTTATCCTGTAGCTTTCATCTCCAGGCTTCACTATTTCTATAGGGTTCTTTTTGTTTTTGTCCTTTTTCTTTCTGTTTGCCAGATGGGCAATAGTCTGTGCACAATGTTTTGGAAGAAGTTTGTCACTCATTGTGCATTGTTCATCACAAATTGTTGTGATTATGTTCTTTGCCTCTTTTGCCATTTCATCCAAGTAGATGTTGACAACAGAGAGGCTCCTTTCCCTGATATGGTGTCTTTCCTCTGGGCAGAGTTCATGTGTACAGTTCTGGAAGTGACTGCAGATAAGTGGAAATGCAATAATATAACGATTTTGGGCTGGAAATTCTAAGCACATGTGAAACTGGCTCTCAAATATTTTACTGTAAAAACAGAACAGAGACAAATCTGATGTTTCCACCATTATTTCATCGAGGTTATCCACCATTTTTGTATGAAATACCATTTTATCAATAAATTGTGCCAATTCTCTCTGATCCACCAAGTTCAGTTGAGTTTTTGCAACAGATGTGTATGCTTGCAGTCTGAACCAATCTAAGCGGAATGCACGGAAATCAAAGATTTCATTACTTTCAACTTGCTTGACATTTAAGTTAGCAGCTGTATTACAGAGAGAGGAGAGGATGACACTCTCATCCTCAGGACACACTTGTAGATTCTGTATCATCAGGTTCAGGGCTACTGCATCGAAACCTGATAAATACTGCACATAATATCTTTGCATGACCTGACTGTACTTCCGCACAAGGGCTCTGAGCTCCTCCATGTGAAACAGTAGTTCAGGCAGCTGACGATCAACCAGGTCTTCAGTGGATTTCCCTTTAACTTTTTGTGGTGGGTTGTCATTATGGCGTAGCAACCAAAACACTTCATCTCGAGCATAGCACAGGCCTATAAAGATCAATAATGCTTTAGGCCCCAGCAGTCCAGGTTGATCTGTCAAAATTAGGCCCAACTCTTTTAGAGCTGTTCTTAAAAATTTTCTCCTCTCTCTATGTTTGTATCCTGCTTTTTGTACAGAGTGATGGTAGCAGTCCTTAACTTCAGAAATTCTCTTCCCATATCCCTTAATTCCATCAAAGAAGCTCTGGATGTATGTATGGATATAGATAACTTCATCTCTGAATAGGGCAACCACCCATCCTGATTCTAGTGCACTAACCCACATCTTGTTTGCGTGGTCCTGTTGTAACATTTGATGGCACAGAGCAAAACCAAATATTACCCATCTCTCCAGCGACTCTAAAGAAACATATTCACAAGACATTGTATTAGTCTCTGAAGGCTTCAGAAGCAGAGCAGGGTTGCTGACCAGACTCAGCTTCTGTTCCGACCGCCAGTGCTCAGCGGTCATGTTCCTCGCTGGATAGACATGCCATAATGAGTTTAAAGCACTCGAAAGCAGCTTTTGATGAGGGCCAAATTCTTCAGACAACTTTTTCAAAGGGGCATCATAATCCACTATTATTTGACCCAAACGAGGGAAGCTTGGATCAATTTGATTGTGAACCATCTCATGAGCAGCATTAAATAAACCGAGCACAGCTTTTCTGTCTTCAACTCGTGATAGTAGGATCATTAGTGAGACATATGTTGTTACTAAGTCAAGGTAATTTTTGGTCAGCTCAAAATTCAAGGTCAAATCAAGTGTAACTTGACAAGCGTCCATTATGTTCAAGAGTTCACACACATTGTCTTTGAAGTCCAAGAGATCTACAAATGTGTAGTAATATAACGATAATGATTTGATGATCTCATTTCTGATGTTGGTTATTGCTTGCAGGCCTTTTACATCAATATTAGGAAAACGTCTTACAATATGTTTAATGGACGACTCCAAGGTTTTATCTGATAGAAATGCTGGTTTTGACTTTGCATCCCCGCATGCTTTTTTGATGTTGTAAATTCTAGTCAACATGCCGATGCCGCGATCATTGAGTATAATGAGCTTTTCAGCCAGCTTCTGCTGGCTAATGTGCACAGACCTTGGCATGGTCGACATTCTAAAACAAAGGAATTAATCACTTGTTACTGAATGCTAAAGAATTGGCTAACCATCAAACGGAAATTAACTATTGCTGCTTAGAAATTTGTATGGGTGTAAACCTAGTTACTAGTTACAAAATTAACAATTTCCGTACTATGTACCTATGTATCTAAATATTATAGGTCATTATAAGTAATGATCATAATAACTCATACGTTTTCTTTTAATTAGCAAGCCACATTGATATAATTTCAAAGATACTGAAAATCATTTCAATTAAGTAACTGTAAGTTTATAATATTTACCTCCTGAGATTAGATAATTAAGTTACGTATCAAGAACTTTTCATACAGTTTACCGCTTCATATTTTGACTGTAGATGCCATATCTCCTTTCTGAGTGTAAGAATATTCTAAACACTAGTCCAAAATTAAAGTAAAACAGAAAAGGGAGTGTCTTTTTTGAGAAACGTTCTTGTTGTTCCTGGTCTGTGACGCGTACACCAACAATACACCCATAGACCACGAACACTAGAATGACACTTGACAGACGTCACGTCAGACAGGGCTACCAACACAACCAATCAGGGGTTTGTTCCGATAGACACTGTGACGTCAATCCAACTGTGAAGGTTTGTGTGTGATGAAGTGAAATTTTTTAGTTTGCTATACTGGTTACTGTTTAAAATGGAACACAGTCCAGTATACTGTCATCCCCATTTTTAGGGTTCCGTACCAAAATGGTAAAAATGGCACCCTTATAGTGAGACTTTCTCCGTCCGTCCGTCCGTCTGTCACAGTCGATTATTTCAGTAACTATTAAAGCTATCGACATGTTTGGCATAGTTATGTACAATAGTGGCCCAACATCATTGGAATAAAGAAAAATCGAAAATTAATTTTATTTTTATTAAAAAAGGGGGAAAATCGGGGGTTTGAAATTTCAAAGTAAAATAACTATACCGAGTGGGGTATCATATAAAAGGCCTTTACTTGTGCATTCTAGAACAGTTTTTTATTTATTTCTATATATAATAGTTTTTGATTAATCGGCCAAAATGTCGAAAAAAATACCGTTCCCCCCACGCCCTTATCTCCGAAGTTTACCAATCGAAAAATCTGAAATAATTATGGTCAATAGAGGTTTATGTATATTTTACAGGAAAAATAAAAGCAACGCGAAAATTATTTTAGTTTGATTAAAAAAGGGGGAAAATCGGGGGTTTGAAATTTCAAAGTAAGATAACTATACCGAGTGGGGTATCATATGAAAGACCTTTACTTGTGCATTCTAAAACAGTTTTTATTTATTTCTATATATAATAGTTTTTGATTAATCGGCCTAAATGTCGAAAAAAATACCGTTATCTCCGAAGTTTACCAATCGAAAAATCTGAAATAATTATGGTCAATAGAGGTTTATGTACATTTTACAGGAAAAATAAAACCAACGCTCTAACTAGCATAGTTTTTTTTTTATATTAACAATAAACCTCTACAAACAAAGTTAACGATAAATAAGCAAATTAATATAATATTATCGTTTTACTTTTACTTTTGGAGTACGGAAGCCTCGGTGCGCGAGTCCGACTCGCACTTGGCCGGCTTTTTTTAAATCTCTAGGCGCTGTTATGTTTTTGGTCACGTGATCAAAGATTACCTTGCTTGAGAGCACTGTCGGCGAGGCCATTCTACTCCACTATCTGCTTTCTCTCTAGGTATATATTTACGGGTAACTACGCGCTATACACGGTTGAACCGCTTGTATATGGATATTAAATAAGGATGTCTAGTGGAACAGAATGTCGCCGATTTAATTAACTATCCCAATGGAGTCATACCTGCCCATCAACTAGAAGGCTCCTGTCGCACCGCTCTACTCCGATTAATTCTCTCTCTCTCTCTCTCTCTACTGCGGGAGTGCACCGGTAACCTGCATGATTAAATTAACTATGACATCACCATTTGTGACGCCCTAAGATCTGATCTATTATTCTAGTTATTTCTAGCCGTGGACGTGTAAGGAATTAAACTCATCTCCCATGCGGAATCTAATCTCATCTGACCATCGGAATCTAATCTCATCTGAATCTAATCTCATCTGACCATCGGACCCGATCTTTCTGATCCATACTCTTAGACCCCCTATGTCTAAGAGTATTTCTAGTCCGCACAAATCTTCCTTGGGCCCCTTACCCAAGGGCGGGACATAATGTCTCCTATTCATAAACATGAACCTTCTTCGGGTTCTATCTACCCGAAGGATCAACGTAATCTTCCCCATTCGTACGAACCTCCTCGGAGCCCCCCTCCGAGGGCTAAACCACCTCGGAGCACCCCTCCACGAGGGCTCAACGTCATCTCATCTCATCTCATCGGGTCTGATGTGTTCTCAGCTCTTAATAGCCATAATGATTTACTTACAATTTAAACACCATTAAAACCGTCCCTTACACATCCCTTGCCAATTCACACACAGCCCTAGAGCGCGCTCCCAGATGCTAGTAAATGTATTAGTATCTAGAAATTCACTTATGAGGGTTCAAGAACCTCACAGATCAATCGCGTAGATAATCAGGTACTTAGCTATCAGATACTTAGATACTCCTCAGATACTTAGCTTTCATCACACCTTCTCCTCGTAGCGCAACTCACAATTCCACCACTTTCTTCAGGATGCAAGAAAAAACAACTCGTTGCTATGCAACAAATGTCCGTCAGAAAAAAGGAACATTTCAAAACCAAAAATATTTAAACTACAAACCAACGACAAATTTCCGATGTCATATACTACCATAGACTTATACAACCTTATCCTTACCAAAGATCTAAGTATTTCGCGATAGCATATGCACTTCGCGACACTCCCGGCCGAAGCAAAAAACTAGAGCAGACATAGCATGTTGCTCGTCCACTCTTTGATTTTCTGTAAAGCTTTAGTGGCTGCAACTCTCCTTACTTTAGTTCCTTGACTTACTTCAACCATCTCACTGTCTCGCTCTAATGGCTCTGACCTGTCCGACTCGCTAACCTCTGTGTCCAATTCTCTCATTTCTTGATCTACAATTCCGCACTCGGAATCATCCCGAGTTAGTTCGACCACTTGTTCTAATGGTAAGATCCCTTCACGTTCTGTGTCCTCTGAAATAATTGTTGGTCTTTCTATACTTTCGTCTAAAGGCTCTATTAAAATTGCAGGAGTACATTCACTCGAGGTATCCTCCTTTTCCAATCGTATGTCTATCACTCCTCCTGCTTCTTGGGCTTCTAGAGGATATAGATGTGCTATCGACCTCGTGAACTCTTTATCCCCCACTTTTACTATGGCTACTCTGCACAAACCATCACTTCCCTTTTTCAACGAAATAATTTTCCCTGTTTTCCAGGTTTCTCTATTCTTATTATCTCCTTTTATTTGAACCACTTGTCCTATTGCTGGAGATAGCTTCGAAGTGACCCGTGGTTCTTTAAGCGAGTGGTGATACCTTTCTCGAAGACTTAACAAGTATCTGTTCACAAACATCTCCTTAAATTCTCTTAAAATAATGAGACCTCTTCTCCAACTTTCTACAAGATCGATCTTAATCGTAGTACCTTTATCTATACAATCTTCGACTGATTCTTCTAAAGTAATGCAACTTCCAAGTGTAAGAAAATCCATTGGTCTCAAGATTATATCCAACTCTGAATCAACGCATGTGAGTGGTCGTGAATTTAATACAGCTTCTATTTCCTTGACAACAGTAGTTAGTTGACTATCTGAAAGCATATGTTTCGCTAATGTGCGTTTCATGCAATTCTTAACTAAACCAACGAGTCTCTCATAGAATCCACCATACCAAGGTGCTAGTTGTGGTATGAATCTCCACTTAATCTTGTTAACCACACAATACTGTTTCAAGAGAATTTCTGATATAAGTTTGAAATGAGCTGCGTTATCTGATGTAATTAATTCAGGGACCTTTCTGGTCGCTATCATTCTTCTCAATGCTAACAGACCTTCTTCAGCTGTAAGGTCTTGCACAAGTTCTAAATGAACAGCCCTTATCGCTAAACAAGTGAACAAACAAATCCATCTTTTCTGACCATTCTTGACAAGGACCGGACCCATATAGTCCACACCCACAAAAGTAAATGGTTCACTATAACTCCCTCTTTCTGCCGGAAGTGCTGGAGTATTTGGTAACTTAAACGGACCAGCTCCGTGCTTAACACAACTTGGACATCTCCTTATTACTTTCTGGACTTGAGATTTGCCTTGTGGTATCCAATAGGATTGTCTAATAAGGCTGAGTGTAAGATTTGCTCCTACATGGTAATTATCATTGTGTACCTTCTTTATCAAATTAATTGTAAAATCACATTCCTTAGGAATCAATATTGGGTACCGTTTATCGAATGACAGATCTGCATTCTGAAGACGTCCCTTGCAACGTAGTAATCCATCAACATCTTTAAATAACTTAAGGCAACGACTTAAATCAGTTTCTTTTCCAGCAAATTCCTGCGCAAAATGCTCTGCTTGAAGCTTCCTTATTTCTTCTGTAATACTAAGTGGTTCATTATGTCTAGTACCGACATCCTTCTCTGTGAAATTATTCTCTTTCTCTAAATCAACAATTTCTCCATTAGAAGTATTCGTTAGACCCTCCCGCGTCGAAAGAAAAAAAGTTTGTGACGTATTCTTAATAGGAAACGTCCTAATATTAGAGTCTGATAAAAACTGTGGACCTTTAATCCATCTCTCTTTATCTTCCTTGGAACTTATCGGTCTAGTCGCAACATCCGCCGGGTTTAAGTCTGAAGGTACATATTTAATCATAAGTTCTCTATTACTTCTAATTTCTTCAACTCGTCTAGCCACAAACGGTGGTAGCAATTTATCAGATTGATACCATTCTATGACAATTTGACTGTGTCCATAACTTTTGACGTCCTACCTTCATGTTAAATGCTTTTGAAACCATCTTAATTAATCTACACCCTATCAACACTCCTAGTAATTCCAATCGAGGGATTTTTAAGTGTTGTCGATCTTTTATAGGGACTAATCGTGTTTTCCCAATTACAAAACTTCTCTTAGTCCCATGTGTCACGTACACAACAGCAGCATATGCCTTAAGTGATGCGTCGGTGAAACACTGCAAATGATATTCTTCATTTCTCACGTTTTTTATGTAACATCTGGGTACCGATATTTCTTTAATAGTTTCTAATTCCTTCTTTATTTCCGTCCATTCCACCTGATTTTCCTTTGAAAGTTTTATATCCCATTTAACCTTGGTCTGCCATAGCTTTTGGAGAAATAATTTAGCTGACAAAATTTGTGGTACTGCTAACCCACATGGATCGAATACTGAAGCAATTACTTTTAGAACTTCACGCTTAGAATTTGCCTCTGTATCTATCTTGAATCTTAGGCGCAATGTATCATCCTTTACATTCCAATCTAAGCCTAAAATTTTCACAACTTCTTCCTTAACACTATCGGGTACCTTGTCTAGAAATTGTTTTGAATTTGAACTCCAATCTCTAAGGTTCATAGATATTTGACAAAAGGCGTTCTTCACGTCTTTATAGAACTGTATTGCCTCCTCTTGTGTTTGGACTCCACTTACTAAGTTATCAACGTATATGTCTTTGGCAGCCAATTGTAGTCGTTCATTTCCTTTAGAAAGATGATGTTTAATCGTCGCGTTCAGTAGAAATGGACTTGATATAACTCCGAAAGGGACTCTACGGAACCGTAAACAAACAATGTTATCATCACTCGGTGGTTTTTCTACATCTTTCAACCAAATAAATCTGGTTACATCGCGATCTTGTTCATGTAGTCCTATCTGAAGGAAGGCCTTCTCTACATCTGCTGACAAAGCAACATTATGGCTTCGAAATCTGATAATTATACTTGTCAAATCTTCTAACATCAACGGACCGCAATAAAGGCATTCATTTAAACTTTTACTATTTTTAATTTTCGATGAAGCATCATAAACAATTCTAATTGGTTTACCCTTTTGAGCAACACAATGGTGCGGTAAATAATGTACTGGATGGTTCACATGTGTCTTACTTAACACTGTTTCGACTATTCCCTTCGATATTTGTTCCTGTATAGTATTATTATAACATCTTAAAGTTTCTTTATCTAATCGTTTAACCAAATTTACTAAACGACCATATGCCAATCCATAATTAGGTGATAGTGCTGGAGGATATTCATTCCACGGCCAACTAACATAATATCTACCATCTATTAATTTTGTAGTTTCATTAAATTTATTTATAGCCTCTTCTTCTCTAGTAATCTTAGGTGAATCGGTTATACCGATTGACTCCAGTTCCCAAAGGAATGTTATACTTCCTAAATCTAGTGGCATGTCAGGTTTGCTTAATCTGAAATCAATCTCTGTTTGAAAGTATGTAACAACTGACATATGTTCTCCTTCTTTATTCTCATGCGGAATTTGACCCGAAAGTATCCATCCAAACTCTGAATCAATTAAATATAAATCTTCCCTTATCCATATTCTTTCTAAGCAAAGAAACGAGTAGTAATAATCATTCCCTATAAGAATATCAACTTGATCTTTCAAAGACCCATCGTCTGCAAGTTTCAATTTATTCTTCCAATCGTCAAGTTCAACTACATACGGTACACCTTTTGAAATCATAGGTACGACGTTTGCATAAACACTCTTCCAATTTTTAGATTTAGTTTGTAACTCCAATTGAACAACTGGACTATTAAATTCTTGAGGACTCTTTGAACCAAAAGTATAAACCGATAAACTTTCATCCTTTTCCGTGGACAATTTTAATTCCCTTGCAATCTTTCGGGTGATGTAAGATCTTTGGGAGCCTGAATCGAATAGTATACGACATGATATTTGATTAGACGTCTCACCTTTCCCCCGGGCTGTTACTACAGCTGTTTGAAGAGCCGTATGTCATTCTCTATCCATCGTTGTTAGAGTCGTGCTCTCTGATCCAGACTGAAACTTCTCCTTACACAGTGCGCTGTGGTGTTCATGTTTTTTACAAAAATAACAAGGTTTATTATACTGACACTGCAGAACCCTATGACCACTTTTAAGACATTTATAGCATCTGTCTTTCATCAGCGCAGTACGTTCCTGGTATGTTCTGTATTTTTTACATAGATCAGAGAAATGATCACCCTTACAAAACATACAGTAAGGTTTCATCCTCTTCCCGTGAGCTCCATCTTCCAACCTATTACCTCCTCCGAATGTTACATTTCTTCTCTGCCCCCACTGTCCTCCTCTTTGTAAGTACTGTCTCTTTCTAAAATTTGGAGGTTTTAAATTATCAGCCTGCATACCCCAAACATTCCTTCTGAATTCGCTTCTAGGTCGCCTCTCTCCCCTGCTATGCTTATATCTCTGATTTTCTTGAGTTACATGTAGAGTTTCTACTGTATAGTTACCAACTCCTTCTGCACTATTTCCTTGAGTGATCCTATTAGCGTCTTCCTTTGCTGTAAGTATTTTCTCTAATTCTTGCCTTATCTCATTTATAGAGTCGTCTTTGGTTTTTAATTTTAACTCATAGATAAGATCCTCTGGAAATTTACTGAATATAATATGCCGTAGATGATTGTGATTCACGTCTTCTCCTAATGATTCCAAGACCCGTAAATGTTTTTCCATTTCATTAAATGATTTACGACATGATGTTATCGTAGAGTCTGCAGTCACCACCTTAGATAACGCTGAATAATGTGCATCAATTAAATGAGAACTTTTGCCATATCTTTCTGTAAGAGTTTTAATAGCTATGCTGTAATTCTTGTTTGTTGTATCTAGACCCTCAATAGCTTTTCTAGCTTCTCCCTTTAATGAAGACTTAAGGTATAGCAATTTGTCTACATCTGCTATGTTTCTGTTATGAATATTTGATTGAAATTGATCCCAAAATTGATGCCAGTTCAAAATATCACCCTCAAATTCAGGTAAATTTAATTTAGGTAAACGGCATGATGTTATTGCATCCTTCTCCTTATGCTTCGATGGAGTTTCTGAACTGCTCTGAAATAATTTTAATTTCACTTCTAGCTCCGCTAGATTTTCCTCAGCTTTCAGTTGTATTTCACTCATTTCACTTATCTCGTCAGCTGCAGGATCATTTACTAACTTAAAATAATTTGTTAAATCATTTTCGAATCTCGTCAAAAGATTTTTTAATTTTGTCTTGTTTACTTCTGCATCGTGGATTATGTTAGCATTCAAAGAGCCGAGATTTACAGCCTGATCCGAGTGAGTTTCTATTTGGGTAATAAGGAGTCTTAGCCTTCTTAGCAATAAATCATCCATGATGAATTTTCTGTAATCAGACATTATATTTGAACAATACCTAACGCCTTATCACATGGATGTAAATACCTGTCTCTAAATCTATGGATCTCTGTGGAAATACCACTTCTAGATTAATTATCCTTATATCTTTGAACACTTCTTTATGATTCATATACTTGCTCTATTTAATTTAAAGTATAGAGACTAACTTCGAAACATATTATAGTGTATATGCCAAACTCGGATGTTAATAATCCCACACAAATAAAGAATGAGCATTCCCAGTCTAATTTTCCATTAAGATTTTTAGAGAGTTATTTCAATCTAACCAGTTGTATAATTCGCTTGCTAAACAAGTAACTTGCTCTTATACTAATCATCAGTTTATCCAACCATTATTTACCACCAAATGCAGAGAGTACTTAAACCATGAGTACAGATTTAACATTAAGATACCTTTCCATTATACAAATAGCTCGCACTATAATAATAATTGAAAGGTAAAAGAATTGAAATTCATAATAACATTCATGAGATTTATTGGTGTAGCAGAGTAGTGGTTTAAGCTGTAGCTGTAGTTTAGCTGGAGTCAACACACATTTAAATATATAAAATAGATTTATTTTATATTAATTCAATCAGAAAACAGAAAAAACAAAGAAGACCATGACAACTCTGTCACATTTAAATAATACTTCTAATTCGGCCAGTCGACATTGAATCTCTTTCAATAATTGCAACCAACCTTCTTTTACAACACTCCTCCTCAATGGAAGACTGGACTAAAAAATCTCTAGCATTCAAACCATCAACAAATACAAAATATGTATCACTACATCACTCATCATCATCAAGCACACAAGTTCATTTCTCTCACACAGAACTCGTTCTTGCATCTCGGTAAAGCCTTCGTTAAAATATCTGCAGTCATCTCTTCAGTCTGCAGGTACTCCACTTTCACAATGTTATTATTCAATGCTTCTCTGATGTAATGACATCTCACATCTATATGTTTCGTCCGTTGATGATGAACAGGGTTCTTCGCAATTTGTATTGCTGACTGACTGTCACTATAGAGCATAATTGCACGGCGTTCCTTTGCGGTTAGTTCTTCTATAAGTCTCTTCAGGAACGTCGACTCTCTGCATGCCTCTGACATGGCAACATATTCGGCTTCTGCACTGGATAAGGCTACTGTGCGTTGCTTCTTGCTTTCCCAGGATATAGGAGCTCCTCCTAAAATAAATATATATCCGGAAAATGATTTCCTATCACTGATATCTCCAGCATGATCAGCGTCTACATATCCAGTCAGATCTTTTCCTGTCTTCTCAAAGTTCAGTTTGTAATGAGCTGTACCCTTCAGGTATCTCAACAGTCTCTTTGCTACGCTCCAATGTTCACCTGTATAACAGCTGTTAAATTGACTAAGGTAGGCAACGGCAAAACTTATGTCAGGTCTCGAGCAAACAGTTAGGTACATAAGTGAACCTATAAGTTTCTGATATGGGAAATCTTTAGGTGGGATGAAGTTCTCTATTCTCGGTTTCTCCAGTTTTCTCCCGGTCTCTAAGGGTGTTTTCACTGGCTTACAGTCAGCCATTCCGAACTCTTTCAGAATCTTTTGAATGTATTCACCTTGATCAATGGTTATCTTCTTCCCTTGTTGATCTATCTTCATTCCTAAAAAAGTCTCTACCTTTCCCAAATCTTTCATCTCGAATTTATTCTTCAATTCTATCTTGACCTTTTCTCTTTCCTCTTTGTCATTATAGAATATCAGAATATCATCTACATATACTGCAATGTAAACAATGTGATTTCCTCTTCTTCTAAAATATACACATGGTTCATTGTCAGATCTCTTAAATTTCATTTCAATCAGAGCATCATGAAGTTTCTTATTCCATGCTCTGGGTGCCTGTTTCAGACCGTACAGGGCTTTCTTTAGTAAGCAGATATGATTTTCCTTCCCTTTCTCTTCACATAGCTTAGGTTGCTTCATATATACACGTTCTGTCAAATCTCCATTAAGGAATGCTGTGACTACGTCCATCTGATCAATTGACAGGTTATTCTCAACTGCAATAGCAAATAGAAGTCTGAGTGTGCTATGCCTTATCACAGGTGAAAATGTCTCCATATAATCTAAGCCATGTTTCTGCGTAAAACCACGAGCTACTAGTCTAGCCTTATATCTCTCTTTCCCCCCTGGTTCCTTTTTAATTTTAAAAATCCATTTGGAATCTACTACATTAAAATTATTAAGGGACTGGTCCGGCTTGACTAGACTCCAGGTGCCATTCTTCTTCAAGGCATTAAGTTCAGCATCAATGGCCTCCTGCCACTTATCCTTGTCATTTCTGCTGAGAGCTTCTTCGACAGTGAGGGGATCATCACTGTGTCCTTCTGTGGTTTTATAAAGATAATAATCTCCGTAATCCTTAGGCTTTCTCTCGCGTTGAGGATATCTTCTCTCTTCTGCTTGTGTTTCAGGTGGCTGCTCCTCCTGAACATCAAGTCTCTCTACTTGAATGTCAGATTCTTCATTTATTGTAGAATCTGTAATACAATCTTCAAATTGATCTTCTTCTGTATTAATAGTAACTGTTTCTGTTGTAGTTATCTGCTCAGATGGGTTACTATTCTCTTGTGTATACTCCTGTTGGATTTCATTTATCTGTCTCTCTAGATTCAGAAACCTTCCCACTGTATTCTCTCTTGATGGTGTATTTTCTCTTTTGTTGAAGAACTGGTTCTCAAAGAATGTCACATCTCTAGATTTCTGAAGCTTATGGTCGTGGGGATCACAAAGTCTATATCCTTTAGAATTCATGCAATAGCCTACGAAGATCATCTCCTTACTCTTCGCATCAAGCTTCTTTCTTTTAGCTTTGTCGATATGCATAAAAGCTTTGCATCCAAACACTTTAAGCTCACTTAAGTTGGGTTTTTGTCCAGACCAGGCTTCTAATGGGGTTACGTTAAGTGCTTTAGTAGGTGAACGATTCTTCAGAAAAACTGCAGTATTGATAGCCTCTGCCCAATACTTGGTGCTCAAACCAGATTCTTCTAACATACACCTCGCTTTCTCTACTAATGTTCGATTAGCACGTTCCGCTACTCCATTCTGTTCGGGGCAGTAATCAATGGTTAGTTGATGAACTATCCCATTTTCTTTGAATAATTGACTTACATCTTTGTTCACGAATTCTTTTCCATTGTCAGACCGAAACTTCTTTATCTTCCTGTTCGTTTGATTCTCTACTAACGACTTAAATTCAACTAACTTCGAAAAAACTTCGCTTTTCTTTTTTAAGAAATAAACAAAGGTGTATCTCGTTTTATCATCAATAAACAAAAGAAAATATCTCATGCCACTATGTGATTCCATACTCATCGGACCACAAATATCAGAGTGTATAAGCTCTAGTATTTCAGATGATCTCGTTGTCCTGCTCTTATTAAAAGGTGTTCGTGTTTGTTTACCTTTTAAGCAGGGTTCACATTGAAGGATATTCGGGTTATTGAAACTTACTCCTGTCGCCATACCATCTCTCAACAGCTTCATGTTGGGTACGCCAAGATGTGCCAATCTCTTATGCCAAAGTTCACAGTCATCTGGCATCGACACTGCAAGGGCTGAGTCAGATTCTGTAAGGGATTTAAATTTGTAAATTCCATTCTCACTCTTACAATTGTAACTCACTTCTCCTTTTATACAACATTTACTCTTGTCATATATATCACACCCTTTCTCGGAAAAAACGACTATAAAGTTTCTACTCACCAGTGTATGCACACTTAATAAATTAGCAGACAATCCAGGGACATACTTTACCTCTCTCACTCCAAATTGCATACTCTCATCTTTAATGACATTACCTGAGCCACATGCATACAACTTTTGACCGTTTGCTACATTAATATCTACAACACTGTTAAAGTCTTTATAATTAGCTAGCCAATCCTTGCGGTAGGTCATGTTCGAGGACGCTCCTGAGTCCACTACCCATTCATTGTCATTACTCTTGATGATGCTATAAGCAGCTAGTAAAGTGTGATCCTTTCTCTCTTTGTTTGCATTAGGATTCTTCGGACATGTCAATGCTTTATGCGGTCCGTTGCATATAAAGCATCTTATCTCTTTCTTCTGCTTCTCACGCTTCTGCTGCGTTTGTTTCTGCTGATTGCCTTTACTGTTCGTGGAATTACTCTTGAACCTTGAACTGTTATCTCTTGCAACCAATGCATTCCCAATGGATGTCGAAGGTATTGGACTATCCTGCTGAAGCAGTTTTGTTTTGACGTAGTTAGATGTCAGTGTGATGTTCGCATTCTCTATTGTCATCTTTAGGGGAGTATACTCTTCAGTAAGTCCTTGTAACATTAGCGCTGCTAGCAATTCATCGTCAACTTCCTTACCAATATCTCGTAACTGTTGAGCTACTTTCAGTATTTGAGTAACATAGTCCTTCATACAGCTGAATTGCTCTAACTTAAAGCTTACAAGTTGTCCCAGTAACCGACATCTGTTTACGACTCCTTGGTCTTGGCAATTATTCTCTAATGCTTGCCATACTTCCTTAGTAGTTGTAGCTTCTCTAACATGTACTAGTAAATCAGTATTTATCATGAGGCAGATCTTAGCGCGAGCCTTCTGATCTTTCTTCATTGACTCTACATCTATAGTAGCTGGTGTAGTTGTTACATAGCTCCATAGATCGTCATGTACTAGTGACATCTGCATTAAAAATTTCCATGTCGAGTAATTCGAAGATCCTTGTAATTTCTCGAATGCAGGTAGGCTACTAGTGCTCGTACTGCTAGTACTTATGCTATTACTACTAACACTCATTGTGTTGTCGTGTTTTCTGACCACCTCAATATCTCGATCTGTGTTTGACTTTCTCTATCCAGAAAAAACTTACAGTTTTACGGAGTGCTGACCATAACCTATTGGTGTAGCAGAGTAGTGGTTTAAGCTGTAGCTGTAGTTTAGCTGGAGTCAACACACATTTAAATATATAAAATAGATTTATTTTATATTAATTCAATCAGAAAACAGAAAAAACAAAGAAGACCATGACAACTCTGTCACATTTAAATAATACTTCTAATTCGGCCAGTCGACATTGAATCTCTTTCAATAATTGCAACCAACCTTCTTTTACAACAAGATTAAAACTTATTATTGGGTCAAACTAATACCATAGAATTTCCTTCAGAATTATTTTGAACATACTCTATGTATATTCTCACTAATTTAGCTATAATTAAAGTCCCAACCTCTTTAAAAGAATAACTATATTTGCTTGAATTTACAAAATTACCCAGATCAAATAAAATTCTAACCTTCAATAAGGTTATCAACCCTTGAGTTCGGCACATAGGACTCTAGTATCTATTATCGTGTGTCTATATACTTTAAGACTCCTTTCGAAGTAAAATCTTAACTTAATAATTTAAAGATTGTTTTCTCCATATAAAAATATAACTATAATCCTCCACATACTTGTAGATAGGCCCTGAATCCTTAATTGGATAAGCCTTAAATTAAGTTACTCTATGAATTCAATAATTACCAAATCAAATTGAATTTAATAACCCTTAAACAATTACACTTTCATTATATACCCTTAACATCAAAATGTATCTTGTCTAGCAATCCCTTTCATTAGACGTCAAATTTCATTTTTAATAAGTATTCAAGTTTACTTATGTTGACCATATTCCTAGTTCTAATTAGTAAAGGAAAGTATTCAGTTCTTAGATCAATTCTTACTCGATAGACACTCAGACATTCGAAATAATAGCCTTATAGTGCATTGGTAGCTTTCTTCTATCTTCATATTCTTAAAATATAAGATAACACGCCAGATGTACTTTTTGTGTTAAAAAATTCAGTAAATTAGTCGAACTTCAGTCTCAGTTATTAAAACTGAGTGATATGATTTCCTTCTGTAAATATAATTAACACTATGTAGGAACTGATATTCTTTCTTAAAATTTCATTTTTACGCAATGTACAATACTTTCAGAATCTAAAACCTCCCTTATATTCGAATTTCACAATATGCCTAATATATTACGTACCTTTATATTAAATAGGATAATTTCCAACCTTAAATTGTTTTCAGATCACTATTTCTTTTCTTTCACAATACTCAATCAGCAATATAATTGACACTGAAATGGCGTAATAGATCCAAATGTTCCAAATTCCACCATCTGACTTTAGAACAATTTAAAAATAAATGACACACCGGAAATTGGTCAAATGTTCGTAAATTCAAACTTTCGAACGCTCTATGACATTAGTATCCCTGAAGTCAATTCTACCAACTTACTTGGGCCATTTCTTTCGATTTAAAGTTGAAAACTGCGTTGACGCTCCCTCCAGCGGCGAGTAGCGAAACTAATGCAGCACCTCTATTTATTCAAATCAACAAAAAGGCAACAAATAGACACTTTATTTTAATTTAAGCTTAGTATGACTCCATGTGCTAAAGATTCTGGTTCATTTTACTAATATCCCAGCACCTCCACCATGTCGGCGAGGCCATTCTACTCCACTATCTGCTTTCTCTCTAGGTATATATTTACGGGTAACTACGCGCTATACACGGTTGAACCGCTTGTATATGGATCTTAAATAAGGATGTCTAGTGGAACAGAATGTCGCCGATTTAATTAACTATCCCAATGGAGTCATACCTGCCCATCAACTAGAAGGCTCCTGTCGCACCGCTCTACTCCGATTAATTCTCTCTCTCTCTCTCTCTCTACTGCGGGAGTGCACCGGTAACCTGCATGATTAAATTAACTATGACATCACCATTTGTGACGCCCTAAGATCTGATCTATTATTCTAGTTATTTCTAGCCGTGGACGTGTAAGGAATTAAACTCATCTCCCATGCGGAATCTAATCTCATCTGACCATCGGAATCTAATCTCATCTGAATCTAATCTCATCTGACCATCGGACCCGATCTTTCTGATCCATACTCTTAGACCCCCTATGTCTAAGAGTATTTCTAGTCCGCACGAATCTTCCTTGGGCCCCTTACCCAAGGGCGGGACATAATGTCTCCTATTCATAAACATGAACCTTCTTCGGGTTCTATCTACCCGAAGGATCAACGTAATCTTCCCCATTCGTACGAACCTCCTCGGAGCCCCCCTCCGAGGGCTAAACCACCTCGGAGCACCCCTCCACGAGGGCTCAACGTCATCTCATCTCATCTCATCGGGTCTGATGTGTTCTCAGCTCTTAATAGCCATAATGATTTACTTACAATTTAAACACCATTAAAACCGTCCCTTACACATCCCTTGCCAATTCACACACAGCCCTAGAGCGCGCTCCCAGATGCTAGTAAATGTATTAGTATCTAGAAATTCACTTATGAGGGTTCAAGAACCTCACAGATCAATCGCGTAGATAATCAGGTACTTAGCTATCAGATACTTAGATACTCCTCAGATACTTAGCTTTCATCACACCTTCTCCTCGTAGCGCAACTCACAATTCCACCACTTTCTTCAGGATGCAAGAAAAAACAACTCGTTGCTATGCAACAAATGTCCGTCAGAAAAAGGGAACATTTCAAAACCAAAAATATTTAAACTACAAACCAACGACAAATTTCCGATGTCATATACTACCATAGACTTATACAACCTTATCCTTACCAAAGATCTAAGTATTTCGCGATAGCATATGCACTTCGCGACAAGCACCTTACCTCGAAATCGCCAGTGCTCACAGTACAAAAATGGCGGTGATTTATGACGTCATATATTTCGATAACGTACTGCGGCAGAGTACTGGCAGTCAGTCCATAACAGAACGAATTTTTCACCAGTGAGAGTCAGCTCTCACACCCATATTCTTAAACGTTTCCTTAGAGCCCCCTCGACTCAAAATCATTCGAGGCTTCCTTAAGGAACTGCTCAAAACAACCTCTATCGATATTCTCAGTCGTAACCTCGGCCTTAACTCGAGTTTCCTCCAGTAAGGTCGAGTGAAGGAATCAGACCTACACTTTGAGAACTATTTTGTTTTTATTGTTGGTAATATTGTCTATGGATACCTTTCGCGGGCTTGCCAAAATACATTTCAAAAGTCAAAACGGACTGGAAAAACGAATATTGTGAATTATTGTGATAAGAGAGTATATTTTCTTTGTAATCCTGTTTGTTTTGTTATCCTGTTTGTTTCGTTTCGTCTTTATTTTGTTCACTAGACATGGCTGGTTGGCAAATATAAAATATTAATAATAAAATATACAATTTTTAAATAACTGGCTTTTTATATTTTAAAAATAAAATTTTTTAAAATTTTTTAAAAATTTTAAAATTTAAAAAAAATATAAAACTTTAAAAAACTGGCTCAATTTATGGCGGTCTCCACAATCTATCTGATATGTTAGGTTGATTTTGTTATACCTATCTACTTAGTACTTAAGTAAAAACTTTTGTGGTTATGATTACATAGAAGTGTATAAATGCTTACCTGAAAGTTTCCTGTAGCATAAAATCTCATAGCAATAAGCAGCTGTATTAAGCGTGGAAGTGGGAGCCCTCTTTGATTTTCATTTGGTGTTAGGCATAACAGAGGCAATATTATATTTACTATTGTGTTTTTTAAAGCGATATCTTTTTTGAAATTCGTTCTCGTTATAAAATTCCAAAGGATTTGAAGCGTCGGTCGCGTAAATAGCGTCGAGCCGGGTAGTTGTATGGCTCAGTATAAATGTATTCAACAAACTCTTCAAAATCAGACATGTTTTGAAACAATTTTGGAAAAATAACGTCGAAAGCGTCGTTTTGAAGTCTCGAGGATGCCTTCAGGTTGGTCGGGAGGTACCTTGAATTTGACAGTTAATTCCTCGACTCGATTAAGGGAATTGCTCAAGTCGAGGAGATATTTACCATCAACTATCATACTTTCTTCGAGTGACGTCGAGTCGAGTCGAGGAAATCTCGAGGAAATGATTAAGAATATGGGTGTCAGTGCTCAGTGCTGAGCACGGAGCAGTGCTCGCAGTGTATATTGGAACATACCCCCCAGATCTATGCCCGCAATGACTTTTGTGATTAAAGTCCTACCACACGAGCCGATTTCGTACGATGGACCATCCGTCGTTGGTCCTGCCATGGTCCTGCTTCGTGACACACGATCTGACTTGATCTATTCCTTTTATTTATTTATTTATTTATTTTCAGTTGCAGAATCTTTACAAATACCCTGTTAGGGTGTAGCAACTTGGTCTGGAATCGACCGTAGTAGAGAGACCGATTTTATTTATTTTTATTTGCATCGTCGAAAAAATCACTTAAACTGTAGTAACATTTTTCTAATAAAAAGTTTTTTAATATTTTATAAAATTTGTTTTCTTTTTCAACGTTTCGAATGCAGTCTGGCAGATTATTATATACTTTTATGGACATTACGAAGGGACTGGAGGTGTAAAGTTCACACACAAGTATTCGATCGAGTGAAGCGAATCTATTTCACAGATTAGTTTTTGCGCTGATGAATAAGGCTGGAATCACATCTGTGCGCATCAATTCGCATTTTGTCCATACAAAACTGTCATTTTGATACCAGATTTTTTACTGATCTTGTCGTACAGGACCCACGCGTGTGGCGGCACTATTAGGGCGTACTTTTTAAATATTTTAAATTAATGGTAACCCTATGGTAACCCTAATGCTTTATGATTTATTTCTGTAATTCATTCATGTAAACTATCTAACTTTGCAATTAATGCAAATAATAGTATTTGTAAGGGTAAAATTTCAGTTTTTTATGGGTTTTAAAATAAAAGAACGAAAAAAATCGAAACTCTTAGATTTCATCCAGGATTGTTTTTATTTCATACCGTTTGTAGACATATAACAAAGATAGCCAAGTAGGAAATTTCATCTAGTTTTTAAAAACATATAATTTATACAAGTTGTAATAATAATATTTGAAGAAAAACTTGAAAAACTGCTGCTGCATGCTGGGCCTCCCACTGTAATTCGATACCTTTGACAGATGTCATTCTAAGGGTTAATAACCCCAACTTCCAACATTGTCAAATGTCAAACAATATGTCAGTTGTCAGATTAAAAAGAATATAGAGCACTATAGAGACCCTTTGTTTTCTGGTCGGTGATAGAGACTAGCACAGAACACTATTACTCCTAGCGGAGAAGAATGATAACTTCATATCAAAAAAGGGGGGACCGTTCTTACTAGCGCCATCTATATTCAACCCAGTGACAACTCTTTGAAGGCGGGAGATTTAAATGTGGAAATAAGCTACTTACCCAAATTAAATTTCTAGGTATTTTGACTCTAAAGAGAACTTGGTATTTTTAAAATACAAGTTCTCTTTAGAGTCAAAATACCATATCAATAAGGTTTCAGTTCAGGTTTAAAAGCAAAAAAAACGGGGTTTTTTGTTCTAGCGAATATAAATGAACATTTATTTTTCTGTAAATATATTATTAGTTTTCTTTGTCGAACGTTACAAAATTCTATCTTCACTGTACAATTTCACCTGCAGGGATGATGAAGAGTAGTCTGTTTCAGGAAAAAAATGTACTGAGCATAGTTCACATCTGAAAAGAAACAATTTTATTCTTTTTAGTAACCTATTACAATTATTATATAGCATAATACTAGCAAAAAGCTGAGCTTTGTGAGGGCTCACATAGTTTTTCTAACTGTTAATGATTTTTAAGTTAATGATTTTTAAATTATGTTGTTTTTGACAGATAACACATCTGGATATAAAGTTAAATTACTGTGTTAAATCACAAATCTATAGGCATGATAGTTTTTCAGTAAAGTGTACCACAAAATGCTCAGGTTGTGGGATAGTATTAGGTCTCGCTCCGCTCGCCCTAATAAAAGATAGTTAGTATTTCTAATAGCATTTTGGTAATTTGTATACACTTACTATAGGGTGTACTAATAGTAAATAGTTTTTCTTAATGGAATCTGCAAGTGTGGGACATGGTTGACATAAATACAAACACAATACTATTATATGAAATACAATAATTTTTATACTATTATAATTTTTATATTAATTTTCATACTATTATATGAATACAATAATTTTTGAAAAAAGAATTTTCAATTTTGAATAATCCTATAGACACAAGTAGGTACTCTAAATATCAAAAGGTAGGCTTGTGCCTGTAAAAGGATAATTAATCATTATCACAATAATATTATAAATGTGTGTGTTGTCTAACAAAGTTTGTCCTTTAAATCAAGCTCCAACAGAGCTACGGATCGACGTTATTTTTAGCATTGGTATAGTTGAGGACCTGAGAGTGACATAGGCTACATTTTATCCCGGAAAATCTAAGTTCCCGAGGGATTTTAAAAACTACATCCACGCGGACGAAGACGCGGGCATTAGCTATTATAGTTTTAACTTATGTAGGTAAAGTAGTACTTTTAGAACATAGCTAATACGTACCATTTAGTTCAAGATTCCTAAAAGCAGGTTTAGGAAATCGAAACAATGTTGTTTTTAGACGGCGAACATGTAAAACATTTCCTCTTGTTCTTGAACTCTAAGCCATTTTAAAAACAAAATACACAAGTCCTGTCTCCGTGAAACAAGAGTTGCACTGCACTTTAAAATACATAAACTTGATTATTACTCAGTGAAGTTAACTACTCGACTCGATAAAGTTCATAGAATTGCAAGAAATCAATTTTTTATTTGTTACGAAACAATAACAAAGACGCCACTGTTGAAACCATGGTAGGTATTTGCCCTTCATGGTTGAAACCATGGTAGGTAGGAGTTGAAACTTTTGAAAATTGAATCCACAGACCAGGGACAACAAGATTGAATCACAGAGTCGAATGACGATGACGCGCCATAGACGATGAACACTAGGTTAAAAAAAGTGATTTTGTACTCTGAGATTTTGCCCTAGTAGGTATTTACATCTGCCCCATACAAAGTTGACCCCCCCCTGGAGACTAGAGAGTAGAGAGAGACTTTGTGGCAGAACACAGAACACTATTACTCCGCTAGGAGTAATAGTGTTCTCTAGTGTTCGTGGTCTATGGTGTTCTGTGGTGGTTCTGTGCTTTCCGTAGTGGTTACATTCTCTTTGTGTGCTTTGTGGTCTGTGACGAGAAGTAAAACAAACTAAAATCATAATTCAAAGAAAACCTTACATTTTTACTTATTACTTTAAAATAGTATTTAAGTTGATATTAGTGTATTAATAACTCAATCACAATGCCGCGAATAATGATAAAAGGTGGCGTTTGGCGGAACACTGAGGTTTGTTTCTGTTTAGAAAATTCATTATTTGATTACAAAATCCACTATCATTACCACAATAACTTCTAGTAAGCACGGCTTTACACATAGACTTAGAATTTTTTCGCTACGCTCTTACACCTCCCGCTAAAAACTTCACTCGCTATTAGTAACAAATTTAAATTGTGAATGAAGTTAGCAGGAGGAGCAAAACCGCCCTTATTAAAATTTGAAGATGGTAATAAAGGTTAAATAACATTTAAAACATTGTAAATGTAATTTCAGGATGAAATCCTGAAGGCGGCGGTGATGAAATATGGGAAAAACCAATGGTCCCGTATTGCTTCACTGCTGCATCGCAAGTCGGCTAAGCAATGCAAGGCGCGATGGTACGAGTGGCTGGACCCCAGCATCAAAAAGACGGAGTGGTCGCGCGAGGAGGACGAGAAGCTGCTGCACCTCGCCAAGCTGATGCCCACGCAGTGGCGCACCATCGCGCCCATCATCGGCCGTACCGCCGCGCAGTGCTTGGAACGATACGAATATTTACTGTGAGCCCTTCAACTCATATAAAAAACTATTTATGCCTGTTTCCACTGACAATCTACCTAACAAACAAGACCTAATTAAGTGAAAGGAATTTAAGTTTTCACTAAACATTTATGAAGCAGATTCTAGGGGTTAGGACTGTGGTCTGCTATTCGGGGGTCGCAGGTTCGATCCCGGGTACCTCTGACTTTTTGGAGTCTATGTGCGTTTAAGCAATTAAATATCACTTGCTTTAACGGTGAAGGAAAACATCCTGAGGAAACCTGCACATCTGAGTTCTCTATAATGTTCTTGAAGGTGTGTGAAATCTGCCAATTCGCATTAGGCCAGCGTGGTGCACTATGGACTTGTGGCGATATTGAAACTTCTTAGTTTTAATAAAAATTATGACTATATTACGTACATCATATTAATGTCATTACATACTAAAATTTTAAATAGAATAAACCTATTATCATAGGATATGCATTTTATTACAATTTATTCTATTTAAATTAACAAATTAAAATGGAAAAATACTTAAAACCAGAGCGGTTCAATGTGGAACCAACTTCCAATACTGCTAGAATAGAATGGGAACACTGGAAGATTACGTTTATAAATTTCCTTAAGGTGAAGGACTTCACGATCAAGGAACTATCCGATTCGCAAGTAAAATTGCAATTACTAATAAATAATTTATCGGCATTAGTATATGCGTATATTGCAGATGTTGACTCATTCGATGAGGCAATAACTACATTAGATAAAATTTATATTAAACCTTTAAATATTGTATATGCTAGACATATTCTTGCTACCAGAAAACAGAGTACGAACGAGAGTATTGATACATATATGCAGGCTTTAAAACTTTTATCTAAAGATTGTGAATATACGGCCGTTGATGCTGATACGAACAAAAATGATAGTATTCGTGATGCTTTTATAGCAGGAATACAATCCGATAAAATACGGCAACGATTGTTAGAAAATCATTCCCTTTCCCTTGATCAAGCATACAATCAAGCGGTCTCTATGGAAAGAGCAGAAATTAATAATCAAAGCTTTCAATCTCCAACAGTAAATCCTGTATCAAATTCACGACAAGATGAAACTGTCAATTACATTAATGAAAATGTAGCAAAAATGAAATGCAAGCGTAAATGCTATTTCTGCGGGGAGAAAATTCACGCCCAACGGAAAAATTGTCCTGCTTTTAACGCTGATTGTCAATTATGTCACAAAAAAGGCCATTTTGCGAATGTCTGTAGAAGTAAAAATAAGACGGTGAATACCATCGTTTATGAAAATACTGATGATGATGAAATAAGCGCTGCTTCACCCTCCTCTTTAAAAAAAGCAACAGTATCTGCTATAATTAATAATACAAAAGCTGAAGCGTTATTGGATACCGGAAGTTCAATTAGTTTCATCAATGACTCTTTTGCAAAATTATGTAGAATGAAAATTACTCCTTGTAGACAAACAATTTCCATGGCTTCCTTAAATTACACATCTCAAGTAGAAGGTCAAGGTTTTGAAGATATAAAAATAGGAAAATACATGTATAGAAATATACGACTACTAGTTGTAAAAAATTTGTGTGCAGATTTAGTAATCGGTCATGATGTTCTAAAGCAACACTCAGTTATAGAATTTTCATTTGGTGGTTCCAAAGAACCATTCAAAGTATGTGGCGTAACTGAAGCTTCAGTACCTGCTGTATCATTATTTTCAAATGTTGGGAACGACTGCAAGCCTATCTCAATTAAATCTTGAAAGTTTTCAGAAGATGATAAATCATTTATAGAAAATGAGATTGCCCAACTTCTGTCTGATGAAGTAATAGAAGAAAGTAAATCACCTTGGCGAGCACAAGTATTAATAACTAGTACAGCAAACCACAGGAAACGTCTAGTTATTGATTATTCACAAACAATAAATAAGTACACAGAATTAGATGCTTATCCTTTACCTAACATAGAAGACATAGTGACTAAAATATCTAAATATAATAATTTCAGCACTATCGATTTAAAAAGTGCCTATCATCAAGTGCCAATTTTAGTAAATGAAAGACCATATACAGCTTTTGAAGCGATTGGTAATTTGTATCAGTATAAAAGAATTCCTTTTGGTGTAACTAATGGAGTATCAAGTTTTCAACGAACAATTGATTGGATTATAAGGCAGGAGAATTTGAAAGGAACATTTGCCTATCTTGATGATATCACTATATGTGGTAAATCAGTTGAAGAACATGATAAAAATTTAGAAAATTTTATGAATGCTGTTAATAAATATAAACTAACAATAAATAAAAACAAATGTCAATTTTCACAGAAATCAATTAATATTTTAGGATATACCATTACTGATAATTCTATTAAACCAGATAATGATAGATTGCAGCCATTAATAAACTTACCTCCGCCGCATGATAAACAATCACTAAAGCGGACCTTGGGAATGTTTGCACACTATGCTAAATGGATTCCGAAATTTTCAGAGAAAATTTACGATTTGTCAAAAGCAGAAAGATTTCCTTTATCAAATGATTTAGTCAAATCATTTGAAAGACTTAAATCAGATATTTTGAAATCGATGGTACATGCTATTCAAGATAACATTCCATTCACTGTAGAAACGGATGCTTCAGAACACTCTATAGCAGCTACTTTAGCGCAAGATTCTAGACCAATAGCATTCTTTTCAAGAACACTTAATCATAGTGAAGTTCGTCACTCGGCTATTGAGAAAGAAGCATATGCAATCGTCGAATCTCTAAGAAAATGGCGCCATTTTTTAATTGGAAGACCATTTCAATTAATTACTGATCAAAGATCAGTGTCTTTCATGTTTGACAGAAAGCATTCAAGCAAAATAAAGAATGAAAAGATACAAAGATGGCGTTTAGAATTAGCCGCATATAAATACGAAATTATTTACAGGCCAGGAAAAGAAAATTATGCGGCAGATGCCTTATCTAGAGTTTGTGCTTATATGGATGCAAAGAAATCTAATTTAATTACCCATCATGAATCTCTTTGTCACCCAGGAGTGACAAGAATGTATCATTGGGTTAGATCTAAAAATTTGCCATACTCTATAGATGATATACGTACAATGACAAGTAATTGTAAAATATGTTCCGAAATAAAACCTCGATTCTATAAAAACGATGTAGAAAAGCCAAAATTGATAAAAGCGACAGCCCCTTTTGAAAGATTAAGCGTTGACTTTAAAGGCCCATTGCCGTCAAATACTCAAAATAAATATATGCTAACAGTAATTGATGAATATTCACGGTTTCCTTTCGCTTTTCCGTGTTCTGATATCAGTGCCAAAACTGTAACCAAACATCTTCATAGTATTTTCACAACATTTGGCATGCCAAATTATATTCATTCTGATCGTGGGACTGCATTCATGTCAGAAGAACTAAAATGTTTTTTGAGTTCCCGTGGCATTGCAACAAGCAGAACAACGCCATATAATCCACAAGGCAATGGCCAGGTAGAAAGACTTAATTCTACACTTTGGAAAGCAATTCAGTTGGCATTGAAAACTCAAAATTATGCTATAGAAAATTGGGAGAAAGTTTTGCCTCAAGCATTACATGCGATAAGATCACTTTTGTGTACATCAACGAATTGTACTCCACATGAGAGAATCTTTACATACAAAAGACGATCAGCTAACGGGATGTCGTTACCAACTTGGTTAAATAATCCAGGAACAACAGTACTAATGAAGAAATTTAATCGCTCTAATAAATACCAACCCCTGGTAGAAGAGGTGACTCTACTAGAACCAAACAATGACTATTCATATGTTCGACTCTCTGATGGTAGAGAAACTACAATATCTAATAAATATCTTGCGCCTAAACCAATACAAATACAAAGTAAATCTTTTGATGAAGAAACTGATGACGAGGAAGAAGATGAAACTCAAGAAGATAATAATAGAGACCAAAATCAAGAAGATGAAGAAATATTAAATAATGACGAATTTATGACTCCAGAATCGGAGCCCCGAAGATCGACAAGGGCGCGTATGTTACCACGTCGTCTCGAAGACTATCATCTTCATTACTAACCGGGGAAGAATGTGGCGATATTGAAACTTCTTAGTTTTAATAAAAATTATGACTATATTACGTACATCATATTAATGTCATTACATACTAAAATTTTAAATAGAATAAACCTATTATCATAGGATATGCATTTTATTACAGGACTATAACCCTTCTTTGAGAGGAGACCTGCTCTCAGTAGTGAGCCGTTGATGGGTTGCTAATGAAACATTTAAGGGATACTGTCTACATTAACTTCGTGATATGGATGTTTAGGTACCTCTAATGAAAATGGATATTAAACTCATGAAAAATTTGGAAAAAAATACAATTTTACATAATATAGGTTGTCATTAATATAAATGCCTCAGGAGGTATTGAATTCTAGTTGACTTAGACTCTTGTGTAAATTCTCTGTAAAACTATATGGGGCTTTAAACTATTTTTAATTGCAGGGATCAAGCTCAAAAGAAAGAAGAGGGGGAGGATATGGGAGATGACCCTCGCAAGCTCAAGCCCGGAGAAATTGACCCCAACCCAGAGACCAAGCCTGCGAGACCTGACCCTAAAGACATGGATGAAGATGGTAGGACAGCTGTTTGGTAGTCCAAACAACACTAATTTAATCTATTGGATTATCTTAGGAGGATAAATTATTATAATAAAGGATGTTTATGGCTATTCTACTAATCCTAAACTTTGTTTAATTGGTTTTGTACCTATAAGTAAACATAAATAGTTACTGGGTGATGTATGTATGGATCACATAACTAAAGTTTTTTGTAATGGATTAACTATTAAATTCAAATTCAAATGTTTTATTTGCAAGATTGAGTACATAATATGATCTTATACAATTATCTAAGCGCTTCAATCTGCCACATAGTAGCATGCAAAAAAATAGTCATACAAAATTTAATACTTAAATCTATCATTTTTAAATTCAAACAATGTCACACTCATTCTAACTGTTATATAATGTCAGTTCTATTAATTTCAAAAAAAAATTAAACAATGTCATTAATATTTTTGTCCTGAATAAATTCATCAACAGTATAGTAGCATTTGTTTAAAAGTATTTTGTATAGTTTTGATTTAAATCGATTAGCATTTAGGTTTTTCATGCTGTCCGGTAACTTATTATAGAGGCGTACGGCCATGCAGTAAATATTTTTTTTAAATAAATTTATTCTTTGTCTTGGAATTATAAGTTTATTTTCATATCTGTTGGATCTTGTAATTGTGTCAGCTATGCGTGGAAAATAGTCCCTATGCTTATGAACAAAAACTGAGACTTCATATATGTAGAGACTTGGAAGAGGCAGTGTCTTGGTACTTTTAAAGAGTGGCCTACAAGATTCCAAAGGTGCGGCTCCGCAAACGGCTCGAATACATTTTTTTTGAATACGAAACACTTTTATCACATCAGCAGAGTTGCCCCATAGGATTAATCCGTAACGTAAAAGAGAGGAAACATACCCGTGGTATGCGCAAAGAGCCGTCTCTTTTGATGTTACACTTTTAAGTTTGTATAGAGCGTACACAAATCGATCTAGTTTTTTACATAGAGAATCTATATGAATTTTCCAATTTAAAAACTTATCCATTGCTACACCAAGAAACACAGTATGGTCAACCTGTTCAATAGGTAAATTATTGCATGTAACTTTAATATTTATTGGAAAACTATTGTATGTTTGAAACTGTATATATTTAGTCTTACCAACATTTATACATAAATTGTTTTGGCTCATCCATTGAACAACTTTATTTAGGTTTTCATTGACTTCCTGTTCAAAAGTTTCTCTGTTTTTACATTGTATTATGAGAGTCGTGTCATCAGCAAATTGGATACAGTTACATTCGACTGAGTCAGGTAGGTCATTCACATACAATAGAAATAACAGTGGTCCCAAGATACTTCCTTGTGGCACACCATACTTGTTTGTCCTAAAGTTTGATGTAAATGATCCCCTTGTATTGCCGCAGATTTTATTAATTTGAACACTCTGTTGTCTATTATTTAGGTAGCTATGAATCCATTGGTGAGCATTCCCTCTTATTCCATAATTCTGTAGTTTATTTAAAAGTATCCTGTGACAAATAAGATCGAATGCTTTAGACATGTCCAGGAAAATACAAGCTACTGGAGTTTTTCTATTTAGACTCTCTGTTATTTGCTTAGTAAGCGCAAAACAAGCTAATGACGTAGAACTATTTTTTAAAAATCCAAATTGTTGAGGTTTAACAAGCTATATTTTGATACAAATTGATATATTCTTTTGTACATAACTTTTTCGAATATTTTTGATAATGATATGATATCCTAAAAACCGTTCTAGTTATAGACAGTCAGACTCAACACAAATTATATCATCATTTTGAAAATTTAAGACATACTTAAACGTTTTTTTTTTATGATAATTAAAAAACAATGCAGCTTAAAAGGTAGTAGTAGTAAAGTAAAAGTACTATGGGACTAAAAATAAAATGTCTGATTTATTTCCCCTATATCCTAAACAATTAATTTGGTATTAAAAGAAAAAACAATATTCTCTGCTATAATACGCCAAACTAGAACATATTTGTGTGGCAAAACGTGCCACTATTCGTCATTTCTCCATACAGGTTTTTTCTGATATAGCTGATTATCACAGAAAATATTCTTTTTTCCTTTAACATGATGGAATTCCTCAAAGTAACACCTGCTTCTATCAATAAAATAAATTTGGTAACAAAGTCTGATATTTGGGTATTTGTTACCAGAATTGGAAATGCTGTCGGAAGCTCGTGCTCGTTTGGCCAACACACAGGGCAAAAAGGCTAAAAGGAAGGCTCGTGAAAAGCAACTGGAGGAAGCACGGAGGCTTGCTGCTCTGCAGAAAAGGAGGGAGTTGAGCGCTGCTGGCATTTCTGTTCCAATTAGGTAAGACTTCTTGGCATTTCTATTCCAATTACTAGAGTATGTTTGGCATTTGTGTTCTAAATGTTAATAATAAAATTAGTGATTTTATTATTTTTTATTATTTACAGATAAGATTTAAAAATTTATATTTATTATTAATTAAAAAATGTTTTTCTCCAGCCGTAAAATATCCTAGAACCATTATTTATTACTTTACTATTCTTATTTAATTCACTGAATGAGGTAGAATCTGGGAACTGAAAGAATATTTTCTAACTCTATTTTCAAGAGGAAAAGGAATACAATGGTTGTTAACTTTTCATAACTAAAATATGATTGTGAAGAGCAGAGTTCATGTTTTGAAGTTATTTTATAAAAAAATGTAATGTCAAAATAAATTAACTATAAATAATATATTATAATAATTATACAGGCGTAAAAAGAAGCGTGGCGTTGATTACAATTCGGAAATACCGTTTGAGAAGAAACCAGCGTCGGGTTTCTACGACACCTCCACTGAAGTGGTGGACCCCATGGCGCCGGACTTCTCCCGCCTCAGGCAGCAACACCTCGACGGCGAACTGCACTCTGAGAAGGAAGAGGTATTTATCGCTTATAGTTCTTACAATTCACGAGGGCGACTGACTTATGGTTGTGTGTGTGTCGTATCTGTATAAGTGATGTTTGTTACTCTTTCACGCCACAACGAATGAACCGATTTGGCTGAAATTTGGAATGGAGATAGCTCATACCCAGGATTAACATATGGGCTACATTTTATCACCGAAAAGTAAAGAGTTCCCGCGGGAATCAAAAAACCTTAATAAACGCGGACGAAGTTGCGGGCATCCTCTAGTATTTATATAAATGTTAACTAATCTTTAAAATGATTTTGTCCTCAGAGAGAACGTCGCAAGGATAAAAACAAGTTGAAGCAACGTAAAGAAAACGATGTGCCGCAAGCAATGTTGCAAGGTGATGAACCGGCAAGAAAGCGCAGCAAGCTTGTTCTTCCTGAGCCACAGGTTACCGATCAGGTTAGTATGAAAAGCTGTGAGATATACTATAGTTTGTCCTTATATTCAACTACTATATAATAAGAAAAAAATTGGTTGTCTGTAAAGGTTTACGGAAGATAGTTTTACGTGATAACGTCATAAAGAAACATTGATGAAAAAATGCATACTTTTATGAATTGAATTGAATTATTATCACTGAATTATCATTATTTTGTACAAAGAAGGAGTTCATTGAAAATTACAATCTAGTCACAAGCCAACGCTTGGGCCGATCGTGCCTCTCTATCACTTGTTCCGCGCTCTCGGTTGTACGCGCAGGGTCAGGCGGAGCGTGACATTTTTTGGTGTTCATCGATTTATAAGACGTTATCAGTTATCACGTCAAAAGGCTCTGTCTATAAAATGAGGATTGTTGCTTTATATTTTTGTTTGTGTGTAGGAACTTCAACAAGTGGTGAAGCTGGGGCGCGCATCAGAGGCGGCACGTGAGAGTGCGGGTGAGGCGGGCGCTGCCACCGACGCTCTGCTGGCCCACTATGCGCTCACGCCCGCGCCAGCCACTGCGCTGCGCACGCCCGTTGACCAACAAGACAGGTGAGCGTATCCGGTTCGAAGGACCATCTGCGTCCGAGGCGGCGCCAAAAAGTGGGTGAGACGAGCGCACCCATTGAGGCTTTGTTTGTCTTTGAGCTCATGCCCGCGCATTCCACTGACGCCATTGCGCTAGCCCATTGACTAACAGGATAGGAAGGTACGGTTCGAAGGACCATTTTGTGCCTAAGGCAGTGGCCGTCAAAGAACAGCTACCCCTGTACAGTTATTCAGTTTGGAGAACCATTGGTTACTTTGTAGTCAGCTTGCAGTCCAAATGCACTTTGCCTATCTAGACAATTAAACTAAAACAAGTATCCAGCTTAAAGGACCATAGATGCACATAGGGACTTTTTCAAGGTTCAATCCATTGAAAATGTAAAAATGTTTTTCCTTTCCGTTGTGCGTGAAACCACTCACCATATAGAATAGAATAGAAATATTTTTTATTCAAATAAACTTTCTTACGAGTGCTTTTGAACAAGTTTACAATACAATAGATACTATGCTATGTATGCAGTGTTTCCACAATGAGGGGAAGTTCCAAAAATGCATACTTAAGATGAGCACACAGAAATTAGCCCCATTCACGCCGGTGGAACCCGTTCACGAGCATGACGCATGACGTTGCTTCACTCAACCATATTTGAGGGAACGTAACAACCCGCATCACACGACACAAGCACAGAAATGAATACAAAGAATTTGACACTGTAATACGAATAATTTATGTAACTTACAGAGTCCTCATGGAAGCGCAAAACGTAATGGCCCTGACCCACGTGGACACGCCGCTGAAGGGCGGGCTCAACACGCCGCTGCACGAGTCAGACTTCTCCGGCGCGCTGCCGCAGTCGCAGGCCGTGGCCACGCCCAACACCGTGCTGGCCACGCCTTTCAGGTAATCATCATCATCATCATTAGCAACCCATCAACGGCTCACTACTGAGCGCTGGTCTCCCCTCAGAGAAGGGTTATAGGCCATAGTCCACTGCTGGCCCAGTGCGAATTGGTGGACTTCACACAACTTCGAGAACATTATGAAGAACTCTCAGCTGTGCAGGTTTCCTCACGATGTTTTCCTTCACCGTTGAAGCAAGTGATATTTAATTGCTTAAACGCACTTGACTCCGAAAAGTCAGAGGTGCGTACCCACAGTCCTAACCACTAGGCTATCACTACTTCACTTAATACCGGTAAAATATACACTGTGTCCCGCTTCCCGCAATCGCACTCATAGCGAGACGGTTAAAGGTGCGGACTGTAAACTGAAAGGGCAACGGTTCGGTCTCCACCCATCGCACTATTGTCTACCCACTCGTAACTCAAGCTTTACGCTTATTTGGAGAGGTAATCCGAGAATATTGGCTAATATTCTTTTTTTTTCATCTCTACTGTTCTTCTTCTTTCTTCTTTATCAACCGATAGACGTCCACTGCTGGACAAAGGTCTCTTGCATGGACTTCCACAGGCCTCGGTCTTGCGCCGCCTGAATCCAGCGGCTCCCTGCGACTCGTTTGATGTCGTCGGTCCACCTGGTGGGGGGTCTGCCAACACTGCGCTTCCCGGTGCGGGGTCGCCACTCCAGCACCTTGGGACCCCAACGACCATCAGCTCTTCGAACTATGTCTCTCTGTTACTGGTAGTTAAATAATAATTACTGCTTAAAAGCAATTAATATCTCAAAACTACCTGACACTGACAAAAAGTTTAAAACTGCGCCAAAAATGAGGCTCATGCAAAATGATTTTTACTTCCTGAATGGATTTTTCGAGTGTAGATCTTAGATAGTTACTTGTGTGATTGGTTAGATGTGTGTTTACATCGTGATGTAAACACACATGATTGTGTGATGTGTTTGTAGCAGATAAATTTTAATCTGTAATAACTCTTTCTATTATTTTTGTATGTTAGTATCATGTTACTGACTATGCGGCACCTTCGTATATTTAAGATCGTATGTTGCCCATACATAATATGCACTTGCTACTTGTATTTACTATTTGCACCTTTTAATTTAGGAACAAAAAACCCAAAATTAAAATGTGTTGATTGATTATTGACAGAATGCTGTTTGTTTATTGAATTTTTTTAATGAAATGGTTCTTCTATGAAATATCACGAAAACGAAATTGTTAACGAGTCGCAGGGAGGCGCTGGTTGCATGCGGCGCAAGACCTAGGCCTGTGGAAGGCCACGCAAGAGACCTTTGTTCAGCAGTGGACGTCTATCGGCTGATGAAAAGAAATGATAATTAAATGAAAGATGCTAAGAAGAAAATTGCTAAAATATTTGATCTACAGATCATCGCGAAGTGAAATATCGACGCCCGGAAGCTTTGCAACTCCTGGACATGGCCCTGGACAAACAGGACTTATGGTAATTTTGTTCTTCATGCTACTAATCTTCTACTGGGTAGAAACTCTAAATTATTAGTGGATAATAAACTGCTAATTAAGACAATACTAAAGCCAACTTGGGCCTATGGAGGACAACTGTGGGGTAGTGCGTGCGACTCCAGTCTAAACATCCTACAAAAAATGCAAAAATTGCGTTCTATTGCTAACAGGCCATGGTACATAGCCAACGAAGAACTCCACCAGAACCTGAATATACTCACAGTAAAGGAGGAAGTTCGGGGGCTAGCACAAGCTTATAAGAAAAGGCTCCAAATACATCTTAATGCACTCGCAAGCAAGCTCTTGTTTGATGACTCTAAAATCCAAGGCGTCTGAAATGGAAACGACTACTAGACCTGAGCAAGCTTATTTGATCCAGTCTATATCATACGAGTGCCGACTCCTACGAGGATCGGTCTCTACACAAGATGCTACTGCTCAACTCATTTGCTTATAGTCCTGGGACTGAATGCAGATCTTCCAAAGAAAAAAAGAATGTTTCTAATCTTAAGTAGCACTTTAAGTTTTTTGTAGGTATAAAAAAAATACTCGCTAATCTAAAGTTAAAGTCCTAGTCCCAAACTAGGACTTTAACTTTAGATTAGCGAGTCTTTTTTTTAATTTACAGTCTAGCGTTTCTCTGCAATCTCACCTGCCCCCCGATTGTCTAAAAGTTGCCGATCAAAATCGTATTCATTTCGTGACATCAGCGTCAAAGTAAAATAAATCATAACAGCATTGAATAAGAGCTCAATTTCGTGTATGTATTCTTATACGTTTAGGTATGTACGACACGCTCCATAACGCACCATGTTAAAATCGGTTGCACTGAATTTGTGACTTTAAATCAATGCAGTCAAGGAATATTTTACTTTTACGCTAATGCCATCAAATGAATACGATTTTGACAATTTTTAGACAATGCACCTCTGATGGTAAAAGAAGATGCAATCAGAAGCATTGATCATACTCGTAGTGTTATATTACACTACGAGTATGATCAATGCTTCTATAATTTTATTAATTTCAGACTCCAGGCTTGCGCGACAAGCTGAGCATTAACCCAGAGGACCGCATGAGCACAGGCGACACTCCACAGCAGTTTAACCAAATACAAAAACAGGTAACGAGATATACTACTATGTCACTTTTTTTACCGACACAGCGTCGGATGGCTAAACATAGTGAAGAAACTGCTTCTTTCTTCTGGAAAAACAGAAGTTGCCGTATTTTTGACAAATCTAACTCCACACAGTTGAAATCTCTTTCAATAACTATGTATGTCAATTTTTCTATTTACTGGGCTATTTTTACGCGAATAAGGCAAGGCCAAAAGGAAGGGATACGATTTTAGCAGTTTATGTATGTGTGTTAACTATTGACGTGTGTTCCACCTTAGTGCCGCAATGTACTGGGGCGATTTTAATAAATGACGAATCCGATTCGTTATTATGATCAGGGTGATATAGTACGAGTAAAATCAATATGACGGATTTTATAACCAACTAACTTTCCCGCAGCTTCGCTCACATTAAGTTAAAATATTCAAACCCAAATTTTGAAAAATCCTTTCTTATCGGATGTCTTTCGTCATAATAACTATCTGTATACCCAGCCAAATTTGAGCTGTGTGTTGATAGATCAATCAGTCAATCAGTCACCTTTTCCTTTTATATGTTGAGATTTTCCATGGTCGGATTACAGTTCTTAAACTATTGGAACAAAGTTCCCAGATGTTACGGACTTGGCAGATGGAGGCTAGGCGAAAAAAGTGTAAGAATTTTCCGTCACGACCTTAGTGTGTTGCCTTCGTTTATAACACACGTTCCGTCATAGCTTTGGTGGCGTAGCAGCTAAACGACCATCCATCGGTTTGGGGGTGAATCCTGACTTCAGATTATTTTTTTAATTTTTTTATTTATATTATTAATTTAAACTTTAAAAGGAACTTCGTTCCAACCGATTGTTTAACGACACTCACGCATTTTTTCTGGTTTTCGTGACTTCTAAAGGCTTTGTATTGCACAGTTGAAAGCGTCAGTGCGTAACGCGCTCCAGTCGTTGCCGGCTCCACGTAACGATTACGAGATCGTGGTGCCGGAGCACGAAGACGAAGTTAACGAGACCTCCGCCGCCAGCCTCCTGGAGGACCAAGCGGACGCTGACGCGCGCCTCTTCCGAGAACAAGAGGAGAAACGTGAGTACTCTATAGGAGATCCGTGGGGTGATTACAAATCTCACGATAGGCGTAAATCTCGCGATCGCTGCTGTCAAACGTCACTAGTCTTTAAACGTCACTTTTGTATAACGTAATATTTTTTTACGTAGGTACTGTTTGTCATTTTGCGACCGGTCGAATGACGTTTTACCGAGGAATAAAAGCCTTTGCTTGGGAATTGAATTTAGGAATAAATTAGGCGTTCTGACAGTTTTTATATTGAAAATACTGTAAAAATAGCAAATTTACGCTGGGATAAGACTTTGTTTAAATCGGCCCTTAGGCTGATTTGTGGTTCAAATTTCAACCAACCACTAACCAACAACCTTGTCTATCTTACGTTTTATAAAAAACTAGCTGATGTCCGCGACTTCGTCCGTGCGGATTATGTTTTTAAAATCCTCCGGAAACTCTTTGATTTTGCGGGATTAAAAGAAGAAATACCTATGTAACTCACCAGCTACAGCTCAACTATACACAGGCAAAAAACCACGTCGATCCGTAGCTCTGTTGCAGCGGTATTGAAGGACAAACCAACGAACAAACACACTTTCATAGTAAGGATAGACAAGCTAACAATTAGTATTTCATCTGGGTTGAGTAAGAAATCAAGAATGCCATGTGCAGGCATGGCAGCGCGCGCACTGCGCTCGGCAGCCGTGCAGCGCGGGGCGGCGCGGCCGGCCGAGGTGAACGCGAGCGTGGTGCGCACGGGCGGCCCGCTCACGCCGCTGCAGCGCGCCGAAGAGCTGCTCAAGGCCGAGATGCTCACCATGCTGCACTACGACGCGCTGCACGACCCGCCGCCAGGTACGCCACACCACACCACACTACACCACGCCACACCACACTATACCACGCCACACCACACTACACCACGCCACACCACATCACACTATACTACGCCACACTGCACTATGGCGCAATCTCCATGGGTGAGAGTATCGCGGCGATAAGACGGATACTATCCGACGATAGTAGGAAGGACTCGCCTCGATTCCCTCGCCCGTGAAGATAGCGCCTTTAGGAATGTGTGAATATTTATAATACGTGACCATAAGATACTTTTTCGCTTGCCGATTTAAATCATTTGTTTTAATGTAGAGTAATATATTTTTTTTACGTTAGCAGTACATGGTCAGTGAAGGCTACCTGCTCACCTAATCGTACATAATGTCACGATATTTCTTACTATATAAGCCTAGGGTTAATTTGTAAATATGTGCCATTACAACAATCATGTCTGTGCCTGTCATTTCTCCCCAATGCACAACAGTGAACACGTAAGTTATCACCACACCATACTACACTACGCCACGCTACATCACACGAAAACACTTTCGCACGACCCCATAAGTTGAATTTTATCTTGTACATAATCAGGTGTGGAGAAGAAGCGAGCGGTACAACTGCAAGCTTCGCATCTGGCTTATCTGGAGCAGCATCCGTATGAGCAGTTCACGGCGGAGGAGCTGGCTGAGGCGAAGCAAGAGCTGCAGAAGGAGATGGAGGTGGTTCGCGCTGGTATGGGCCACGGGGACCTCGGCCTCGACGCCTACACACAAGTGTGGGAGGAGTGTCTTGCACAGGTCAGTAGCACTAACCAAATGGAGGTGGTTGTGTTATTTTCTTTCTGTAGAGTCTGTAGAAGCATTAGGGTTTTTATAATACAAAGCTTTTTGAGCTTGATCTTATCTTCTGAATATACATACTGCCTTTTTGAGCTAATGGCGATATCAAATTTGGTTGAATGTAGAATAGAGTTGATGAAGAATGAAAAGCTGTCGAGTATGCCCTTCTTGGGCTTTTTTCAAATTAGCGCGAATTTTTTTTAACTAGCCAAGCTGAACCTGAGGAATATTCTCCTGTTCCTCTCTAAATAAGCGCATAATTTGGATAACTTTTGATGATTTATCGGTTATCTTCTGGCATAGTGTTAAGAGACCTTTTTAACCGACTTCAACAAAGGAGGAGGTTCTTAATTCGTCGGAATCTTTTTTTTTATGTATGTTCACCGATTACTCGAAGACATGTGGACCGATTTGAAAAATTATTTTTTGCTTCAAAGGGCATACTTCCCAGGTGGTCCCATATAAATTTTATCGAAATCGGTCGAGCGGTTTTTAAAATATCAATAATAAATTAAATACTTTGTATAGTGTGTGTGTAATGTAGTAGAGCAGTAGAATGAAGTCGATTGTTTAAAAATATTTTTTTATATAAAACTAGCTGACCCGGCGAACTTCGTACCGCCAACTTACCTATATAAATAAAACGAATAAATTATCTTAATAAAAAACTATCCTATCTTTCAAGTTGGACCAAATTACAGAGTTACGAAGTTTGATCAAAATTGGTTCAGTAGTTAAGGAGTCCATCGCGGACAAACAACGTGACACGTAATTTATATATATTATGATTATATTTTTTATGTAAAGTTCAGTAATTTACCCGAATTCTGACTAACCACCATGTTTAATTCAGCCATAACACACTCCAAACTTTGAATTATTAAATACTAAATAATCATAATTACTTAGTTGGCGGTGTTCAATTAAAAAAAAAAACCATTTTCAGGTTCTGTTCCTGCCAGGTCAAAACAGGTATACGCGCGCGAATCTCGCCAGCAAAAAGGACAGGCTGGAGTCCGCGGAGAAACGATTAGAACAAAATCGGAATCACATGGCGAAGGAAGCCAAGAAGTGCTCCAAAATGGAAAAGAAATTGAGAGTTCTCACAGGTATGCTATACAAACTCTAAACTAAATTGACTCTTTTGATGAAAGCCCTCTTCCGCTGGGGATATTGCTAAAAGATGCATAGATATATTTTTGGATTTTCAGTCATGATATTTTTATGTTTATCTTTTCCTAGATAACATAGACTTGGCGTAAAACTCAAAATATTTTTATTAATGTCTACAATATAGACTCTAAGAAATTAAATTTCATAAATTGTGAAACTGGCTGGATTCGATCTCACGTCTCTCTGGGTATAGAGCCGAGTGTGTTCACCGCTGCACTACCAAATAAATAAAATAATCTACAATGCCGAAAATTTTTTTATGTATTATTTTAAAATCTATTCAGATACTTGTCATACAGCTACTTTACATGCATTACATTGGCCACCTTTTCTCCAGTATTTATTCATTGTTGATTTTTGTAGGTGGTTACCAAAGCAGGACTGCGTCGCTAATAAAACAGTTTCAAGAGCTTCAAGATCAGATAGAACAAGCGAATTTAGAGTTGTCCACATTCAAGTTTTTAGCTGAACAGGAGAAAGCCGCCATTCCACGTAGGATAGAGGTGTGTAATTTTTTATTCTTACTTTACTTACAAGAGTATTTGGGATTTTTAGAATCCTGTGGGATTTCATTAATTTCCCGGGATTTATGTCAGTCGCAGAATGCAAGCTATGTAATAAAATCCCTTTCCTCTCAGACTCGTGAGTAAGGCATTTTTCCCCTTATATCAAACATTTTTTCCAAAGGCACCCTTTATTATTATTCTCGGGATAAAATGTCACCTAAGTTATTTATCTCATAAGGTGCAATGTAAGATTTGGCTTAAGAGTTACTTCAAATCTCCGCAAAATATGCCTTGAGTCGTAAAGAAAATGGCATAAATACAAAATTTCATTTTATCTAAGAGAGAATGACTATGTTTAATAAAGATATATTTTTGTCCTTTTTAGTCTTTAACGGAAGATGTGAATAGACAAACTGAACGCGAAAAGCAACTTCAGAAGAGATACGCAGAGCTACAGGCCGAGCTAGAAGATATTCACAAGGGCAAGCAAAGCAAGGAGGCAAAAACTGTAGACAAAGTTAACTAATAAATGTTCAGATTCACCAATGTTGGGTAGCATTTAATCGTGGAATTTTGATATTTGGCAGATTTTTAGTACAAAAACTGTCAGAATGCCTAATTTAATCCTCTGTTAAACGTCACACGACATTGGTGAAATTGGGGCTAAGATTATATTATATACTACGGCCGTTCAGAGAATGCGTTCCTGACAAATCGCGATTGAACTGACGACGTAACTTTGTAATGGCGTTGCAGTTACGATAAAAATATTATTGCTGGTTGTTTACCGTTTTAACAATTGATGAGCATTAAAACAACATTATTATATCAATAATCAATTAATGTTATAATTTTGTAACAGTTGTCGTGACTAACTGACAGGTGTCAGGAACGCATTCTCTGAACGGCCGAACTTTAATACCAAGTTAATACCTAAAACAGAAGTGCATAATATAATATGTGCCAGGAAAACTTTCAATGTATAAAAGTTTCCTAATAAATTCTTCATGTATATAATTAAGTATAATCCAGCAAAACCTATGTAATGTTATCACTTGACATTGACTTTTACATAATCGGTAAAGTATTTTTTTTATGATTGAAGTTTTAGACTGACTTGCACAAGCTTTCACCAAACTGCTCAGTCATTTGTTTAGTTTAATTTTGTGATGCTGTCACTTTTTGACACTTTTCTTTCAGAGTAAACAAGAGAAGGAAGCATAATGAAAATTTTACTGTGTAAATGGACTTTAAACTTGAAAATATTAAAATTGTATATGTTTCACTACAAAAAAAATTTAAACTTAAATTAGATAAAATCTGTCGAAATATGGTAATGGTCAAACAAGTGTACTTATATCAAAATGTTTAAAATTAACAATGTTGTATGATAATTAATATATAATATAATATATGTAGAGATTTCTCTATTGTAGTTTTATGTATTTCTCACTTTATAAGTTAATTTTTGTAATTTATAAAAGTTTCGGCGCTTGTGCACTAACTAGTCTACAACTGCCCGCAAGGTACACAATATAATATTTCCTTCTATGAATTTATTCCAACTACGCGAACGGTCTTTCGTTGAAGCAGAGATTAGCTGTTAAACCAGTATGGATTGCTTAGGCGCAATTTAGACGGTGCCTCGTTCATCGTTGCGAAAATGGACCGTCTTAATTCGCCCTAATGGCGAATTTAGCTTTCGAGATTTTTTGCTTTCATTTTCGGGGCTTCATCGAAAGTCATCGAAAATGAACCGTCTAAATTTGCCCTTAGGGCAAAGGGCCTTAGGGTGCATTTTCGCAAAAAATGATCGATGAACGAGGCACCGTCTAAATTGGGCCTTACGTCATACGTTAGAGCATTATTATATCTTTCAGATGTTTTCAACACTAAAATACAACTTCCAATACTCGTAACGCCATCTACAATCATTTTTACCATGAGTTATGTTCGTTTTCACCAACGTTCGCTAACTTTTACGGGCTACCTTAAGCTGAGCTGGGTGACGCTTTCTGTCAATTTCGTTTTCAAGAAACCTTTATGGAACACCTAAAGGAGAAATGGCATTGGGTAAGGGGTTGTATTTAGGGGCTACCTACGTCAAGACTTCTACTTAGAGTATGGTTGGTGAAAACGGGTATTAGCAATCTATTTCTTACTTATCTAGTTATCTCTGAAGTGGTATTCTCTTGGTATCTATACTTATAATAAAACTGTAACTGGACGATTTCGTGTCTGTTTGTTTGTCCTTCTTTCACGTAAAAACTACCGCACAGATTTCTACAAAATTTTATACCGTGGTAGCTTATTACTCGGGTCAACATCTAGGCTACTTTTTATCCCGGAAAATCAAGGAGTTCCTGAGGGAATTTAAAAACTAAATCCACGCGGACAAAGTCGCGGGCATCAGCTAGTTCTCTATAAAATGATTACATCAGTTTAAACGATCGCAATGACCTCTGATTGGCTGAATTTATGGCGTTCTTGCTGCATCAATGCATTTTAACCAATAGCGGGAGAGTACCAGTCATTCAGGGTGAGATCTATAGATGGCACTCTCACTCAGCTTAGACTCAAGACTGAGATGAGACAGGACATATTTGTGACTCATTTTAACTCTAGTCTTGAGCAGTGCAAGAGTACGATCTATATATCTCAGCCTCAATCAGTTTTAGACAATACCACTACTTTTGGCAGAAATAAGGATTCAAATAACCAATGATAGAAAAATAGAGCTAATTTACCTTCACTGTTTTTATTTAATATTTTAGAAAATTGGGCGTTAAGATTTTAAACTGCGAAATTAATATAATAAATCCATTTAATTTTCTTTGATTATAACTATAAATGTTTTCTAATGTTGATATGTTCCTAATATATTTGTTTTCGATAACTCTAAGCAATAGTGCAACAGATGGGATTTGAACCGTCAACGTTACGGTTTTAAGCCCACGCCTGCACCGTTGTGCTATTAGGCTATTAATTTAGTTGTACGGAAGTTAATTTTTACTTGTTCCAAGAAGTATAGGTGATTTACCTCTTTTTTATTATCACAGATTCCTGCTGCTCTAGTTAATTACATCATAATAGTTCATCTATAATATAATATAAATTGTATTTGTCTCTAGTGTTCATTTGAAAGAAATAAACATGATTTAATTTTAAAACATGTTTTATTTAAAATATCAATACTTAAGTCTTCAATAACCATACTATAAATACTCGTGTTTTAGAGCACTTTAAAATATTTTGAATTAGGAAAATAATTCGTATTATAATATATTACTATATATAACACTCTCTCTGTGTCTGTATATTAATTACTATTACATCTTTAATTACTCACACACAAAAAATGGAGGATTGTTCCTGTAATAAATCTCTGGTTTCGATATTATAATATTCTGTAGTAGGAAATAGAAGTAAACCCTTATTTGCAATGATCTTTCAATGAATAACATTGCATTTCAAGTCTCAAGTATTGTGGCATTCATGTAGATTTAAAGGAAAGAAAGAAATAAGTACAAAGTATTATAAATATAATTTTTATTTAACTCATATGAACTACATAGTTAAATAAACACGATTAGTATTAAGATAATCATCGATTTTAGTTTTTAATCCTAGAGTATGTTACAACAAAATAATTAAAATAAAAAATTAAGTGGCACTCGGGGACTGCCGCGGTAAAACTATTGCATAGCATTTTTTATCAACTTATGCAATTATAATATTTATGCAATATTTTTTTTGCATAATAAAAATTATGCAAAAAAAAATTAAAAAACAAACAAACAAGAAAAGCGAACTGTGACTACTTCGCGAGTGAGATTCGAACCTGCGACATCGGCGCTTAAGCGGTCGCTCGCCCACTGCGCCAAATAGAGCTACTTGAGAACCTCTAAAATGTTGAACGCTTACTGAACGACGGTTTTAGGTTTTTTCGTTACGGAATTTCTTGATTCGGTCGCCGCGCTCAAACTGTTTGTCCTAGTTCAAAGTCCGCGATAAAAGCTATGCAATAGCTTAAAATATAAAAAGGTACTCCATCATCTCAATGGATGGTAACATGTTTTGTATTATCATAAATCCAGAAAACCAGAGACAATTTTAGAAATCATAAATCGAGTCCAGATTCCAAAACCTCGCACTCAAGACCACAGCCATAGAATATAACCACACCACAGTGAAAACATTGTAATACATTGTTGTACATATTACTTAGTCTATTGTAATTGTGATGTTTAACTTAATAATTTGAATAACAACGTACCACAAAAAAAATTTGGATTTCCGGAAAGTAAACACTAACTTATATCTAATAAAAGCTTGATTATTTTTTTATTTTACTAGCTTTTACCCGCAGCTTCGCTTCCGCCATCTATAAAAGTAAGTGGTGATTATAGCTATACATACAATATTGCCAATTTTGATTTTTTAATTTTTCAGCTCTTCTTTTGGCCCCGCTATTTTTTTTTTTTTGTTTTTAAATCACCACTGTATTAGAGCGAACTAAACGAAAAAAAAATCGGTCAAATCGTTTTCGAGTTTTAGCCAGACTAACGAACAGCAATAGGGAATATGCATGATTTTTTTTTAATTTCTTAAATTAATCATTTACATCTTTATAACATATAAAAAATATAAATAGGTTTGAAAATAGTCAAATAATCTTTAAAAGTGAAATTTAAAACATTGAATAAATTTGAGCCGTTCAAACGCCACCATTAGCGCGCGCTTTTGATGACGTCATTCGACATGTCCCGTGTTTGTTTACTATAGCGTTTCAGTTACTTCATACTTATTTTCAGTTTTAATTGCTACACAAACCATGGAAGAAGAAGAAGTTAAAAAACCTTCTTACAAGTATTGTATGGTACCTAAATACAAAAACACTATTATTAGTACACCCGATAAAGTGTTTTTTCGTATTCCACGAGATGCGAAAGTACGAAAAAAAAGTGTAAGAAAATTGTTCATGTAAATCGGAATATCGTATTTATCTAATACTTATTTACAAGAAGTATATCTTCTTCTTCTTCTTCTTCTTTATCAAGCGATAGACGTCCACTGCTGGACAAAGGTCTCTTGCATGGACTTCCACAGGCCTCGGTCTTGCGCCGCCTGTATCCAGCGGCTCCCTGCGACTCGCTTGATGTCGTTGGTCCACCTGGTGGGGGGTCTGCCAACACTGCGCTTCCCGGTGCGGGGTCGCCACTCCAACACCTTGGGACCCCAACGACCATCAGCTCTTCGAACTATGTGCCCCGCCCATTTCCACTTCAGTATCGCGACTCGCTGAGCTATGTCGGTGACTCTGGTTCTCCTACGGATCTCCTCATTTCTGATTCGATCCCGCAGGGATACTCTGAGCATAGCTCTCTCCATCGCCCGCTGAGCGGTCCTGAGCCTACTTATGAGGCCCTTAGTTAGCGAAAACAAATTAATTTGATATTATCCTTTCACTTTTACTTCTAGAGTACGGAACCCAACTAGTGTACGGAACCAAAAAGTATATAAACATATCAAACTTGAGTGAGCTTCAATAACATAATATTACGTATAAATTATCATGATATAGACGTAAATTAGGAGTTTAGGAACACAGATGGTTATTTAAAGGTTATGTTTTGTTTTAAGTATTATTTAAACATATAAGAATAAAAATCTATGTTAAGGACTAAAATATACCATGTAACATAATAATTACATTGCAGCTTTCACTCCTTTGATCTCTGCGCTCGTAAAATCGAGATTTAATACAAAATATGCTGACATCATAGATGCATCTATTTTCGGTAGATTATCCGATTGTGCTTTGACAAAACCAGTTTCAGTCATCGACCTAGATTGACTACAAATATAAATTCACAAGTAATCACACAGGAATACAGTTTTAAACAATTTTTCTCGCAAACACTGTATGAATATCGACGCCTTAAATCAACCGTAACACAAATGACGTCACATTTCGTTTCGACCAATGGCGACGCGTTTTGTAAGTTTGAATTTCCCTCCTTTATTTTTCACTTTCTATATAATATTTTCTGAGTTTAAATAATAACTAAATAAAAAAAATACCTTTTAAGTATAATGTTAAGGCAATAAAGAATCTAGAAAAAAATATTTGAGACAAATTTAAATTTTATGCATATTCCCTATTGATTTTTATTATATTTTTTTTTTTACTTTTTTTCTCACCTTTTAAACCTTCCTTGGATTTCTACAAACATTTCAAAACCAAAATTAGGAAAATCGGTTCAGCCGTTCTCGAGTTTTTGTGAGACTAACAAACGTTAATTCTTGTTTTTATATATATAGATAGATAGATAAACAACATAATATTAGATATCAGTCTTACTGGAACAGCATTCAAAAAAATACAATGCTCATAATAATTATAATATTAATATACCTACCTACTTATTCGCCTTTCATATTAATCTACGCCAATGGAAAAAGATTCAAATCACTTCAAAATTGAATAAGTTTCTAATATCACAGATAAAATTAATAAACGAAACGTAGAGACAACCGACGAAAAATAAGTTAAATAACTCACAGCCTGATTAAAATGCTGCTACAGGGTAGTAGTTTTGTTAGCTTGAGTTGCATTGTTTTATTTCTAATTCAAATGTGAAGCAACAAGGCTTATAATATGTAATAGAATCAGCTCAGCAGAATCTGCTTTCAGAACCGGTGGTAGTCTCGACCTGTCATAAGAGGCACAAGTTGGCTTGCATGAAATAAATAATTTTGAATTTAAACATAATATTTTCATTGTACGTAAGTTTTTGAATGCCATGATTACCTTTTCCTTTATCAACTATTTATGTCTATGGTTTATTTTTCTTTAGCTGTCTTAAAAGGTAAACAAATCGCAGAAATAGTTCCGGCGAAACGCTTAACCGACGACCTTAACCGGGCGCTAGACGTTTTAGAGTTTTCACTAGTAGCATGGTTTCAATTTCAGTGTGCGGTAAGAACGTACTATCATACTATGCGCGTCGCTTACGCATTTATGCGATAAAACACTTGTTTACCGTATAAGACAGTTAAGGAAAAATAAATTGTACTTGTTTAATTGATCATACTCTAGGTACATTCATATGCTAACTGCTATCTTCTGAATCACTTTGTATTTGCCTATTAGAATTTTTATACTTTCTTCTAACGATAGGACTATCGCCACTTTCCTCTGGCGAATTTGGCGCAGCTTTAGACGTTTTCTTCCGTTTCCTTTTCTCTCTTAACAACATTTCAGCGAGCTCCAGCTCGGATACTTCGTTAACTTGAGTTAATCCAATATGAGAGTCAACACAGAAGCTATCCTGAAATTAACAAAATTATTATCATAGAAAAGTATACAAGTATACAACCGCAATGTTGAATTATTTTAGAAAAGTATTAAGTAGTAAGTTTTAGAATACATGTATGTACACGCAATGTTGGCAGACCAACTAGGTGGACTGACATTAGAAGAGTTGCAGGGAACCGCTGGATGCAGGCGGCGCAGTCCGAGACATGTGGATGTCTATACAAGAGGCATCTATCGGGTGATAGAGAGTGGATATCTAGTGAATGATAAAGAAAAGAAAAATACAATCATTGTATTCATGGATTTGAATTAACTGATGAAGAGAAGATATTTTTTTGAACTCACCATTTCATAGGCATCTTCTTCAACATACTGTGAAAGCACCTCATGCTTGTCGTACCTGCTCGGTAGTTGAGGTATTTTGAAAGCTCCATTCACTGTACTCCTGTAATAGAATTCTTATTTAAATAACTACATACAGGGTGGCCGGTCAATTGACGTCACAAAAAAAATTTAGGTCCGGTATGTTGTGGGGTATCCGAATCACCCCCATGTTTTCTGCGATTGTTTATAGTTTTGGAGTTATGATTTTTTTTCGATTTCTTTGAGGACTTTCGACATGACCATATTAAAAAAATCCTAAAAAAAAGCAAAAGACTTTTTAGAGATTTTTTTTTGCAACTGAATTTTCATGAGTTGTACTTTTATGCATAAAATAATCAGCTTCGTAACTTTGATGGAAGTTATGAAAATGTTGGTCTAAAGTTAAAAATTTACGTTCCGTGAATTATGACTAAAATTTTCAACTTTAAATTAAAAATCTAAACAGGTGACCTTATGATTTCTTAGTTAGTCTTAAAAGTGCGCCAAACTATCAGCTTTCATAATAATAATAATAACGTGGTACTTAATGGGGGAATTTGGCAAAAATCGGTCTTCAAAGACAGCAAGGTGAAAAATTCTTGAAATTAGCCATCTGATTAAAAAAAAAATTATCATTCCTATGGCTAATTTAATGATTAGAGAATGCTGGAAACCTATCGTGTTGGTTGGATAAGGAAAGTTGGTGGTCTGTCGGCTGTAAAGCTTGGACTCGTCGTAAGTGGAACGCGTGGTATCCTTCATCATGAAGAATGTCTAAGTCCTTGGGATGTCTAAAGCACGAGCCATAGCTCTCGTACTCGTAGACGGATTTCGCTGAACCGCTTCCAGCACCACTTCTGTGCGATCCGGGTCTGCTCTAAAGATTCCCTCACGATTGCCGCGTTGACCAGGAATCATTCAATGATTTACATTATGATCTACTTCTTACTTAAAACTTTCGTCATCCAACCAACACGATAGGTTTCCAGCATTCTCAAATCATTAATTAGCCTTAGGAATGATAAAAAAAATCAGTAGGTTAATTTTAAGAATTTGCCACCTTGCTGTCTTTGAAGACCGATTTTAGCCA